>VZQC01014390.1:2599658-2626283 GCA_009823505.1 Rhizomys pruinosus | reverse complement strand
AAAAAAAAAAAAAAAAAAAAAAAAAAAAGAAAAAAGGAAATGTATCAAAGGCACAAAACAATAAAAACATTTAAAAAAGAAATTACCACTGATAACCATGCACACTGATGAAATTATCATTTATCAATAAATACCTAAAAGTGGCTCTTACACCTGACTTGAAAGTCACAGAAATTAGCCGGGCATGGTGGTGCACGCCTCTAATCCTAGCACTCGGGAGGCAGAGGCAGGCGGATCTTTGTGAGTTCAAGGCCAACCTGGTCTACAGAGTGAGTTCCAGGACAGCTGGGTCTACAGGGAGACCCTGTCTTGAAAAGACCAAAAAAAAAAAAGTCACAGAAATTAGCATGAGACCTAACTAATATGGGTATTGTTTCCTATTATTTTGTGGCAGGTGTTCCATGGCCTCCTGTCAATTTCCGCCTAAAGAAGAAAATGCTCATCAGTGTTTCTATTTTGTGATGAAGTCAAGTTCAATGACAGCCATATTATAGGCTTTCCTAGGGCTGGTACAGTTTTGAAAATCTTAACTGGAAACTTTCAAGAGGTGTAGGAAGGAAATTTGACCTTCTTGAAATGCTGGAATATACTATTCCAAATGTTCTGCTGCTAAGTTATGGGTTTTTTAAAATGACAGTTGTGAGGACTTTTTAAAACTAAATGATCTGGGGCTGGAGAAATGGCTCAGTGGTTAAGAGCACCAACTGCTCTTGCAGAGGACCCGGGTCCGATTCCCAGCACCCACATGGCAGCTAACAACTGTCTTTAAGCCAGGCTTGGTGGCGCATGCCTTTAATCCTAGCACTCACAAGGCAGAGGCATCTCTGTGGGTTCAAGGACAGCCTGGTCTACAAAGTGAGTTCCAGGCCAGCTGGGGCTATAGGGAGACCCTGTCTCAAACAAACAAACAAACAAACAAACAAATAAACAAAAAACCTAAATGATCTGTGCTGCTGTGCTCTGTCCTTACAGAAGCAAATATTTTCTCCTCTTTTCTCAGAGCTATATGCATTCAATGTATATATCCTTTCCATATGTTAAGATTCATGAACAGAGGTGTTAAGTCTGCACCCTAATTCTGGGAGGGCTACTTTTAAAAAGTGAGCACTTGGGCCTGGTGAGGCGTGTTTGTCACCTCAGCCTTCAAAAGGCAGAAATAAAAGGACCCCCAGACAGAGTTTGAGCCCAGCCTTGATTTCATAGTGAGGCCCTTTTGGGAAAAAAAACAACAACAACAGAACCACAATGTGTTAGGTATTTAAATTGATAGAAAAAAGCTCTATATAAAACACTAGTGGCGGGGCTGGAGAGATAGCACCGACTGCTCTTGCAGAGGACCCGGGTTCGATCCCCAGCGCCCACATGGCGGCTGAGAACCATCTGTAACTGCAATTCCAGGAGAACTCCAGTTCCAGGGGAAACTGAGACCCTCTTCTGACCTCCGCAGCATTACACGACACGGGTGCACAAACCTACATGCAGACAGTACATTCATACACATACAAAAATAAATAAAAATTTTTTAGAAATTAAAAAAAAAGAACACTAGTGGCAACTTTCTCAGGACAACGATTTTCTTAGTTATACTGTCTTATTGCTTAAAAAACCTGCCTCTATTTTTTTCAGGTGGTGAAAGGCTGTTATGTACTGGTTTTGTAATTGTTCTCACTGTGTATTATCTGTTAACAAGGATTCAAAATCACTTGTTCAGTAAATAGGAGGTCTGTAATTCTACATAAACTGTGACTACCCTGACACCCCACCCCCCCAGAAAACCCAAGACTCAGAAGATGGTACCCACCTAGTCCTAGGACATAGGAAGCTAAGGCAGGAGGATTGCAAATTTGAGGCCAAACACACACACACACACACACACACACACACACACACACACACACTCTCTCTCTCTCTCTCTCTCTTTCTCTCTCTCTCTCTCTAAAGTTTATAAACAATAATATATAAATCCACCGGTAAACTGAAAACACTGATTCTAAGGTTAAAGAAAGCATCTGAAATTCCTAAAACAGCACTTTATGCTATTTCATTGGAAAAAAGAGAATGTAAGCTGTAACATCTGCGCCTCCCCCCCCCCCCCCAGAGGAGGACTGGGTTTTTTTTGGTCAAGGACAGAGGAGTAGCTACACTTTCCTGTTAGAAACTCAATAAGCTCTCATTGGAAAAAGATGCCAAGAGAACACGGGTGCAGTTTAGTGAGCGGTGAAGGACTTATGCACAAGTCCCCGGGTTCCACCGCAAGCACAGTCCATCAGTCATATAAAAAAGAGAGCTAAGCTGGGCGTGGTGGCACATACCTTCAGTCCCAGCACTTGGGAAGTAGTGGCAGGCAGATCTCTATGAGTTTGAGGCCAGTTCCAAGCCAGCCAGGGCTAGCTCTGGAACCATCTGCAACTGTTTGAGGCTACATTTCAAGCAGAGTAGAAATCCTCTACCTAAGACTGAAATCGGAAGGACTTCGGTACAGGGCTTCATCCCTAAACTATTCCAGCAGGAAGAGCAAGGGCAGAAAGGCCCGTGCTAACAGATGGGAGTCCTCTGCAGAGAGCTGAAACTGTGTGACTTCAGTCGGTTGCTGCCAAACAGCCATAATGTGCAATCGCTTCAAAAATAATTACTGGAGAATTCAAAATACCAACTGCCTCTCTCATAAAGTAGCAACCACCCACACAGCTGGGAAGCTGATGCCTGATAAAAAGAGAAAGGAATGTTTAACTAGAGGAGCCTCCAGACTGATCTCCCTAAGTTGAGTGCATGAGCCACCTCTAGAGCAGGACAAGCAGCTCCCTGAGGGCCATGTCATTGCTCCTACACCCAGAAAAAGCAGCAGCAGAAGGCTTCAGAGAGGCAACGAAGAGGCCTCACCCGAAGGAAGCACTGGGAGACAGTTCTAGATTAGGAAATTATAGCCTTTGGAACACCTGTTTTAAAAAGGAAAAAAGAGTTGGCCCGGCATGGTGGTGCATGCTTTCGTCCCAGCACTCAGGAGGCAGAGGCAAGCAGATCTCTTGTGAGTTCAAGGCCAGCCTGATCTACATAGTGAGTTCCAAGCTACCTGGGGCTACAGGGAGACCCTGTCTCAAAAAGACCAAAAAAAAAAAAAAAAAAAAAAGTAGAAAAGAGTCCTGTGGCAACTAGGTCCAGAACAGCTCCAACAAGACTCGCTCTTGGTCTTCACCCTTACACTGACCTGTGTCACCACAAAGAAACTATGGACATAACAGTGTAACTTCTGGGGCTTCTCGTTCCTCTGCTAGTGGGTCACTCAGTCTGGGAAGAGGTGATGTCAGCTGTCAGACTGTGAGGACACTGGAACAATGCTATGGAGGGATCCACATGAACACCTGAGCCGAATCCCAAAAGCCAGTACTAACTGACGAGGCAAGTAAGTGAGCCAGAGTGCTGGGCATGGAGACACAGCCCTTTGATTCCAGCACTTGGAAGCCAGAGGCAGGTAGATCTCTGTGCGACTGAGGCCAGTCTAGGATCCAACGGTGTCTCAAAAACAAAAGAATGAAGAAGGGGAAGGAGAACTTGGAGGCTAAAAATGCACCTCAGTGGTAGAGCACCTGCCTAGCATATGTGAGGCCCTGTGCTTGATGCTAGCACTACAAGAAAGGAGGGAGGGAGGGAGGAGAAAAGGAAGAAAGATGAAGAGGCTTAGACTATCTGGAGAGCATTTGTATCTGTCCAACAGAGCACCAAGGCACATTTCACTTGTGAATTAGAAAGACTCTACATATACTTTTATAAGTTTAGCCAACATCAATCTAAACCTAAGAATCTAATTATGGTTCTCATGACCTCATAAAAACTAGGTTAGTATATGCAAAGTTGAGGCTGAGATCTTGATATAAAATGCAACGAGGCCTTTCTACAGCCAACTTTTATGATCACTAGGCAAATTTAACAACCTTGGTTATCAAAGCTCCACAGAGATGGATGGTTTAGCTGGATAAACCATGAGCTCTCATCACTATGAGTTTAGGAAATTATGACAAAACAACCATACCCCAAGGCTGCCTATGAACAGAATACTGCTCACAGAAGAAGATACTATGACTACTTGTTTTGTTTTGTTTGAGACAGGGTCTCCCTATAGCCCCAGCTGGCCTGGAACTCACAGAGATCCCCCTGCCTCTACCTCCCAAGTGCCGGGATTAAAGGCATGCACCATCACTCCCGGAAGTATGACTACCTTTTAACTTCATATAACTGTTTTGTTTTGAGACAGGGCCTCATGTAACCCAGGCTGGTCTTAAACTATGTAGCCAAGGATGACTGCGAACTGCTGATCCTCCTGCCTCTGCCTCCTGAGTACTGAAACTAGTGGTGTCTACCACTATGCCAGGGTTTTGGTTTTTTTTGGGGGGGGTCAGTATTTTTTAGAGACAGGGTCTCCCTGTAGCTGTCCTGGAATTCACTTGGTAGACCAGGCTGTCCTTGAACTCACAGAGATCTGCCTGCCTCTGCCTCCCCAGTGCTGGGATTAAAGGCATGTGCCACCATGCCCAGCCCACTTCCATTTTTTTAGGTGAGGCATTAAATGGTGACACTGTCATTTTAGAAGGACTCCTGACTATCTCCCACCACCCCCTCCCCCCATAGGTAGAAAATGCCTCTGTTATCAGTGAGTTAAACTGTTTTACTGGTACTCAGGTAAGGGGAGTGAAATTCTGGAATGGAATGAGTTTAATCATTATAACATTTCTTAAGATGGTCTTGATATGGGCTAGGCGTGGTGGTACATGCCTTTATTCCTAGCACTCGGGAAGCAGAGGCAGGCAGATCTCTGTGAGTTCAAGGCCAGCCTGGTCTACAAAGTGAGTTCCATGACAGCTGGGGCTGCAGGNAAAAAAAAAAAAAAAAAAAAAAAAGATGGTTTGATTTTGGTACTCATTTAAAAAAAAAAAAGATTTGCTTACTAAAAATATTTACTTTATGCAGGCATATTTATTCCCCTGGTCTGGTAGGTTGTTTTGTTTTGTTTTGTTTTCAAACACAGTTGCTCCTCTGTGGTTCTGCACTCAAGTCTCTACTGGGAAAACTGATTTTCTGCACCTAAGAAATCACAGCAAGGCAGGAGTGCTTCCTATACAGCCCATTCACATTGTGGTAAATAAAGCAAAAACAATGACGACAATGGGAAACACGGCTCTGATCCGATTTACTAGGTAGTTAGAATTAACAACTTCAGAGCTAAAAACATCATATAGAAAAAATGGAAATGTATAATGCTGTTAAGGTTTTCAAACCTTAAGTATCTTAAAATAGAATCACATAAAAAGTTAAATTAAGCCAGGCGTGGTGGCGCAGGCCTTTAATCCTAGCACTTGGGAGGCAGAGGCAGGCAGATCTCTGTGAGTTCAAGGCCAGCCTGGTCTATAGAATGAGTTCCAGGCCACCAGCTGGGGCTACAGGGAGACCCTGTCTCAAAAAGACAACAACAACAAAAAAAATTTAAGTTGTGAAGAACCAATCACACCGAAAAGTAAAATACAAGCATTAAATATCTGGGGCACTGTTGAAGAAGGTAATATTAAAGTCCTTATTAGTTTCATTATTTATAGGAAATTTTAATTAATTCTGTTATGGGCAAAGAAAGGATGCTCAACTAAATCCCTCGGAAAATATACTTGTAGATTTGGGTGGACTACTTCAATGTGTATACCAAAAGAAAACTACTGTGTCATATTTGCTTACATATATGCCACAAAACATTAGAATAAAAAGTGTAAGGCTCACTATAACATTCTCTTTAAAGAAATCTATATATTCATATTCCCAAACACCCAAAGTTACATTAAACATAATTAAAGGTCGGCAAGATGGCTCAGCCATTAGGAGCACTTGCTGCTCTTGGAGAGGACCCAGGTTCCTAGAACACCTGCTGGCCTGCTCACAAAACGCCCAAGTCCAGCTCCGGGGGGTCTGATGTTCAGGGAAAATTGTCTTCATGTGCACATACTACACACTGACACACATAATCAAAAAATAAGATAAAAGCTTTTTAGAAATCTATGTTTGAGCCGGGCTTGGTGGCGCACGCCTTTAATCCAGCACTCAGAAGGCAGACAGGCAGATCTCTGTGAGTTCAAGGCCAGCCTGATCTACATAGTGAGCTCCTCACCGGATTTGGCCTTGAGCATAGTTTTTAGATTCTGATCTAGATTACCAAAATCATGTCAACAAAAAATTCTGGATTCCCCACAGGACCTCCAACAATAAATATCTGTTGTTCCATTTCTTTCTATCCCAGAATGCTACAGTATGTCTTTGAAATACCTAAGTATCTAATACCTCAAAATGGTAGGTTTAACTAGCTATTGCAGGATGATGTGGGAACTTCTGTATTCATTAACATTTTCCTTTTCAAAGAAAGGCAGCAATCAGTAGTACATAAAGGTGTGTGAGGTAGAGCATAATCCTAGCACTCAGAAGGCAGAGGCAGGCGGATCTCTGTGAGTTCAGAGCCAGCCTGGTCTACAGAGCAAGCTCTAGGCCAGCTGGGACTAAAGGGAGACCCTGTCTCAAAAAGACAAAAAAAAAAAAAGGTGTGTGAGCCCAAGAGATTAAGGGGGTGCAGGGAGGGGGTCAACTGACAAACTACTTACTGCAGTTTCTGAAAACTGAAACTGAACAGCCTATAATCTCATAAGCATGGAGGAAGAGGAGGAGGAGGAGGATTATTTTACCTCCTCAAAAGTTCTTTCATTTTTTTAATTTATTTTTCGTGTGTATGAATGTACTGTCTGCATGTAGGTTTGTGCACCCATGTCATGCAATGCTGCGGAGGTCAGAAAAGGGTGTCAGATTCCCCTGGAACTGGAGCTAATGACAGTTCTCAGCCACCATGTGGGTGGTGGGGAACGAACCCGGGTCCTCTGCAAGAGCAGCCGGTGCTCTTAACTGCTAGGCCATCTCTCCAGCCCTCAAAAGTTCTTTCATAAAGGATGCTTTTCACCAATACATTTCCTAGCAAAGAGACAACACAACACAACAAAAGCAGCTTAAGGACCAGCAAGAAGGCTCCGCACATGAAGTGCTTGCCATACAATCCTAGCAGCCCAAGTTCAAGACCCAGAATCCACTTAAAGGTGGAAGAGAACTGACTCCACAAGTTTATCTTCTCTTAATACATGTACCTGTGGCATGTGTGCTCCACACGCTACATCATACAAATGCACACATACACATAATACTTTTTTAAGCAGCTTAAACACCCTTTATTGAGAAAAGCAGGTAGAAACAGAACTAAATACAGAATTACCAGCTCAAACCTTACAGCTCCCAGTTTGGTATTTTCGAAGGAATATCTTTGGTTAGTTTTATTTTAGTACATATTCAGAAACCAACTTCTTTTTGTGGGTTACAAAAAAAAACAAAAAACAACAACAACAACAACAAAAAAAACACCTGACCTAATGTTTAATCATTTATTTTCCCCTAAGGTGGAAAGTAGCAATTAGTAGACAATGGAACAAGGATATGGCCTACATGACATAGTCTAAACTTTGAGGGCCACAGTACACCAGGAAGCCAAGAGCATTACAAATTCCACAGCAGACAGTCTCAACATATCTGTACATGCTGTCTAACCATGTCCTCTAACTATAGAAAGTCAAAGAAACTGTGAAGACCAGCAATAAAACATCAACTATTTTGGGGAACCATTTAATCCCAGAAATTAAACTTCAACATGAAATGACTCTTAAGAGTTTTTGCTTAATGGAATCATTTCTGGCTAGACCTGTGCTTTAGTTGTACGTTCACACTTGCTGTGTACGTGTGACAAGGCGATCCACAGACTGGATGTTACACAGAACAAGCCCTAAAAGGCCCAACACTACAAGTTAATGAGCAATCACACTTCTGCCTAAAGAACTTAAATTGAAGAATATCATAATCTGGAAGATTGTTTCCTGGACTATATATACCATGACTTTCCTTCTCCTACAATCACAGTCTGCAGCCATGAGCCACCCTGTAGAACCTTCCTGATACAAGATCCAAGACTCTAAGAAGAAAACATTTGCACAGAATGAAAAAGAGTGTGGAAGTCCTTGAAACAAGAAGGACCAAACAATTGAGTCTCTGTGGCTTTGGGGCCTAGACCATCTAGGCCTCTATTCACTCAGCCTATGGTCTGGCAGATGAGTCAGCCCAGCAGCTGACAGAGTGATGAGGAAGGGCTGCCCAAGCTGAGGGCAATTCAAAGAGGCTTTCAAGCAGCTACTTAACATGTGTCTTGTGAGCTTTATTTAAATTTGATTTGAAGGCCATAGAAATAGTTCTTTCAAGCTTCTAAATCTTCTTTCTAAGCTGTCAGTCTTGAGAGAAGAAAAGGAAGCTATAGGGAACAAGAGGAATCTTTGTCACAGAGAATACTATACAATTTTGAGCCCCACACAGTTCTCCAAAATAGAAATCTCTGTTTACAAGTAGTCCTAGACCAGTGGCAAAATGCAGCCAAGGTAGGCTGAAGATACTGCTAGATTCTCAGCAGGGTAGACACAGCATGGAGATCTCAATTTCAAGAAAAAACAAACTGCAGGGCTGAAGAGATGGCCAAGTGGTTGAGAGCGCCGACTGCTCCTGCAGAGGACCCAGGTTCGATCCCCAGCACCCACATGGCGGCTAAAAACCGTCTTTGACTCCAGTTCCAGGGGAATCTGACACCCTCTTCTGACCTCCGCTGCTTTGCAGGACACGGGTGCACAAACCTGCATGCAGACAGTACATTTGTACACATAAAAAAAGTAAATAAATAAAAAAAAAAACTGCAAAGAACTGATATCATTTTACCAATAACTCTTAAATCTTCCAAATAGAATGATCTACCTTCCCTGGGGAAGCTGTGTACAACTTACTAAGCAAAAAAGTACATTAACTATGGGCCAAGGAAGACAATTCCAAAATTAAGTAAGTGAAACCTGGTTCCACCTGCCACTGTACATGATGGTGTTAAGATGCTGCTCCAGGCCAGCTGGGGCTACAGGGAGAGCTGTTTCAAAAAGACCAAAAAAAAAAAAAAAAAAAAGATACCAGAATAAAAAAACCACATACGAAGGACATCAATCTACCTTAGGGTCCTTTCTCCCTCCATACAGCTGCCAAAAAGCCTTGAAAAAAAGGAAGTCAGGCCCAGCACTTGGGAGGCTGTGGCAGAGGGATGGCCATGGGTTTGAGGCCAACCTGGACTACATAGATAGGGACACTGTCTCAGAAACAAAAACAAAAAAGTCAGAGGCTGATAGATGGCTCAGTGAGTAAAGGTGACTGCCACCAAGCATGAAGACCTTAACCCACATGATAGTAAAGAGAACAACACCAACAAGCTGTCCTCTGACCTCCACACATGGGCAGTGGCACAGGTCTCCCCACCCTTGCAAAACAATAAGTGTAAAAATTTTTTTTAATTAAGAAAAGTGAGCCGGGCGTGGTGGCACACGCCTTTAATCCTAGCACTTGGGAGGCAGAGGCAGGCAGATCTTTGTAAGTTCAAGGCAAGCCTGGTGTACATAGTGAGTTCCAGGAGTTCAAGGCCAACCTGGTCTACATAGTGAGTTCCAGGATAGCCGGGGCTCTAGGGAGACCCCGTCTCAAAAAGGCCAAAAAAAATAAATAAATAAATAATAATAATAATAATAATAATAATAATAAACTAAAGTATAGAGCATGATGGCACACACCAGCACTTGGGAGACAGAAGCAGTCAGATTACCGTGATTTCAAGGTCAGCCTAGTCTACACTGCAAGGTATAGGTCAGCCAGAGCTACACTGTGAGACCCTGTCTCAAAGGTCAATAAATAGATGATAGATAGATAGTAAGTCAAAACCTTCTCCCCAAGAAGATATGTTAAAGTATTCATTTACCAGAAATGTACTCTTGTTTGGAAATAGTATCTTTGGAGATAAAATGAAGATGAGGTCATACTGGATTAGAGTAAGCATTAAATGTAATGACTCCTGTCTACATAGCATGGTCACATCAAGGCCCAAACATAGAAGGAAAGACTACCATGTGATGAGGCAGAGAAGAGTTAGGCTGCCACAAACCAAAGGATTGCTGACAACCACCAGAAACTAGAGCAGGCAAGAAAGGATTCTTTCCGGATCTTCTGAGGGAGGACGACTCTGCCCACACCTGGTTTTAAACTTCCTATTTTGATTTTAGTTCTCCAGAACTATGAGAGATGCCAGACCTAGGAAGGTACTACACCTACTGGCTTTCTATCTCCCTCAGAAAGCTAGCCGTCAGTACAGTATAACCTGCCCCCACCTCCCTGCTCCTTCAGCTCCTCCTGATGCCTGCCTAGTCACTCTTCAGCTGCACCGCCTCTGTTCCTGCCCTCAAATGTATGAATTGTCACACCCCATTACAGGCTGCTCTTGTCTCAGACTTTTGGAGATATATTTCCCTTTGCTAGAAGGGTTCTTTCCCCTAAAATTTTACATAAGTCCTGCTTCTTAATCCTCCCCTTTCAGATCTCTGCTCAGGTTAGAGATCCATCAGCTCCCCTTAACTACCTGTTGGTGTTAACTAGCTCATAGTCCATATTCCCCATCCCTGCTTTATTGTTATCCAAAGTGCTTAACATAAACTGACATACAGATTTTGCCCTTAACCCTTAAATGGTTTACCTCCCTCCCAAACATAGCTCAGTGAGACTTCTGGGGAGTCTCAGGAACTTCACTGTTGCATCACCATGCCCTCCATTTACTGAAGGAATTTCTACTCAAAACTGTGACAATAAACCAGGCATGACAGTGCAGGCCTGTTATTCTAACACTCGGGTGGTAGAGGTGGTAAGGCTAGAAGTTTTGTTTGTTTGTTTTGTTTTGTTTTGTTTTTTTGTCTTTTCGAGACAGGGTCTCCCTATAGCCCCAGCTGTCCTGGAACTCACTCTGTAGACCAGGCTGGCCTTGAACTCACAAAGATCCATCTGCCTCTGCCTCCCAAGTGCTGGGATTAAAGGTTTGCACCACCACGCCCAGAGGGCCTAGAAGTTTAAGGCCATCAGCTATACAGTGAGTTCAAGGCCAGCCTGAGCTACGATCCTGTCTCTAAAAAAAAAAAAAAAAAAAAAAAAGTATAACAAAAAAGGTTTCCATTCATTAAGTGAGCCTGCAGCAGAAGCTTCTAGAACTAAAGACTAGGTACAAGGTTAGGCTCTGAAGGGATGAGAGATTTTCTTAGCTAGACCGAAAGGCTCACCAGCAGACCTGCATGGAAGGAGGAAAGGCAAGCAATTTTGAAACTGCTTAAGATTCCTAACCAAAAAAATCAACTGCTACCTATAATTTTTGTGTCTAGCCACACCCTAGTAGAAAACAACTAGTCCAAGGAATCTGGGAAGCCAAATCTAAACATAACATAACCAATCATTACTACACACATTTTTGCTTCATAAGGGTTGAGAAGGAATTCCAATAGGAATGTTTGTTAATAACCTCGTACTTCAAATGCACAAACTGAATTCAGGACTAAAGAAAGCTTGGATCATCAAATGATCAAAATATTTTGCTTTACGAAACAAAAGCAAGAGCCTTAAAATAGCTCATGGGGGGGCTGGAGAGGTGGCTCAGCAGGTGAGAGCACTGACTGCTCTTGCAGGGGACCCAGGTTCAGTTCCCAGCACCCATGGTGCTAAGAACCATCTTCAGTGCTGGGCCTGGTGGCCCAAGCATTCGGGAGGCAGAGGCAGTCCGATTTCTGTGAGTTCAAGTCCAGCCTGGCCTACAGAGCAAGCTCCAGGCCAGTTGGGACTAAAGGGAGACCCTGTCTCAAAAATGCACGCCCCTCCCCCCCACACACACAAAATAGCTTTTTAAAGAACCAGGAGACAATCCAATCCTTTAAGTTCTCCTAAATTGACATCCCCCCTGTTTAAACGTACATTTTTTAAAAACTTAAACCAAAGAGACAGAAAAATGAACGTTTTCTCTTTACCTTGGGTTTTGGCCCCGTGTTCTGCCAATCCTAGTGATGAATCACAAGATTCCTTGAGAGGTGATTTGATTGGAGTTTCAGCTTCAGGAGTCTCAAAATTACCTTCAGAATCCGAGCTGCCAAGGGGGAAAAATGAGGCATTACCACATTCAACGGTATTTCTGACACCCTTTAAAATGTACTTATTCACAAGGTGCAAGTCCAGCACTTTGGTCTAACTTTAAAAACAACGGATCATTCTAGCCTGGGCCTGAGGGAGGCTGCTATGGCTTTTCAGTGATGCGCTCTTGGATTTCTCAGTCTAACATCCTGTGGCCCTGTGGAGCAAACGCCAGGCCCATTTTTTTTTTTCAGGTCGTCTTTGCCTTTCACAAGGTGGGGGGTGGGGGTGAGAACCAACTCCTTTTTTATTTTCTTCACACAAAACCTCTTTTCCAGAGACTTAAGAATGAATACTGCCCCACCCCCAAACTAAGCCAGTTCTAGCCAAGCCTTTTTCCTTGGTAGGCTTCTACCTGTCTTAAAGCCACTCGGTTGGAGGCTGAGAATGCTGTCACCTGCCTTCTGCAATCACACGTGTGACAGCTCAGCAGAGCCCACCATTTCTCACCAGCTGCCAGCCTGTCGTCACAGGAGCTTCTCTACCAGAGCTGCATCGGAGGGCACGGTGGGGGCAAGGAAGACCGGGAACGATTCCCTCCCCACCAGGAAGGTTATACAGATCCCAGCTGGCGTGATCATCTAACACGGCTCGGTGTGGCTGTGTCGGGGCGCGGGTGTGGAAGCTTAGAGAAAGCGACCCAGGGATGCGGAGACAGCCGATTGGGGCAGGGTTTAGAAAGCTCGCAGGGAAACAGGGACGAGAACACACGGCAGACAGGACAACCCAAACTCGGGTGTGCAGAACGGGGACCTGGCCACGGGGGCCCGGGCCACGGGTGGGCACGCAGCACTGCCAGGAACAGGGTGGCGCGGCGGTGGCCACACGCACGCACAGAGCATGACCGCAGATGGGAGATGGCACCGCCTGCATCTCGGCTGGGATGCGGTGTACTTGCCTGAAACTCAGGGATTTGGTCTCGGCTTGCGAGTCCTCCTCCTCCGGGTCGCCCTCCGGCCCAACGGCCTCGTCCTCGCCCGCGCCCGCGCCGCGCACCGCGGACCATGTCCACTTGGCCCACTGCACGGGGGACAGGATCTGCCAGGGGCTGAACGCCATGAGCGCGGCTGCCGCCCCTGAGGAGGGCCCGGGCAGCCTCTTCCTTTCAAAATGGAGGGGCCGTGACGAGCACCGGGCCAAGTCCCCTGAGCCGCAGAGGTGCCTCAACGAGCGCCGTCGGGCCGGGCGCAGCGCTTCCTCCCGCGGCCGCAGAGCCGCTCGCCCCCGCGCGCCCCGCTCGTCCCCGCCGCTCCGCGCGCCCCCGATCCTCCCGCCTCTGCGCGGCTGTGGCGCCGCTCGGCTCCGCTCCGGTCCGTTCGCGCCCGCGACCGCAGGCGGGAGCTGCCGCGGAGCCGCGCCCCTGGAGCCGCCCCTCGGACCGTACTACCCGCGCCGGCGGGGGCGGCCCCTTTGAAGAGCGCGCTCCCCCCGCGCAGAGCTGGTCGCGCCTCCGCGGTCAGCGTAGGCTTCTAGGCCGCACTGGCCGGGCGGGACCGCCGCTCTCTTTTCCTCCTTCCTCTTTTATGTGTTCTTCTGGCTACTAAGATTAATGGCGTGTGTGACTTCGGGACGCGCAGAAGTTAAGCCCCTTACTTAAAAAAAAAAAAAATCAAAGCGTCGGTGGGCTCTGGCGTCCCCCTCCAGACACTGACAGCGCGGAAGACTGAACAAGCCTGTCAGTCTCCATCCCGAGTACTCAAGACTGGGAAGGCCCGCAGCCAAGAAGGAATTTAAGATGCTCTGCTTTTCACCGAACCGCGCCCGTGGGCGCTCTGAAGTGGCCAGATCTCGGATAAAAGGTGCAAGGTTGCCCAGTGACGAGACACCCTGAGCCGTTTCCCATTCTCCTTTTCAAAACTTTAAGGGTTTGGGGGCTGGAGAGATGGCTCAGCGGTTAAAAGCACTGGCTGCTCTTGCAGAGGACCCGGTTCAGTTCCCAGCCCACATCCTGGTAGCTGTCCATTACTCCAGTTCCAGGGGAATCTGACGCCTTCTGACCTCCATGTCACGGGTGCACTTACACACATGCAATACACTCATATACATAAAATTAAAATAAGTAAAAAGAAAACTATAAGGCCTTCATTATATAATTTCTAGGTATTTGATTTCTGATATCGTCTGCTGCCTCAGTACTAAGCCAGAAGGCCTGATAACTGCAGCCTTCAGAATAAAACATCATTTTTGAAGGCAATGGGAAGTAGGAGCTTTTTTCCCCCATTCATCTTCCTTTGAGGGACTCCATGCAAGGACTGCACCATGCATCCAATCCAAGTGAACCGGCTGCTTCCAACGCCAGGCTTAAGGATCTCAATGCCTCAGTGAAGTGATTCCTGTACTATTGTCATTTCTCAGAGTTGCAGAGAATCTGTGATGAGGCTGCAATTCCCACAGAAAGATCTCCAAAATTTGGGGACAAGGTCAAGCTGAAACTCTTAAGACATTGATGATCTCCCTTGCAAGAAGTTGGCATCATGTATATTGCTGATGAGTCATCAATGTCTTACACATTGGACAACAAAGACAGAAGCAAATGTAAGATAAGGCTTGGCAGGTATCCTACTTGTAATGGGAGGGCATGAGGATGCTTTAGAATTCATTCCAGCTTCTTGCTAGAAATAAATACAACTGTTATGAGTGTCCTAAGATGAGAAAGACAGAGAGAGAGAGAGAGAGAGAGAGAGAGAGAGAGAGAGATCATTTTGCTTTATGTCTAGTTCACAAGAAGTTCAATTAATATCCAACCATTATTATCTTGGGTTTATAGTCACCAAGCAAAACCTCAGATTTTAAAAATCCCTTAGGCTCCTGGACAAGTATTTTGTTGCCTGAAAATAACAGTGCTCCTGTAATTTCTTCAGAAAGTTCTAGAATCTTTTCCTTCCTATCCATCCTCATCACGACTTCTATTAGTACTCCTAGCCATCATCAGCAGAGACCTAGATCTGCCTTTTAATATGCCCAAGAATCACCAAAGAGAGCATTAAAAAAAACACCAATTCAGGCGCTGGGGCTGTGCCTCAAAGGGACCATGTCCAAGGTTCTGAGCTCCATTTGGAGCCCTGAGCAAAGGTTGGAGGAATGAGGGTGCAGTGGCTTCTGGAGAACTGCATGTTTATTGAATGTCTGAGGAATGTCAAAGAGGAAACTTGGCAAATAGCACCTAACTTCAGCCCAGTAATTGCTCTTGCTTCCAGAAGAATCTGTCTTTGCCTGCAGAGCTGTATACACATTCCTGGAATACACCTCTTCTACCCACACCCCAAGTTCTCCTAACCTCCCAGGCCTTGACAATCTGAATTTCTTTATCGCCCAGCTCAAGAGACTATGATTAGAAAACAAACTGATGTCACTCTACTTTCTATCCTTTTTATACCTGAATATTCAGAGTTCACTGCTGTGGCCCTTCATTCTGAAAATGAAAAGGAGTGTTCTTAGTAGTTACACCAAGACAAGAGCCGTGAACCAAGGCTGTCTCGGGATGGGAAGTCCGGCTACACTCAGCACAGAATTTGCAATGTGTTTATGTACACATACCCATCCTATTTTGGGACCATAAGATTCCAAAGATCAGAGACAATGTCATATTTTTTATCTTTTTTTATTTATTTATTTTTATGTGTATGAATGTACTGTCTGCATGCAGGTCTGTGTACCCATGTCGTGCAATGCTGCAGAGATCAGAAGAGGGCATCAGATTCCCCCAGAACAGGAGTTAAAGATGGTTCTCAGCCACCATGTGGGTGCTGGGGATCGAACCTGGGTCCTCTGCAAGAGCAGTTGGTGCTCTTAGCCGCTAGGCCATCTCTCCAGCCCCACAATGTCAGATTTATGATGGAAGATCCCACACCCAATAAATGCCAATAAATGACAAAAATGAACAAACGAGCTCCCATTTGTCTTTGCGAGTTTGGCTAGGGTGACATCAATTTTTAAAGCCAGGCTCCTGGGGAAACCAAGTCTTGAATGGGCAAAGGACACAATCAGGTCCAGAAATGGCCCAGTGTGACAAAGCCTGCCTTGTGCAGCAGCACTTTGAAATGGGAGATGCTGACACCTACGTTCTAAAATGCCAGTCTTCCACAAGTCTTGGGCATAGAGTGAATATCAGTGCAGTAACTAACCCGCTGAATCTATTTTCCTATAATTCTGGGAAAGCTAACTCAGAATGCTGGTGCTATCTCGGTTTCCCTGAGCAGGATAAGGGTAAATACAGAACCAAGTAGCCAAGTGAAACCTATTAATTTTGGAGATGATCTTAAGCCATAAAGGGCCCCTTTATTCTTTTCCTCAGCTGTCTGCCCTTCTCCAAAACTATGATGAGTATCAAAACTCTGATTCCCTAGGGCTGGAGATGTAGCTCTGTGATGGAGCAGGTGCTTAATATGCACGAGGCTCTGGGTTCAGTTCCCACCAACAAAAATAAACAACTCCCTTGAAGCATTCCAAAAATGTGGCCAAGCTAAGCATGGGTCTCTGGCTAAAAATGAAATAAACTGTATGATAAGCAAATTCTGACTGTCAAAGACTCTTCTTGCCCTAACTCTCCTTAGGCATCACTAAGCTTTATCATACCTCAACTTCAAACTTCAGTCTTTGTTCTCCTAGAATCTAGTTTTATCAAGAATCTTGCAGGTTCAGTTTAGTGAGAATCTCCACCCTCATTCTTTTACACAGGCCTGCCTTCAGCAAGAAATCTTGTCAAGTGAGTTTAGCCAGAATCACCCTACACACCTGGAGCTTCCTCATAGTAATTGTTCATCTACTGACCCCCAACCCAAATCCCCAGCTATAAAGCCCACTTCTCCTTGTCTTTGGAGTTGAATCAGATCTCTCCCCACTTCTGAAAAGTTCCAGAACAGCAGTCCCTTCTTAAATGAAGCCTTCCTTGGTAATAAGAGTCATGACAGACCTTCCTTTAATGAAGCAAACCACCATTTAGTAGCATAACTACTGTGGAAATGCCCGTGGGAATGGGGTGGGAGGACAGAGACAGGCAACGTAGAACCTCACGGTTAATGATTCCCCTACATACATATACCAGCTAAGGAGTTAGAACACTTGCTCCTAGAGTAAGGGGAGGTTGTCAGAGGGAGTGAATAGGCCTGGGAAGCAGCCACAGCAAGGGAAGCTCTGGCAGTTCCTGCTGCCCAGTGCTACCATCTAACCATCTTTCGTGCAATACCTAACTCTTGGATTTTATAAACAATCTTTCAATATCATAAATGTTCTTCCCTGTGTAAACTGTTTAACTCCAGTGGAGCTGCAGAGCCAACCAAAGTCATGGGTACACCTTCTTAGCTCATGAGCCTGAATAGGCAAAGAGTATTCACACTTTGTAGCAAAGAAGTAATGACTTCATTTAGAAAGATCATAGATCATTCTGGCAATGACTTGGAGCCTTAGATGGAAGGAGTCAAGGCTGGAAGACCCAGAGAACTGTGTTTTCTTTGCCCCAAACTGCCTAGCAAAGATAGATGGCTTCTGTCAAAGCTAGCAGCAAGATTAGAATTCCTGTTCACTTAGTTATTTCATTCCACTTGTTCAGTGCGTAGCGGAGCTGTAAACAACCCCAGCACATGGTGCACACAGTGGAAGGAAACCAAGCGTACTTACTGAGCATTCATGAAACAGGAAGGCATTTGTATGAAATGATGGTGAGGATACAAAGGAGGCCAGGAAAGAGGGCAGGGGCAGGATGGCACAGAGGAATACAAACAATTATGTCTTTTCTAACAACCTAAGAATTTTTTTCTGGGTGGGAGTGGGGTGAGAATGAGACACGGTCTTGCTTACATTGTAGCTCAGGCCACCAAAAAAAAAAAAGCTGGGCGTGGTGGCACAGGCCTTTAATCCTAGCACTTGGGAGGCAGAGGCAGGCGGATCTTTGTGAGTTCAAGGCCAGCCTGGTCTACAGAGTGAGTTCCAGGACAGCTGGGGCTATAGAGAGACCCTGTCTCGAAAACACACACGCACACACAAAAAATTGTAGCTCGGGCTAGCCTGAACTCAAGACAATCCTCCTGGTTCAGCTTTCTGAGTATTG
This sequence comes from Rhizomys pruinosus, assembly GCA_009823505.1. Classification (NCBI taxonomy): domain Eukaryota; kingdom Metazoa; phylum Chordata; class Mammalia; order Rodentia; family Spalacidae; genus Rhizomys; species Rhizomys pruinosus. Next base: position 2,608,108 of record VZQC01014390.1, on the reverse strand, counting down.
GGATGACAAGAGTATGCTACCATCCCTGACTACATTTTAAGACTTTAATGAACAAAATAACTAATTCAACTAAGATTAAATACCAAATTGAAGGCTGGAAATATAGTTCAGTAAGGGAACTTGGGCTAGTATGCTCAAGGCCCCAAATTCAATCTCCATGCTGTAAAGAGTAAATAAAACAAACAAATAAATCCAAGATTGATGATGTAAACAAAATTGATGGGGGCTGGAGAGATAGCCTAGTGGTTAAGAACGTCGACCACTCTTACAGAGGACCCAGGTTCGATCCCCAGCACCCACATGGCGGCCGAGAACTGTCTGAAACTCCGATTCCAGGAGAACTCCAGTTCCAGGGGAATCTGACACCCTCTTCTGACCTCCGTGGCGTTGCACGACATGGGTGCACAAACCTGCATGCAGACAGTACATTCACACACATACAGAAATAAAATAAAATAGAAAAAAAACATTAAAAAAATTGATGGACTGTTCTAAGGGTCTTGGGAAAACGGACAGGACCCTGCAAATTAAAGCAGCAACTGGAACCAGCCCCAGTAGCACACACCTTTAGTCCCAGCACTCGGGAGGCAGAGGCAGGTGGACCTCTGTGAGACCGAGGCCAGCCTGATCTCCATAGTGAGTTCCAGGACAGTTGGTGCTATAGGGAGACCCTACCTCAAAAAGACACACACACCTCCCCCCAAAATAATAATTTTTTAACAATTTTTTAAATTATTATTTTTTATGTGTATGAATGTACTGTCTGCATGTAGGTTTGTGCACCCATGCAATGCCACGGAAGTCAGAAGAGGGTGTCGGATTCCCCTGGAACTGGAGTTGAAGACGGTTCTCAGCCTCCATGTGGGTGCCGGGGATTGATCCTGGGTCCTCTGCAAGAGCAGTCGGCACTCTTAACCACTAAGCCATCTATCTCTCCAGCCCAATAATAATTTAAAAAAGCAACTAGAAATGATACTTGGGTGCCTCGATGAGACCTGAGTGGAGCAGCTCTAATTTCTGCAGCATGCACTTTCCAAAAGTGGGAGGAATTTCCCAGGGGCACTAAGACATGACTTCTGACCACTCTCCCTGCACTAGAGGAGCTCAACACCTCAGCCCTTGGCTTTTTCCTCCTTGCATATTCAAGCGTAATCAAGCGTAAGTTTCCTCTTCTGTTTTGAGTGGTTTCATCTGGTCCTTATGGTTTCTCCTCTTAGGTCTGTCATTCTCATTTAAGGATTAGAAAAGACAAACTGCCTGCCTGAAGACACATGTCAGATGAGTGTCAGAATGGACTCGATAGCCCCAGTCTTGTAACTTTCCATATTCTTTGTTCTGTGAATTGGAAATAAGCAGAATGCTCTCTTAGCCGTCCTGCAGTTTACCATTTCATCAGCTTCCTCCTTACCTGCCTAGGTTGCCATGTCGCAGCTAAGAATACCTTGATCTGTTTTGAAGAACTGCCATTGCCCACAAGAGGCAAGATCTTCTTGATGCCTATACAAGTCCACACTGTCAATAACAGCATCTGACAGCTTGTAACTATGTTAACATCACAGTTTTAACCTTGCAAGATGGATGTTATCCAAGTATCTGCAATCATTTCTGTGGAAGGACAACATCTCCTCTGCTATTCAAACACACCGAAATCAGGGAACTTGTACCACCCATTTACACCGAAAAGTAAATGATAGAAACTCCTTCTCAAATTGATTGATCAATGTGTTTTTTGTTTGCTTGCTTGTTTGTTTTCAAATGGTCTCTCTACATAGCACAAGCTACTCTTGAACTCCAGATCTTCCTGTCTCTGTGACCTGAGTGCTGGGATTGTCTGTGTGTGCTGCCACATAGCATAACTGTACTGTGTCAGTTTTCGTAGAAACTGAAGAAAATGACATCTATTTTAGAGTGTTGACACTAAACTTGTGTCTTTGAAGAACCAGTTTTATCAGGGTCTATGCTATTCTCACTCACCCCTGTCACATATCATCGCTATGTTTATGAACTTCATAAGCAAGTTCACCTTAGTGCACCACTCTGGGATGAAAGAAGCAGTTGTTAAGTACCAAAAGACATAAACAGAGTTAGGTCAGTCTGTTTATTCTAAGTGAAGAAAATATCCCAAATATTATCCCTAAGTCTTCCCTCCAACTGCCACAAATCCTAAGTTTAAATAAGCAAAGCCAAAACAAACACAAAGAGCCATTTAATGCAGTATATGATTATTCAATTTAGAAATGTTTTCACCAGGCATGGTGGCGCATGCCTTTAATCTCAGCACTCAGGAGGCAAAGGCAGGATGATCTCTGAGTTCAAGGCCAGCCTGGTCTACATAGTGAGTTCCAGGACAGCTGAAACAAAAGGGAGGCTCTGTCTTAAACAAAAACAAAAACAAAACAAACAAAAAAAGAAATATTTTCTGGGCTGGAGAAATGGCTCAGTGGTTAAAAGCACTGGATGGTCTTGCAGAGACCCGGGTTAAATTCCAAGCACTCATGCACTTATAGGGTGGCTAACAACCATCTGTAACTCCAGTTCCAAGGAACTCCTATGCTTTCTGACCTCCTTGGGCATTGCGGGACACAGGTGCACTTACACATGCAGGCAATATGCGCAAGTGTTTTTTTTTTTTTTTTTATGTGTATGAGTGTACTGTGCATAGGTAGGTGCACCTGTGTCGTGCAATGCTGCAGAGGTCAGAAGAGGGTATCGGATTCCCTTGGAACTGGAGTTAAAGATGGTTTTTAGCCTCCATGTGGGTACTGGGAATCAAACCCAGGTCCTCTGCAAGAGCAGTCAGTGCTCTAAACTGCTGAGCCATCTCTCCAGCCCTGACAATTTTAAAAAATAATTTTTTTTTCTCTTTCTTTCTTTTTTTTGTCTTTTCTTTTTTGTCTTTTTTGAGACAGGGTCTCCCTGTAGCCCCAGCGGTCCTGGATCTCACTCTGTAGACTAGGCTGGCCTTGAACTCACAAAGATCTGCCTGCCTCTGCCTCCCAAGTGCTAGGATTAAAGGCGTGCGCCACATCCGGCTTAAAAAAGAGATATTTTCTATTCCAGTATAGATGCTTTGACTTTCTTCCTTAACACCATTGCATTCACCAACACTTAAACAATGCCAATGCATAACAGAACATTTCCTGTTAAACAGGAACATTGTCTTGGAAGATTAATTAGTCCTACTGATTTAGCTCCTGTTTCCTTGTGAATTCAGAGGCTCCTCCTACTCCCATTCTCTCAGGTTTGATCCTCATCAGGGGTATGGGGGAGGGAAAATGTTAGGCAAGCACTTTTCCTAAGAGCTACATCCCCAGGCAGAATTCAAGATTCCTCCTGAGCAGAAGAGGCACTAAGAAAGTGGGCCTTCCAAAGCTGAGGGCTTCAGACTTAGACAATAAAACCATGGAACTCTCCTCTACGTGACTATTGTAGGAAGATCCAGTTTGAGTCAGGGGCTAGTTCTCAGCTAGCACCCCTCAGTGCACCAAGTGGGTGACAGTCATGGGATTTCTCTGACCTCACCCCAAGCAATGTGGCCCACTTGCATGATGCTGGACGGGGCAACAGTGTGCAGTGGCAGGTCTGTGATTGGCTCTGGGAACAGACGCCATTTTGCTTATAAAAGCAAGCTGTAGCAGGTAATAAATCGAATTCTCCATTACCATCATTACACAAAATTCCCAGCCATGATTTCTGTGAGCATACAAGCTAAAGCAGGCCTGAATTTCATTCGAGTTACCAGTGGGTTGGATGGTGATCCATCAGACCACCAACCTAGATAGCTGGTGTGGGGCTGGAAGATCAGTTCACCAGCTGTGAAGTGAATTGTGAGTGGGCATAGGCTGAAGACAGGCAATCAGCCATCAGCCTGAAATTCCTGTCCAGGGGCAGCAGTCTTCGGGCAGGTGGAAGAAGCACGGCCAAGGCAGGAAACATTCTGTTGTCCCAGGCTAAGGACCTGAGTTGGAAGTACCTCTCAGGTCGGTGACCGACTGATCTCTGCTCCTGGGGTCAGTTCCCTACAGTGGACACTGTGCTCCCTTTCCCTTGGAAGGACTGCACTATACCTGCTCGTGGCAAAGGAAGCTTCCTACAGACTATGAATTTGTTTCCAATGAAAATCAAACCAAAGAGAAAAACCCACATAACTTTTTTTTTTTGCTTTTCGAGACAGGGTCTCCCTGTAGCCCCAGCTGTCCTGGAACTCACTCTGTAGACCAGGCAGGCCTTGAACTCACAAAGATCCGCCTGCCTCTGCCTCCCAAGTGCTAGGATTAAAGGCGTGCGCCACCACGCCGGGCTAAACCCACATAACTTTAAATGTAAAGATGTCTGCTATATTTCCCTGACCTGGTTCAGGAGAGGGTGGAATCTACAGCCTGAGTTAAAAAATAATTTAGGAAATTATAGAATATTCCTCTCCCCTCAGCCATTTTCTTTCCTCACCTATAGACCGTCCCCCAAGTAAAAGAAATCTCCCAAACAATAATCATCAAAAATTAGAAAAACATTAATCACATTGTTAGGTTATAAAAAGGGCCGTGTACCCCCAGCCCCAGGCCCCAGATAAAAAGGCACATGAGGCTTAAGTCACACCTGGAACAAAATTTACTTCCATGTGGAATTACCAGCAAGGGCCGCCTGCAAGGGCTGCCTGCAGACACGTGGTGGGACCAGCAAGCCTAGCAGGTAGAGAGAGATCTAAGAGCCGGGGATGACGCCTGGAGCCCACCCACTTATAGCCAGGGGGCGGGGCCTCAGGTACAGAGGAAATGGTCAGAAGATTGACAGCCTCTGGAGGAAGTGGGCGTCTGTGTCCCTTGGGATTCTGGGAAGCCCAGACCTAACACATGACCCAGATCTTCTGCAATCATCCTGATATCAAATTCTCTACTCACTCCCCTTGTATTATTTGTGAGCCTTGAGGAGACCACATGTCCCCATTTTTTAATGTATGAGATGGTGCCATACAGAAGCTAAAAGGTAGAAACTGGGAAGGTGACAGAAGAGAGCAGCAAAGAGCCACTGACAGGAGGGCGTGGGAGAAGGGCCATCCAGAGAGCAGAAAGGCCACACAAAGCTTTCCAACAGGATTACGACAACTGTGCCCTTAAGCTTTACCCTGGGGATTTGATTACAATAACTTGTGTATTTGTGAACAATAATCTTCCTATATTTCTAAAGGAATTTTTTTTTTTTTTTTTGGTCTTTTTGAAACAGGGTCTCCCTTTAGTCCCAGCTGGCCTAGAGACACACAGATCTGCCTGCCTCTGCCACCCAAGTGCTGGGATTAAAGGCGTGCGCCACCATGCCCCGTTCTAAGAGAAATTTTATTTTTATTTTTTTAATGTTTCATTTTATTTGTTATTTTTATTTACTTATTTATTTAGTTTTGGTCTTTTTGAGACAGGGTCTCCCCTCAGTCCCAGCTGGCCTGGAGCTCAACACATAGACCAGGCTGGCCTTGAACCTACAGACGTCCGCCCACCCCTGCTTCCCAAGCGCTGGGACCAAAGGCATGCGCCACCACACCCGGCTGTTATTTTTATTTTATGTGCATGAATGTATTGCCTGTATGTATGTAGGTACACCTGTGCTATGCAATGTCTGCAGAGGTCAGAAGATGGTGTCGGATCCCCTGGAGTTAGCCTCCATGTAGGTGTTGGAAATCGAACCCAGGTCCTCTGCAAGAGCAGCCAATGCTCTAAATTGCTGAGCCATCTCTCCAGCCCCCAAGGAAATTTTAAAATGGGAAACCAGATAGCAAACCCCACAACACCACCCTCATGTAAATCCCAGCATTTAACATGGAGATCCCAAAGCTGCATGGGTTCATACCATGCAAAGGAAAATACATCATTTGATTTCTTTGTTAGAGGACAAAGTAGAGAGACTGGGGAAAGGCTTCTTTTTTTGAGACAGGGTGTCCCTATACAACCAAGCTGGCCTTGAACTCACAGAGATCTGGCTACTTTTGCCTCCCAAGTGCTAGGATTAAAAGCATGCACCACCATGCCCGACTAAAAGACGGTTCTTAGCCGCCATGTGGGTGCTGGGAATCGAACCCCGGTCCTCTGCAAGAGCAGTCAGTGCTCTTCACTGCTGAGCCAGCTCTCCAGCCCCATTTTTGGTCTATTTTTGAGACAGGTTCTCCCTGTGACCCAGCTAGCCTACAACTTTCTATGTACACCAGGCTGGGGAAAACTATTCTTGTGTGTTAAAAAAAAGTCTTCTAGGATGAGGCTGGAGAAATGGCTCACTGGTTGAGCACTGGCTACTTTTGCACAGGACCCAAGTTCAATTCCCAGCACCCCCATGGCAGCTCACAACCATCCTTAACTCCAGTTCCAAGGGATCTGATACCTTCTAACCTTCTCCAGCACCAGGCACGCATATGGTGCACATATAAACATGTAGGCAAAACACTCATACACATAAAGTAAAAATAATTGAAAAAAATTGTAGGGTGCAGGGAGATAGCTCAGCAAGTAAAAGCACTCATGCAAAAATAGACAGCTCTGTGTTCTATAAACCAGTAGAAAGCTCATAAAGAACCCTGCAAGATATACACACTTTTTTTTTTTTTTTTTTTTTTTTTTTTTGGTCTTTTTGAGACAGGGTCTCCCTGTAGCCCCAGCTGTCCTGGAACTCACTCTGTAGACCAGGCCGGCCTTGAACTCACAAAGATCTGCCTGCCTCTGCCTCCCAAGTGCTAGGATTAAAGGCGTGTGCCACCACACCCGGCAATATACACACTTCTTATATGGTAAAGACGATGTTACAAAATAGAAAAGGATTGGGGCTGGAGAGATGGCCTGGTGGTTAAGAGCACCGACTACTCTTGCAGAGGACCCGGGTTCGATCCCCAGCACCCACATGGCGGCCAAGAGCCGTCTGAAACTCCAATTCCAGGAGAACTCCAGTTCCAGGGGAATCCGACGCCAGCTTCTGACCTCCACGGCATTGCGCGACACGGGTGCACAGACTTGCATGCAGACAGTACATTCATACACATACAGAAATAAATAAAATTAATAAAAAAAATACTTAAAAAAAAAAGAAAGCGTTTAAAAAAATAGAAAAGGATGATTACTTAATAAATGAATGGAGAAAATTAGTTGGCAATGGAAAAAAAGATCAGGAAAAAACCCTTACCCCAGCGTATATATCAGAAGAAATTCCAGATGGATTGGATGGTTAAATAATAAAAATCAAGCCATGGGGAGAAAACAGTCTAGAAGCAACAGAATCTGTCAAAGCTCTGCAGAAAGAAGGATGCCGGTCCAACTTGGAAGTAATTAATGAAACCGCACACAAAATAAAATTCCAGATTTATTGGGCTACATATGGAAAGTAAAGCTTGTGACCATGTGCCTTTAAATGAAAAGGCAAAAAACAGGCCAGGGAAAAGGACACTGGTTGTTATTACCTTACAAACCTGTGGGATCACTCAAACCTCAACAGAGAAACGAACAGTTACAACAAACTGAACAATTATGACTCTTTAGTATGTGTCAGATAACTGCCAAGTACTTTACATGAACTTCTGATTCTGTCCCTACAGACTTAACCCAGGGGAAAACCTCTTGCTTGTTGGATGGGTGGGTAGATAATGCTGGAGAGTGAATCTAAGACCTTACGATAGGGTAAGGAGGGGATGGATGGGGGCATTTTCATATTCTGTAATATAGACACACTTGTACTCCATATTGTAAAAAAGGAGTCAGAAGCACACATTATCACTAGCTTAGCACACACATGCTGTCAACAGTTTGTTCGTTCTGAGTTAAGCCCCCAGCCCAGATGTTCCTGCAGGAATAAAAGCCTGATACCACCAGAAACTAACTTGACTTAGCATTTTTTTTTTTTACAGGGTTTCCCTTTAGTCCCAGCTGGCCTGGTGCTCACTCTGTAGACCAGGCTGGCCTTGAACTCACAGAGATCCACCTGCCTCTGCCTCCAGAGTGCTAGCTAGGATTAAAGGCATGTGCCACCACGCCCTGCTAGCCTTTCTTTTTTTTAATTTTTTTATTTGACTCAGCATTTCAAGAAGTGCCTGAGCCCAAACATCTGCAGAATGAGGGAAGAGTGCAAGAGCTGATGAGAGAAGTACAGACGTCACAAAGTGTCTAAACGTAGCTGAGTGCCAGACGTGAGGGGAAAGACTGAGTTTCAGAATGACTGACTGCCTTTGTCCCCAGCCACTTCTCCCTGTTGGCTGGAGATGACATAAAGGCAGATTTTTAGGACGTTAATCCACTGACTTCTCAGATTGCTGGCTCTCTGAATAAAGAACAGTCTTAAAGAGGGCCAGGCGTGGTGGCGCACGCCTTTAATCCTAGCACTTGGGAGGCAGAGGCAGGCGGATCTTTGTGAGTTCAAGGCCAGCCTGGTCTACAGTTCCAGGACAGCTGGGGCTACAAGGAGACCTGTCTCAAAAAGACCAAAAA
>VZQC01014390.1:2544753-2599302 GCA_009823505.1 Rhizomys pruinosus | reverse complement strand
TTTTTTTTTTTTGGTCTTTTCGAGACAGGGTCTCCCTGTAGCCCCAGCTGTCCTGGAACTCCCTCTGAAGACCAGGCTGGCCTTGAACTCACAAAGATCCACCTGCCTCTGCCTCCCGAGTGCTAGGATTAAAGGCGTGCGCCACCACGCCCGGCTTCTGGTGACATTTTCAACCTCTAGAACAGGAACTTCAGAAGAACCTGAGCATCCTGAAATTCAATGCATATATCTGCATCAGTCTGTCTCTCCTCTTCTCTATGCCCAGCCAAGCTCCAGCCCATGAACAATATGTTAGGCTGATTAAAATGTATTCAGCCAAAGTTGATAGTTCCTATCTGGTATCTCCTAGCACTTGGGAGGCCGAGGTGGGAGAATTCCCATGAGTCTGAGGCTAGCCTGGACTCTACAGTGAATGCCAGGTCATCCTGGAAAACAGTGTGAAACCCAGTGAATAAACATATAAATAAACATTTAAAAGTTTCATTTTCAAAACTGAAAATGGAGCTAACAGAAGAATCTTCCATCACAAGGAAGTCTAGCCAAAGACACCCTTCCTTCCATGGAGAACCCAGACTAGCCAGAAGTTACTCTAAGGGAAGCTTTAGAGGCTGGGGTTGTGTCTCAGTAGTAGACAAGCCTAGCATGCTTGAGGCCTAGCACTGCCAAAAAGAAGAAAGCTTTGACGTGGTGCAGAGGGTGGGGAAGGGAAGGGAAGGAAACAGGCACTGTAACACCACCACAGTGTGTACTCCTTGGGTGCCCCGTGGGACCAGTGGCAGGAGGTAGCCTGTTGGGGTCCACTCTAATCAACTGGTCACCAAAGTGTGAACCCTCATTCCAAGGAACCATAGTGACCAAAGGTGCCATGCAAAAGATTTCTCCAGAGACAACTACTGATAAAAAAGATTTAAAGTCCTCTAAGACAGTCATACCAAAGTATAAGAGCTGGCTTTCTGTGGGAGATCTAAAAGGGTCAGCTTTAACAAGCTCCCTAAGGGTGCTCCCTTTTTTGGTATACTTATCTATGGATGGCTTCTTTTGAGAAAGCAAAGAAAATAGCAAGCAGGTAGTGCAGGTCTGTGATCCCAACACTTAGGAGGTGCAGCAAGAGAGTCTCAAGTTAGAGGCTAGTTTGAGCTTCAGAGCAAGAGCACGACTCAAAAAGCAAAGCAAAACAAACAACAAACAAAAAGTAAAATGAGAAAGAACCCCACGAGCACAGTGCCAGCTGGGGGCTTAGAAAGGACCCCACACAAGTGAGGGCCCTGAAGTTTGCAATGCTATAGCTGCACGGTACATTCAACTTGTCTTCTAAGAAAGAGATTCTTGTAGATCCTGAGTGGCTCAGTTGGCTTCAACTCAGTGAGTGAAAATATTGACTTACTAAAGGAAGGGGTCATATTTACCTCCTCCATCTTCTCAGAGGAAATGAAAAATATTAACTGCTGGAAACTGTTAAAACTGTCAAAAGATACCCCCTACACAGATTGTGAAGCAGAAATCCTGGCTGTCTTCCTTCTGAACCAACTGTAAGCACACACACACAATTTTAATTATCATGATAAAAAAAGAAAAACTATAATGCTTCTTTAGAGTTGTATGCCTTTACACACTTATCCTTTGAGTTTCCAGAAAATCTCTCTCTCTCTCTCTCTCTCTCTCTCTCTCTCTCTCTCTCTCTCTCTCTCTCTGTGCATGTGTGTGTGTGGGGGGGGCTAACTGTCTTCGCCCCACACCCATAATAACTCCTTGAGTTTTCACTGGATACATGTGCTTCCAGTTAGACTTATTTCTCAGGGTTGTTTTTTTTTTTCTTCAGCCATTGGGTGTGTCCTGTGACTCAGTACTGACTGGTGGGATATGAACCCAAGTGGTCAGTACTTTTCTGGGGCAATGCTAAGAAGAAAACCTCTCTTGCTGCCTTTGGCTGATGGCAAACAGACTTCTGTTGTATGGGTGAAGATTATATTTAGGAGAGAGAAGATGAACAATGAGCCAAGCAGAGCCAGAACCAGGCTGACTCCCTGGAGCAGAGCAGCCTGAGGCCCTTGAGGACTGTTCTGTGAAAGAGAAAGAGTGGCTACTTTACACTGTATTGTTGGACCACTGTGTTCCAGCAGCTTTGCCTCCCCCCTAACACAGCCAACCTTGAGGCACATCAGCATCTGAACTCCCCTGGAGGGAGGGAGGGAAGAATGTATCTTATGTTTCATTTCACAACAGAATTGTGTGAAGGTCCCTTCAAACTTTCTTCTGATATCTCAGTAGTATTTTTTTCTTCAGGCAAAAAATCCTTCAGTCACAAGACTCAAACCTATCACCTGGATAATCTCCAGATTATCCTAAAACCAAGATGAAGACATCCCCATCCTTCTGCTATAAAGGATTGGAGGGGAAGAATGCTTTTTGACATTGCAGGTATGGATCTGAAGAGCAAAGGAGTCAATATTTAGGTTTCCTCAAAGGCCAAGTCTTACGAGTAAAATGGATTTGGATCCTATATAATTAATATTAATGTCTTTGGGAGACTTCCTTGAAATAATATGAATTTGTAAGTCCAGAATTAGTAAATAATAAATATAAACATTTGCTCAATTCCACAGATAAAATCATAATTAACCCACATTCTATAAATTATCATGTTGTTGTTGTTTTGAGTTTTTTTTGTTTTTTTGTTTTTTGGTGTTTTTGAGACAGTGTCTCCCTGCAGCTCCAGCTGGCCTGGAACTTGCTTTGTAGACCAGGCTGGGCTTGAACTCACAGAGATCCACCTGCTTCTGCCTCCCATGTGCTGGGATTAAAGGTGTGTGCCACCATGCCTGGATGTTGTTTGCTTTTTAACACTAACAGGTGTTAGTGACAACTTCCAGCATTCGCCCAGGAAGACACTTTCATTTCTGCAGTGCTGAGGGCTGAAGGACTTGAGCATGCCGGTAGACAAGTGACCCACCCACCAAAATCCCCACACCCAAACCACTTTTTGTTTTTGTTTTTTTTCAAGACAGGGTCTCCCTGTATCCCCAGCTGTCCTGGAACTCACTCTGTAGACCAGGCTGGCCTTGAACTCACAAAGAGCCACCTGCCTCTGCCTCCCAGGTGTGCGCCACCACGCCCGGCTTTTTTTTTTTTTTAATTTTTATTTATTTATTATTTTATGTGTATGAGTGTACTGTCTGCATGTAAGTTGGTGCACTCTTGTGCAATGCTGTGGAGGTCAGAAGAAGGTGTCGGATTCCCCTGGAACTGGAGTTAAAGATGGTTCTTAGCTGGGGATGTGGGTGCTGGGAATCGAACCCAGGTCCTATGCAAGAGCAGTCGGTGCTCTTAACTGCTGAGCCATCTCTCCAGGCCCCAAACCACATTTTTGGAAACAGTTTTCTTATGGACTCAAAATTAGTTGGATATTTGTTGGATTATCCTATAAAGCTACCATAAAAGTTATGCTTACTAATCTTCAATGTCTCTCCTTATCTGTGATATTATTATTATAATAATATAGGCATTTTCTAGGTCCTTTGATGAAGACTTTTTTTTTTTTTTTTGTATTTTTGAGACAGGGTCTCCTTTAGTCCCAGCTGGCCTGGAACTCGCTCCATAGACGAGGCTGGCCTTGAACTCAGAGATCCGCCTGCCTCTGCCTCCGGAGTGCTGGCATTAAAGGCTTGATTGCGCCACCACGCCAGGCCTTTGATGAAGTCTTAATCAGACACCAAGTAGAATGTTTGTTTGTTTGTTTGTTTGTTTGTTTGTTTGGTGCTGGACACTGAACCTCAGGTCTCTCACATGCTAAGTATGCACTCTGCTACTGAGCTGCATCCCCAGGCAGAATGTATTTGTCCTTATTTTCTAAGCAAATGATATCATTAGTATACACTGAATGTTTCCATCTCCTGCCTCCACTTCAGACTTTGTAAGCTAGACTCCAGAAAGCAGGCTTTGGTAATCAATCAGATTCAGAAGATCTGCTAGGGCTTGATGTCCTCTAAGAGAGACACTGAGTGCCTTCCCCTCCTCTGTCACAGAACCATAGGCTCTCTGAATGGGAAGTGGGTCCTCTTCACACCCTAGTCTGTGAGCAAATTGACCTTGGACTTTCCAGCCTTCAGATCTGAGAAATAAGCTTTCTGTTATTTATAACCATTTAGTTGACGGCAGCCCAAATAGATTAACATAGCTGTTGACTCCTAAAACATAAGTGTCCACCCCATATCTCATAGGATCACGAGGGTTTTTTGTTTTTTGGGTTTTTTTTTTTTTTTAGCTAAAAAAGACCTTTGTCAGAGAACAATGAGTCCAATATCCTCATTTTCAGGTCAGCAGATTCACCCAGATACATTAAAGAATTGTAGAGGGATTACTCTTGGGCACTAAAGTTTGCACAACTAGGATTCATCCCTCTTGGGGCAGGTAAATGAATGTTGGACTTTCTCTACAACCCTAAAGGATGCTTGGTATATGTAACAGAGATAAAACTTTCCCTCAAAATTCACCTTATCTTAAAAAAAGCAGCCTGAACTCAGGAGACAGTCAGGCAGATCACTATGAGTTCAAGGCTAGCCTGGTATATATAGCAAGTTCCAGGCCAGCCACAGCTACATACTGTGGCACTGTCCCAAAAGAGAGGGGAGAGAGAGGGGAAAGAGAGAGACAGAGACAGAGACAGAGACAGAGAGACAGAGAGAGACAGAGAGAGAGGAGGGAGAGGGAGAGGGAGAGAGAGGTTTGGGGTTTTTTTGTTATTCTTTTTGAGACTATGTAGCTTAAGCTAGGCTCAAATTCATAATCCTTCTGTGTCATAAGTTCTACTGTCCAGGAGGCTGCTGGCCTCCTGGACAGCCATAAAGTTGATGACCTCATTGCCAAACATGTGCTGGAGCTCCATGGCTGTGAGACTGGTAGTCTCATACAGCCAACACCAGGCTGGAGGCTGATGGCCTTTTGGCCAAACCCATAGCTGCAGAGTTTATAACTCCATAGCCTTCAACCACCCAATCAGCCGGGGTGTTGCTGAGGAGTTAGCTGTAAGAGTAACAGCCCCATGATCCATCTGGCTAAGGAAAACGTGCTCAATAACAACCCAGAGATCTCTTCAGGTGGTACAACTTGTAGGAATTCCCTCTATTCTCACAGGGTACACAGCTTATATAGGTTTGGGACAGGCAGCCCCTACATTGCATGACATCACCTCCCGGGGGCCAATCCTAGACCTCCCCTATCATCACATGTCACCCCAACTTGCAGGGCATAAACAGAGAGGTCCTGTGATCCTTACTCTTGACTCTGAAGCATGCCGGCTGAAATGTTAGCCTATACACACCCAAGTTCAGGTATGCCCACACTTCTGCCTCTGTCTCCTGAGTGCTGGGATTATGGACATGGACTACCACATGGGGTTTAAACATATTTTAAGTGTCATAATTATAGAAGTCAATATATAATATATATGCATCATTCACTCATTCCATAAATTTCACAAATGACCAAATTCTGCCAGCCTATGCTAAATGCTGCTGAATGAAACAGATCCCATTCTTGCCCTCATGGAATCTGTACATCTGTTTTATTGGCAAATAAAAATATATGTGACTTATGAGCTGTCATGCATGAACTAGGTGAAGTCTGGGGAATAGTGTTTCCCACTGAGAAAAATGTGCCCTAAGATGCTGAGGAAGAAAGGGAACCTCAGCTTTCCTGGCCAATCTATGTGCCTTATTCCTCTTAAGGAGGAATAAGGCACATAGATTGGTCCCTTCCTCTTTCTCTTTGCATCCCAGCCACCCTGAGGTGAACATGTCACCTTCTCCAGACACTTCTGCCACAATGTACTATGCCACAATGGGGCTAACTAACTTAGGTACAAAACCTCTAAAATCATTAACAAAAATAAATATTTTATCCTTAAAGAGTTTATCTGACCAAAGTAGGAGGATTACCACAAGTTCAAGACCAGCCTGGGCTACAAGGGAATTCCAAGACAGCTTGGGCTATCTTCGTTTCAAAGAACGAAAGAAAAAAAGTTGGTTTTCCAAGGTATTTTGTCACAGTAACAGAAACATAAGAAAGTTCAAAGAAAGAAAAAAACAACTAGCATCTTACCTTCGATGCACAGCTACTGTTGAAATGGTAGTGAAATTATATTACCATATACTATACCTTGAAAAGTACTTTTTACATCTAGAATCAACTGATTTACATTGTTCTACTTATAATCTATACTTCCCAATAGAAGTAAGCACTGCCAGGTGTGGTGGCGTACGTCTTTAATCCTAGCACTTGGGAGACAGAGGCAGGCGGATATCTGTGAGTTCAAGGCCAGCCTAGTCTACAGAGCGAGTTCCAGGACAGTCAGAGCTACAGGGAGACCCTGTCTCAAAAAGACCAAAAAAAAAAAGAAGTAAGCACTGAACACAAATCACCTTAGCCCTCATGTTCTGTCTGCTGAATAATTTCTTACAACAGAAGGAATAAGCAAGATTTTACAAATCCTTATTTTAGACAAACACAAGTGTGTGTTTACAGAGGACAGATAGATAATAGGTAGGTAAGTAGGTACGTACATACCTACATACACACATACATACATATTTTTACAGAAATTGTATTTAAATACACATATCTCCTGCAAGACAGTGCCTATTCTGTACACCTTCTGTTTTCAAAATGTTCTGCTCCTCAGAGGGAGAAGGAACCAGGCTCTGCCTCCCTGCAGAGTCCAAGTGTTCTTCCTTTTTTTTTTATTAATTTTATTTATTTCTGTATGTGTATGAATGTACTGTCTGCATGCAAGTCTGTGCACCCGTGTCGTGCAAAGCCGCGGAGTTCAGAAGAGGGTCTCGGATTCCCCTGGAACTGGAGTTCTCCTGGAATTGGAGCTTCAGACGGTTCTCAGCCGCCATGTGGGTGCTGGGGATCGAACCCGGGTCCTCTGTAAGAGCGGTCGGCGCCCTTAACCGCTAGGCCATCTCTCCAGCCCCTCAAGTGTTCTTCCTTTAACTGTGTAATATACCCTTTTGTGCCCGACTTCTTTTTTTTTTTTTTTTTTTTTTTTTTTGTCTTTTCGAGACAGGGTCTCCCTGCAGCCCAGCTGTCCTGGAACTCACTCTGTAGACCAGGCAGGCCTTGAACTCACAAAGATCCGCCTGCCTCTGCCTCCCGAGTGCTAGGATTAAAGGCGTGCGCCACCACGCCCGGCTTGTGCCCGACTTCTTATGGGGGACATATTTAATGAGTTCAGTTGAGTTCACTGTTCCCTGTTACAACTGTTCTGTGGTCATCTTGAAACATCTAGAGAGAGAGCCTCAAGTGCAGAATTTCCTCTATGAGATTAGCCTGTGGGCGTGTCTGTGAGGTACTTTACTGAGTGTTGAGTGATATGGGAGGCCTACCCACTGTGGGTGGTACTACCCCTGGGGAAGTGGTCCTGAGCAAAAAAAAAAAAAAGGCAAAAAAAGGCTGAGCACAGGCCAGAGGAGTAAGCCAGTAAGCAGTGTTCCTCCATGGTCTGTGCTTCAATTTCTGCCTCCGGGTTCCTGCCTTGAGTTCCTGCGCTGGCTTCCCTCCATGATAAGCTGTAAGGTAAAATAATCCTTCCCTTCTCCAAGATGCTTTTGGTCAGTGTTTTATCACAGCAATAGAAACCAAACTAGAACATCAACCTTATATACATCTTTTCATGATTTCTTAGCATGAGGTCCTAGAAATGATAGTACCAAGTCACGCAGGTTTTACATTTGATACTTATAGCCAACTGCCCCCCAGAAAGGTTGTACTCTAACAAGGGCTAAGGGGCTGGTTTTGCTAAAGAGTACTGACTCTTATCTTGGGTCTGCAGATGTCCAATGAGTATGTTTATTATTATTTTATGTGTAAAAGTATTACGTCTGCATGTATGTAAGCGCACTCCTGCTGTGCAGTGACAACAGAAGACAGAGGCATCTGATCCCCCAGAACCAGAACTAGGGTTACAGTCGGTTGTTAGCCACCATGTGGCTGCGAGGATGTGAACCTGGGTCTTCAACAAGAGCAGCCAGTTTCTCTTAACCCTTGAGCCATCTTTCCAGCCCCTCCAATGAGTATTTAAAAGCAGGATGCAGTTTGGCATCCCTGGTTCATTTTGATCTGTCTTCTTCAGTACCTTAAACTTTGAGTCAAATTCTTACCCAACCCTACCTGTAAACATGCTAATAATTTGAGAAGTGTCTGTCTAAAAACTGGTAATACAAGACTGAGTAACTCTAAAGTTTACCTAATCTATCTTATCCCCCTTCAAGACTAAAAATACCAAGATAAGAACAGCTAAGTATTTCCAACAGATTGCCAAATGCTGACTGTTTCAAAGTCCTGTTCTAGACCTTGAAGTGCTGCCTAGAAGGCCCCAGTCATTGCCCTAACCTCTCAGGAACAGCAAAGCCTTGCAGGCAGATCACCCCAGGATGAAACTGGCCTCTACCTCGTCAGGGAAAAAATACTCCAGGATAGAAACTGAGGCTGCTTCCCTAAGCAAGAGGAGTCATCTCACCACAATAAGAACCAGATTATCCCCTCAAATGACAAGGACTTTTCTGGAATCAACTGGCAGAACCAGAACCAAGATAAGACACCTACTTGACTAAGACTGTTAAATTGTGCACAGCTCTCACCCCTACCCGAGTTCTTCACAGTTGAAGCTTCACCCAAAACACTGCTGAGATGCTGGATCTCCCTGTCTTCCTAATGCAGCTGTAGTGATTAAATTCCTCTTGTTTTCAGTGTTGCCTTTTCATGTCTGGGGCAAGTATCCTGATCTAACTTACTGGTATTCTCTAAAGTCAGATGTTTCATGGCCTAGGACTTCAGTGACACACACTAATTCACATCTTTGAACAATATATGATAGTCTTTTTTTTTTTTTTTTTTTTTTTTTTTTTTTTTGGTCCTTTTTTAGTACAGTCCCAGCTGGCCTGGAGCTCACTATGTAAACCAGGATAGCCCTGGTCAGAGATCTGCCTATCCTGGCCATCCCAAGCTGGGATTAAAAGGCATGACACCACCATAGACNAACCAGAACCAAGATAAGACACCTACTTGACTAAGACTGTTAAATTGTGCACAGCTCTCACCCCTACCCGAGTTCTTCACAGTTGAAGCTTCACCCAAAACACTGCTGAGATGCTGGATCTCCCTGTCTTCCTAATGCAGCTGTAGTGATTAAATTCCTCTTGTTTTCAGTGTTGCCTTTTCATGTCTGGGGCAAGTATCCTGATCTAACTTACTGGTATTCTCTAAAGTCAGATGTTTCATGGCCTAGGACTTCAGTGACACACACTAATTCACATCTTTGAACAATAATATGAATGTCTTTAAATAGTCTTTTTTTTTTTTTTTTTTTTGGTCTTTTTTGAGACAGTCCCAGCTGGCCTGGAGCTCACTATGTAGACCAGGATAGCCCTGGTCAGAGATCTGCCTATCTCTGCCTCCCAAGTGCTGGGATTAAAGGCATGCACCACCATGCCCAGCATAAGACAGTCTTTTACATAAGCTTTCGTCAATATTGAGTTCAATTAATCTTTTTATTTATTTATTCTTGTATGTTTATGAATGTACTGTCTGCATGTAGGTCTGTGCACCTGTGTCGTGCAATGCTGCAGAGGTCAGAAGAGGGCGTTAGATTCTCCTGGAACTGGAGTTAAAGATGGTTCTCAGCCGCCATGTGGCTGCTGGGGATTGAACCTGGGTCCTCTGCAAGAGCAGTTGGCGCTCTTAACCACTAGGCCATTTCTCCAGTCCCCCAATTAATCTGTTAAAACTTTGCCAGTGTGTAGAGATGGTATCCCATCATTAATGTTGTTTGATTCAAAGTTATTTATAAACCTGGGCATTTTGATACATTTATTGAGCCAACTCCCTTCCTTTCTCCCTCTCTCTTCCTTTTCTTCCCTATCCATCTCCCTCTCAACTCTTCTTGAAAATGGAGGGTTTAAATACTTTGCCTTGAACCATCAGTACCAAATTGTGATCCCGGCATAAGCGGAACCTCCCAGTACATTAAAAATGCAAATGTCCCTAAAGAATGGGAAGCTGTGCTCCTTATCTCAACTCCTTTTTAACATAATGCTTGAAATATTTCCTAGAGCAGTAAGACAAGAAAAGGAAATCAAAGGAGTACTAATTGGAAAAGAGGAGGTCAACAGTAGACAAGTGAGACCTTATTAAATTCAAAAGCTTCTGTACAGCAAAAGAAACAATCAAAGAAGTACAGAGAAAACCCACAGAGTGGGAGGAAACCTTCACCAGTGAAACATCTGATAGAGCATTAACATTCAAAGTATATGAACTACTCAAAAAACAAAGGAGCAAGAAAACAAATGACCCACTCGAAAGATGAAGAGCTGAACAGAGACTTCAAATGAATTAAAGATGGCTGAGAAACTTTTTTTTTAATTTTATTTATTTTGTATGTGTATGAATGTACTGCCTACATGTAGGTTTGTGCACCTGTGTCGTGCAATGCCGTGGAGGTCACAAGAGGGTGTCGGATTCCCCTGGAACTGGAGTTCTCCTGGAATTGGAGTTACAGACGGTTCTCAGCTGCCATGTGGGTGCTGGGGATTGAACCCGGGTCCTCTGCAAGAGCAGTCAGCGCTTGTTAGGACCAGGTCAGAAAGAAGTTAACCAAAAGGAAAGGGTTAAGCATGCAGGAGCAACTCTCTAGTTGAAGCAGGTCTGGTTCCCATAGTTACTCCCTCCCACCTTGAGTTACCAGTTCCCAGAGCTACCTGAGGTCAGGATGAACTTTCCCAGCCCTGTAGGAGTGCTTCTCACCCACTACCGAGCCCATTACTCTCCAAGGGACTTCACGCTGCTAAACACAGCCATTGTTTCAAACAAAGGGGTGCAGAACAGGTGGACTGAGCCAATGAAAGACTGCCTGGTCTGCAACCACCAAGACCCCACCAATCAGAGAAAGGGTCATTGTAACCTCTGTGGAAATCCCCTAACTGGGAATAAAAGTGGGAGAGGATTGGACTTCCGGCACTGCCCTCCAGTCCCATGGGAGTGTGCTCAGTCTGACGTGTTGATCTGTTTCTGTCACTGTCTCTGTGTTGTATTCTGTACTTTTTCCTTGATGTAATGTTCTTTTATTAAAGCTTTTCCTCCACAGTTTTTGGCCTCTCAAGAGATTCTTTGGTAGAGTGGCATTTCTAACCCAACACGTTCTTAACCACTAGGCTATCTCTCCAGCCCCAACATTTTTTTTTTTTTGAGATGGTGTCTCCATATAGCCCCAGCTGGCCTGTAACTCACTCTGTAGACCAGGCTGGCCTTGAACTCAGAGGTCCACCTGCCTCTGCCTCCAGAGTGCTAAGATTAAAGGCGTGCGTCACCATGCTCGGCTTAAAGATGGTTCTTAGCCACCATGTGGGTGCTGGGACTCAAACCTGGGTCCTCTGCAAGAGCAGTCGGTGCTTTTAACTGCTGAGCCATCTCTCCAGCCTGGCTGAGAAACATCTTTTTTTTTTTTTTTCAAAACATCTTTTTTTATGTGTATAAGTGTACTGTCTGCATGTAGGTTGGTGCACCCATGTTGTGCAATGCTGCAGAGGTCAGAAGAGGGTGTTGGATTCCTTTGGAACTGGAGTTAAAGATGGTTCTTAGCCGCTATGTGGGTGCTAGGAATTGAACTCAGGTCCTCTGCAAGAGCAGTTGGCACTCTTAACCACTGAGCCATCTCTCCAGCCCCTCAAAACATCTTAAAAAGTATTCAGCATTACTAATAATTAAGGAAATGCAAATTAAAACCACTTTAAGATTTCAGGCCAGGTGTGGTGGCACATGCCTTTAATCCCGGCACTTGGGAGGCAGAGGCAGGAGGATCTCTGTGAGTTCAAGGCCAGCCTGGTCTACATAGTGAGTTCCAGGACGGCTGGGGATACAAGGAGATCCTGTCTCAAAAAGACAAAAAACAAAAAACCCCAACACTTTAAGATTTCATCTTACGGGGCTGGAGAGATGGCCTAGCGGTTAAGAGCGCCGACCGCTCTTGCAGAGGACCCGGGTTCGATCCCCAGCACCCACATGGCAGCCAAGAACCGTCTGAAACTCCAATTCCAGGAGAACTCTAGTTCCAGGGGAATCTGACACCCTCTTCTGACCTCCGCGGCATTGCACGACACGGGTGCACAAGCTTGCATGCAGACAGTACATTCATACACATACAGAAATAAATAAAAAAAAAAATTAAAAAAAAAAAGATTTCATCTTACTCCAGTAAGGCTGTCTATGATCAAGAAAACAAAGGATACCAAATGCTGTAGAGGTTGGGGGGGCGGGGGGGAAGACACTCATCCTCTACTGCTGGTAATGTAAACTCATGGAACCCCTATGGAAAGCAGGGTGGAGAACTCTTAAAAGACTCAAAATGATACCAGCTGGGGTTGGTCAGTTCATCTCAGATCAGAACGTAGGCACCCACTTAGGGTGTTAGGAATTGTTTGTATGCCAGCGAGGAAAGTTGAGCTCTACGTGAGCACTTTCAGCTTTGGAAAGCTATCATTTAACCTAGGCTATCTTGTTTAAAAATAAAATACTTTGCATCTTAAAAAAAAAAAGACTCAAAATAAGCCAAACCACTCCTGGGTATATATAAGATTCATCCTATCACAGAGATACATGCACAGCTATGTTTATTGCAGCTCTCTCCACAATAGTGAAGAGTTGGAACCAACCCAAGTGTCCCTCAGCAGATGAGTAGATGAAGAAAATGTGGTACATCTACACAATAGAATTCTATGCAGTGGTAAAGAAAGATGACATCATGAAATTTGTAGGTAAATGGATGGAACTAGAAGTCATTACACTAAGTGAAGTAGCACAGTCCCAGAAGAACAAATGGCATATGGTGTCCCTCATTTGTGGATCCTAGCACCAAATCTTTATATGTAAGTTAAGCTGGGCAATTTTTTTCATAAATATAATACCACAATGCCTGATGCTACTATAGATATAGCTTGAAGTTTATGTCCCTATTTTCCTAAGCTCTAAGATTTATGAGAAAGAATCAAATCCCTCTTTAAAAGTACATTAAGACGGGGCTGGAGAGATGGCCTAGCGGTTAAGAGCACCGACCGCTCTTACAGAGGACCCGGGTTCGATCCCCAGCACCCACATGGTGGCTGAGAACCGTCTGAAGCTCCATTCCAGGAGAACTCCAGTTCCAGGGAATCCGAGACCTTCTTCTGACCTCCGAGGCATGCACGACACGGTGCACAGACTTGCATGCAGACAGTACATTCATACACATACAGAAATAAATAAAATTAATAAAAAAAATTTTTTTAAGTACATTAAGACATACATCAACTTTCTATGTAACTTGGAAATGTAAAGTTATATCTCTTTTTGCCTGCATGCAACATTTATGTTAAAATGTGAATCACAAAAAAACTGAATCCCAAACATATTTTGGAATTAACCTATAACTTATTTTCAAAAAATAAAAAAATAATTGGAAGCCTGGAGTAGCCCAGGCATCTTGTAATAGCGAGACCTCCAAATGGTGCCTACATACTCTGAACTGCCTCACTTCATTTTGATTTTGCTTTTTCCAGGATGAATTGTAAACCACCCCTCCTTTCTTAGAAAGTAAGTTTGGAGCCATTGGTGGGGAAATTCTCCCACCTAAAAATGGATATTCCATATTTCCTGTAGTTAACTGCAAGTGATACTATTTTTTGCTCTTAATTTTTTAAAAAATAATTTTATTAGTTACCAAACAAATAGGTTTCACTGTACAAGTCTCACACATGGTATATTATATTTCATTTTTATTTTACCCTAACTCTCCTCCTGCTATGTCCCTCCTCTTCTTCCTGATCCCCGTTCTTCCCCTTCTGCTTTCATGATACATTTATTCCGTTACCTCTCTTGTTCCTCCATCTCCTCTCCTTTGGACCTCTTCCTCATTCTCATAGTCACCCGCCCCCCCATTGCTGTTGTTTGGAATCAGTCTCTCATTTTGTAACTTGTATTGTTGAATGAGAAATGTTCTACATAGACTCAAGTATTTCAGCGCTTGGTCCCCAGATGGCGGTGCTGCTTGGGGAGATTTGGGAGGTACAGCCTTGATGGAGGGAGTATGTCGCTGAGGATGGGCTTTGAGAGTTCATTCGTTCCTCACTTCCAGTTTGGTCTTNTATGTGTATTACATGGTAGATAATAAGTTATTTATTTCTTCCATAATGGTAGACAGATAGTAGATGTATTTTCATCTATTAAGATGCACATTAAGTACAGTATAGAAGCAAACTTATCAAGGTAAAGAAATATTTACATTCCCCTGCTCTCCAAATAGAATCAATTGTTTTATTATTCAATTTAATAAATATTAAGAGTCTTCTGTACCAGTTATAGGCTTGTGTGCAAAATATACGATAGTGTTCCCAGAATTGTTTGTAGGACAGTTGAAGGAGTTTGGGGCATGAAGAGACACAAAATGCATACTGCAATTATGGGTCTAGGAATTTATTAAAAGTAAAATTAGGGCTGGAGAGATGGCCTAGCGGTTAAGAGCGCCAACCACTCTTGCAGAGGACCCGGGTTCGATCCCCAGCATCCACATGGCGGCCGAGAACCGTCTGAAACTCCAATTCCAGGAGAGCTCCAGTTCCAGGGGAATCTGACCCCCTCTTCTGACCTCCGCGGCATTGCACGACACGGGTGCACAGACTTGCATGCAGACAGTACATTCATACACATACAGAAATAAATAAAATTAATAAAAAAAAATTTTTTTTAAGTACATTAAGACATACATCAACTTTCTATGTAACTTGGAAATGTAAAGTTATATCTCTTTTTGCCTGCATGCAACATTACTGTTAAAATGTGAATCCAAAAAAAAAACATGAATCCCAAACATATTTTGGAATTAACCTATAACTTATTTTCAAAAAAATAAAAAAATAATTGGAAGCCTGGAGTAGCCCAGGCATCTTGTAATAGCGAGACCTCCAAATGGTGCCTACATACTCTGAACTGCCTCACTTCATTTTGATTTTGCTTTTTCCAGGATGAATTGTAAACCACCCCTCCTTTCTTAGAAAGTAAGTTTGGAGCCATTGGTGGGGAAATTCTCCCACCTAAAAATGGATATTCCATATTTCCTGTAGTTAACTGCAAGTGATACTATTTTTTGCTCTTAAATTTTTAAAAATTAATTTTTAGTTACCAAACAAATAGGTTTCACTGTACAAGTCTCACACATGGGTATCATTATATTTCATTTTTATTTTACCCTAACTCTCCTCCTGCTATGTCCCTCCTCTTCTTCCTGATCCCCGTTCTTCCCCTTCTGCTTTCATGATACATTTATTCCGTTACCTCTCTTGTTCCTCCATCTCCTCTCCTTTGGACCTCTTCCTCATTCTCATAGTCACCCGCCCCCCCATTGCTGTTGTTTGGAATCAGTCTCTCATTTTGTAACTGTCATTGTTTGAATGAGAAATGTTCTACATAGACTCAAGTATTTCAGCGCTTGGTCCCCAGATGGCGGTGCTGCTTGGGGAGATTTGGGAGGTACAGCCTTGATGGAGGGAGTATGTCGCTGAGGATGGGCTTTGAGAGTTCATAGTCTCCCTCCACTTCCAGTTTGTTCTTGATACTTCATATTTGCAGTTGAAGATATGAGCTTTCAGCTTCCTGCTCCTGTAGCCATGCCTGTTGTTTGCTGCCATGCCTCCTCACCATGCCGGACTCTCCCTCTGGAACCATAAGCCAAAGAAATACTTCTTCTATAAGTTGCTTTTAGGCATGGTGATTTATCACAGCAAGAGAAAAGCAGCTAAGTTGGTTTTCTCTTCCTGATACCAACATAAGTTGGTACCAGGAGTGGGATGTCTCTATAAAGAACCTAACCATGATGCTTTTTGAAGGAATGTGGAAGACTCTGAAACTGTGGATTAGTTAAAAAAATTTTTTAAAAAATGGGGCTGGAGAGATGGCCTAGCGGTTGGGAGCACTGGCTGCTCTTGCAGAGGATCCGGGTTCGATCCCCAGCACCCACATGGCGGCTAAGAACCGTCTGTAACTCCAATTCCAGGAGAACTCCAGTTCCAGGGGAATCTGAGACCCTCTTCTGACCTCCATGGCATTGCATGACACAGGTGCACAGACCTGCATACAGATAGTACACTCATACACATACAAAAATAAATAAAATTAAAAAAAAAAAAGAAACTGTGGATTAGTAAACCAATTGCATACTATAAACAGACCTTAGTGGGCTGTTCTAGTAGAAGTCTGGAGGATAGTAGTGCTGAGAATAATGTAGATTGTAGAGGCCTAGCTTAACATGTTTCAGAGGGAGAAGGAAGCAAGGACTTCAACAGCAACTGAGTTAGAGGCCATTCCTGTGACATTTTGGCAAATAATCTGATTGCTTTCTGCCCATGTCCTAAGAACTTGCCTGAGGCTAAATTAAACAGCAATGGACTAACTTCTTTGACAGAGGAAATTTCAAGACAGCATAATATTGAATATGTGGTTTGGCTATTACTGGTAACACAGGTGTACTATGAAAAAGACCAAGTGGGGCAGAAAAAATGTACAGACTGAAGAGAAAAAGAGCACTAGGAAGTGTTGTTCATATGGTACTGAATTTAAAGGCATAAAAGATACAAGAGTGAGGGTGTCCTGGATTCTTCCTCCACGTTTCAGAGAAATAATGTCAAGCAATGTGTGGCAGGGCTGGGTTCCTTATGTGAAGACCATTGTGTAAGGTTGAGAAGGTGAAGCCTATGTTGAGTTGGAGACCCCAAGATGTTGGAGATCCCAGAACTATGAGACATCTGTCAAGGAGACCTACATACCAGGAGTTGAACCAGCACAAGAGAGCAGCATGTTACAAGCAGGAAAGCTGGAAAGGCAGTGCCCTTTAAACCCTTTGGAACTGAAATCTCAGACATCATACATAGGTAAGGACTTAGTATTTGCCCTGCTGGGTTTGTCTTGCTTTGGTTCCATATTTCCTATTTCCCTATTCTCCTTTGGAATGGGAATGTATATTCTGTGCCATTGTATGTTGGAAGTATGTAATTTGTTCTTTCATTTCATAGGGATCATATATAAAAGCTTGCCTTGAGTCTCCAAAGATAATTTGTTTGTTTGTTTGTTTGTTTGTTTGTTTAGACAGGGTCTTCCTGTAGTTCCAGGTAGCTTGAAACTCATTATATAAACCAGGTTGGACTCCATCTTACAGAGATCTGTCTGGCTTTGCCTCCTGAATGCTTAGAATTAAAGCTGTGTATCAGCACTTGGGTTATTGAACAGTGATGAGACTATCAAAGACTAGGGAGACATTTTTGGGGAGGGTCTTTTTTGAGATAGGGTCTCCTGTAGCTCCAGCTGTCCTGGAACTCACTATGTAGATGAGGCTGACCTTGAACTCCCTGCCTCTGCTAGGATTAAAGGCGTGCGCCACCACACCCAGCAACTAGGGAGACTTTGAAAATATGCATTTTACTTTCTGAGGTCATGAGCCTGTAGGAGCCAGGGAGTGAAATGTTTGAATGAGAAATGTCCCCTGTAGGCTATAGTATTTGAACACCTGGCCCCAGCTGGGGCACTGTTTGGGAAGCTTTAGGAGGTGCAGCCTCGATGGAGGAAGGACGCCTCACTCCATTCCAGTTTGTTCTCTTCGCTTCAGGCTTGCACTTCCTTTTCCTCTGCCATCCTGGCTGTGCCTACTGCTGGCTGCCATTCCTCCTCACCAGGATGGACTCTTATCCCTTTATAACCATAAACCAAAATAAATTCTTTTTTCCCTAAGTCATTTTTGGTCATGGTGGTCTAGCAGAGCTACAGAAGAATAAATACTGTAACCTTGCTGGCCTGGGACTTGCAGCAATCTTCCTGCGTCTGTCTCCTGAGTGCAAAGGTTACAGAGATGTACCACCTTCCCTCTTTACTCTCATGTCTCATATACACACACACACACACACACACACACACACACACACACACATTTAAATTTAGAAGCCACATATGAGAGAAAGATATTTGAGTCTAACTTATTTCACTTAACACATTTCTACAAATGTCATAATTTCATTCTTCTTTACAGATTAATACAGTTCCTTGAGTATATGCACTTCATTTTCTTAATCCATTCTTCTGTGAATGGACATCTAGCCTGGTTCCATTTCCTGGCTATTGTAAATA
The DNA here is from genome assembly GCA_009823505.1 of Rhizomys pruinosus. Taxonomy (NCBI): domain Eukaryota; kingdom Metazoa; phylum Chordata; class Mammalia; order Rodentia; family Spalacidae; genus Rhizomys; species Rhizomys pruinosus. The sequence continues at coordinate 2,581,107 of VZQC01014390.1, read as the reverse complement.
GTGCAATAAATATGGATGTCAAGTATCTCTATAGCATGCTGTCTTAGAATCCTTTCAAGTGTGTATCAGGCAGCTGGATCATATGATAGTTTTATTTTCTATTTCCTGAAGAGCTTCCATGCTAATTTCTATACTGGCTGGACAAGTTTACATTACCACCAACAATGAATAAAGTTTTCTCTCTCCTCACATCCTCACCAGCTTTTGATATCATTTGTTTTCTTGATGGTAGCCATTCTGATTGGAATAAGATGGACTCTCAAAGTAGTTTTAGTTTGCATTTCCCTGCTAGCTAGGGATGTTGAACTCTTTTTCAATATTTATTGGTCATTTGTATTTCTTTCTTTGACAACTGCTTTCAATTCATTACCTATTTACTGATCAGATGATTGTGAGGGTTTTTTTGGAGTTCTTTATAGATTTTTACATATTACTCTCCCCCCCAATACCTTCTCCCACTTTGTAGTTTGTCTCTTTACTCCGTTAAATGATTCCTTTGCTGTGTACAGCTTTCTCATTTCATGCGATCCACTTAGCAGTTCTAGGGATAATTTCCTATGTAACTGGAGTCCATTTCAGAAAGCTTTTGCCTATGCCTCTCTCTTGAAGTGTTTTGACTGTATTTTCCTTTAGTAGTTTCAGAATTTCACATTTTACATTAATGTTTTTGGTGCATTTTGAATTCATTGCTGTTTAGGATGAGAGACGGATATACATGCTTTATTAGTGACTTTTTGTTGCTGTGATAGAACACTGTGTCCAAGGCAACTTATAGAAGGAAGAGCGTATCTTGACTTATGGTTTCAGAGGGACAGTCCATAATGGCAGGGAGGCATGGCAGCAGGTGGCCACAGCAGGAAGCTGAGAGCTCAGGTCTTCCAACTGCAAACAGGAAGCAGAGAAGGTGCACTGGGACTCTGTGTGTGCGTGTGTGTGTGTGTGTGTGTGTGTGTGTGTGTGTGTACCATTATCTCTCCAAACAGCACCACTAACAGGGGACTAAGTGTTCAAATGCTCGAGCCTCTGGGGGATGGAGGAGAATCCTCATTCAAACGACCACACCACACACACACACACACACACACACACACACACACACACGCGTGGATATCATTTTCACAGCACCATTTGTAAACCCGTACTCTCTCAACAAGGGCACTTGTCTCCAGCATCCAAACTAGAGACAAAAAGCTTTGATCAGCACCAAGTTCAATACTTCATCCTCAACATGATATCTGTGGACTACACATCTTGGGCTACTCTTTGGTCGACAATATATACATATATTTTTTTGGTCTGCAATATTTTTATCACCTCAACAAAATTTATGAGTCCACAGCATCACAAACCCCCAATGCTTAACAAACAGATTACAGCTCCAAGAGGCATTTCTGATTTGTGTCTTCCTGACATCAGTCCATCTATCCTCCATCCACAGTCCATATCTCCTCTAGAACTTCAAAGATTGTGACTTGTCTCTCTTGGCTCCAGCTGCAGCTCCAGAGCTGGGGTGGGAAAGTCAGACCTGACTCAGAAGTCTCTCCTACCCCATCTCTCTCCTCCCTTTCTCTACAACAATACTTGTCCTGGACAGCAGGCAGGACACAAGTCTATATAATTCATGTCCTTCAACATCCAACCACTCCACCCTTCAACTACTTCCCTTCCTGTTTTGTGGATCAAATGCAGGGCTATCTGGCAGTATTCCAGAATGAATTCAGCACCCCCAGTGTGGGAGTTACACTAAAAGCTGCCCACCTGTACCCCAGATGAGAAATGGCCTCAGTGTGATGGCTGCAGTGTGTCTAGCAGGGGTCCCAGAGAATGGGAATGAATTGAATGACATCATTGGGTTTTTTATGTAGAAATGTTACTGCCCTGGATTAGCCAACAAAATGAGTAACTTCGTTATTAATCTGCGGCCTCCAGACCCAGTAAATCCCTTCATTTCAGATGCTGTGTTAAATGTCTAGTAATAACCACTGTCAGAGACACTGCCCAGGTTGGCACGTGCCAGAAATGCACACACAGACAGTGTAAACCGTTCCTCAGCATCGCTCTACAGCTCCCGGTATGCCTGTGTGGTCAAAAGTGCCTCAGAGATCACCAGAATGCACTCCTTCCTACCAAAGGCCTAGAGGTAAAGAATTTCAAGGATCCTTAGAGCTCTTCCTTTTTCTGCTGGAGTTTTTCTTTGCTCCCATTAAAACACTGGTTTTTGTTCCCTAAATAAGATATTCAGAGCCATTTTTATCTTCTGCATCTACACTTCAAAACCAACCACTCAAAAACTTCCACCAGTTGCTCTCAGGTTGGAGGGCACTCCCCGGGAACTGCTTGCTCCTTCTGCTCTGAGCAAAAACAGGAAACAAGCATTGAAGGCAGCAGAGCACAAGGAACTGATTCATTTCTCATATCTCGAGGCCCTGAGTGATGAAAGTGGAAGAAACTCAACTATGCCCAAAAAAGGAAGCAACATGATTCAGCTTCCACCGGTTTGCAAAAGTGTGAGGGGGAGCAGCTGGGAGTGGAGAGGAGGGAGGGAGGGAGAGCATCCTAGAGAGAGGGAGGGTGGAGGGAGGAAAAACCCAGGGGTGGCCATGGCATTGTTGCAGACTGGGAAGGAGAAATGTGAGCTGGAATCCTCACTGTGCAGGAATCGTCCCAGGCAGGAAAGCTGTTGCTCTGGTGGAGATATTTCAGAAAAACTCTTGATTTGTAAAGATCATGTTGTACCATAGGTTAGCTATGTCATCACAGTGTTCTTACTGCAATGAGACAGCCCTGAATAGGCTCTTCAGCTTGACAAGGGAAGCCATCTCTGCTTGTGGAAGTCAGTGCTTTTTACAGGAAAGTTGGGGCTGACAGTGTAGGACATATGCATGGTCACACACAGACACAGACATACACACACACAGACACAGACACATACACACAATGCGCACGCACACACATGCACCTACTACACAAGAAACAACTTCCACACAGAATCTCAAGTCCATCATACATATACCACACAGTCATACACAATACCCACACAAACATCCCCCAACACACATAGTATCATAGAACCACAGATACACACTGAACCTTCCACACCACACACAATTCCATACACACAGCCTCATGTGCACACACATACCAGTTATACATGGCACACTACATACACAGTCACACATACATACTATGTCTTCCATATATAGTTACACACACTACAATCTCACTACCTGTACCACAGAGTTACATATACCATACCTCCTCACCCCAGTCCCCAGTCTCTCTGACATATAAACATTCCTATGGAATCACACACCACACAACCACACACACCACACACACCACACACACACACACATGCACAGACACACACACACACACACACACACACACACACACACCCCACATACACCACATACACTCCTGAGGCACTTCGGTCACAATAAGTATGAACTCAAGGAAGACAACTACCAAGGGCAAGAAAACAACTTTAACTTAAAAGGAAAAGACTGCCGGGCGTGGTGGCGCACGCCTTTAATCCTAGCACTTGGGAGGCAGAGGCAGGCGATGTTTGTGAGTTCATCAAGGCCAGCCTGGTCTACAGAGCAAGTTCCAGGACAGCTGGGGCTACAGGGAGACCCTGTCTCAAAAAGACCAAAATAAAGAAAGAAAGAGACTATAAACTAGTCCAAAAGAAAAACACAAGGATAAAATAAAATAAAAAAGTGTAACAACCCGTCAAGTGAGTTTTACAGAACTGAAAAGTTTTTGTTTTGTCTTCTTTCTTTCCTTTTTTTTTTTTTTTTTTAAGATAGGATCTTACTGGGGCTGAAGAGATGGCTCACTGATTAGGAGCACTGGCTACCCCTGCAGAAGACCTGGATTCAGTTCCCACTACCTACATGGTAGCTAACACCCATCCTTAACTCTAGGGGATCTGACACCTTCTTCTGGCGTCTGCAGGCACTGCATGTACATGGTGCATTTATAGCTATGCAGGCAAAACATTCCTACACATAAAATAAAAGGAAATAATATCTTTTTAAGTTAAAAAAATATAGAGTATTACACACTGGCTTTGTTTTTTTTTATTAATTTTTTTAAAATTTATTTATTTTTTATGTGTATGAATGTATTGTCTGCATGTAGGTCTGTGCACCCGTGTCGTGCAATGCCGCGGAGGTCAGAAGAGGGTCTCAGATTCCCCTGGAACTGGAGTTCTCCTGGAATTGGAGTTACAGACGGTTCTTAGCCGCCATGTGGGTGCTGGGGATCGAACCCAGGTCCTCTGCAAGAGCGGTCGGCGCTCTTAACCACTAGGCCATCCCTCCAGCCCCCCACACTGGCTTTGAATTACTGGGCTTAAACAATCCTCCTGCCCAGCCGCTGGGCTGATGGGACCCTAGGCCTGCACTCATCCTTCTTAGTGAGAATTGGCATCCTGCTGTGTTGGGGCAGCAGCAATCTCCCCACTTCTCTTTATGAATAAAATCTTCATAGGCTGCACATGTTTGATGACAGGAGACAGGGCCACCACCAGAGAGCAGCTGAAAGCTCTGTTCACAATCAATAAACATTTTCATTCTTTATTTTATTATTATCATTTTGTTTGTTTATTTGTTTGCTTTGAGACAGGGTCTCACTATGTAACCCTGGCTGGCCTGGAACTTGCTATATAGCCCAGGCCTCAAATTCACAAAGATCTGCCTCCTAAGAGCTGGTGTCAAAGGTATATACTACTTGGTGTGGCCTAATCAAATTTTTAAAAGAGAATTTCTTTGAATTTTGTATTTCTAGGGCTGGAGAGATGCCTCAGTGGCTAAGAGTATGCGCTACTCTTGCAGAGGACCCAAGTTCAATTCCCAGCAGCCATGCCAGGCAGCTCACAACTACCTGTAACTCTAGTTCTATGGGATATGATGCCCCCTTCTGGCCTACGTGGGCACTCACGTACACAAATACATATCCACATAATTCTAAAATTAAAAAAAGTGTTTAAGTGTGTTTTTATAAATATAAAACAGTAAATGTGTTTATAAGCAATTCAGCCACTGAATAACAATGAACATGCCATGAACAACACAGAGAAGGAAGATTTCCAACTTCTCAGAAGACAAACTTTATCCCTGAACCATGAGATTTGGCTAAAGGAGACGCAGGCTCCTAGTTAGCAGGACACGCAGCCTCAAAAACTTCAATCCTCTCTCTTGTTCCTCATGCTATTTTCTTTTCTCCTACAAGTACTACACTTAGCGTCTGAAAAGCTGTTTAATTTATTCCACCCAGCAAAGAAGGCAGGGAAGAAAACCTGCTCACTTCAGCCCAACCTAAGCCAAAAATTAAGTTGATGGTGGCGGGAGCCCCCTGGTGGCAAGCCTGGAGAGCAGAGCCTTCTTTGTGGCAAGAAGCAGGAAGGAGACAGGGTTGGGGCACACTCTGTATTAAAGATAATCTACCACACTCTGACATGCTCATAAGGCCCTTCTTCCCTGTTACTTCCAGATGTCCCCAGAATTTGGGCACATCCCCTAGTTATAATCTGGTCCTCAAGAGAACATACAGCCTCCACTCCAGGTTATCAACTGCTAACGTGGCCCATTATTTAGGATTTGACTTGTGTTCTCTTATGTTATCATTATGGGCTGACCAACATTTATTGGGCACTCTAGTACTGTACTTTGGATATTGGATGTCCATTACATGCTTGACCAACAGGGAAATTCCAGCCGTTGGAAAGTTCTGGAATCCTTATCTGGTGGGGTTTAGTGAAAGGTTGCTAAGTCATAGGAAGAATGCCCTTGAAGGGGACTTTGTAGATCCGGACCTTTTCCTCTTCCTCTCTCTTCTTTCTGGCTGAGGAGGTAAGCAGTTTTGTCTACTACACCCCCACCATGATGTTCTGCCTCTTTTCAGACCCAAAGCTATGAATGGGAACCTCCAAAACTGGAGTGAGAAAAAATCCTTTTCTCCTTATAATCTGATTAGCTCAAGTATTTCTATTATAGTAACATATTAACACACATGACTTCATACACATCTGTGCAGAAGCACACAATTTGAATACATATATATATATATATATATATATATATATAATTTGTTTTTGTTGTGGTGTTGGTGCTGAGAATGCAATTTGAAGCCTTTATATGCTAAGCAATTTCTCTTGAACAGAATTTGATCAAAACAGCAGTGAAGAAGGGCTACAGAGATAGTTCTGTGGTTAAGAGCAATGGCTACTCTTCCAGAGAGCCCAGGTTCAATAATACGTGATGGCTAAAAATTGTAATTCCAATTCCAGGGGGATCCAATGCCCTCTTCTGGTCTCCATGAGCACTGCACATACATGGTGCACTTGTATACATGCAGGCAAAGCACTCATATGTATAAAAATTAAATAAATAAATAAATAAATAAATAAATAAATAAATAAATAAATAAAAATTGTGAAGGGCTGAAGAGTCTTTTGTGGTCATTAGACAGGAGAATCATGCTTGAAAGCACATCATCCATCATCTTCCCACGTTCCTGTTTTGCCCAAACCTTCGTCATTTGGTTTTCTCAAGCTCTAAAAACAATTGTGGTGTAGTCATAGAAACATAACATTTTATAGTCGTTAAGAAAAACAAGACTCACCAAAAAAAAAAAGATAATTTTGCAAAGAAACCCACAAGAGGCTTTCTCTCTGCTCTGTGTAAATGTAACTCAATATGGTATTTATCTATAGAATGGGTCACACAATGTTTGCTCAAACATTTCCTTTCCTGACACTATGTTAGCAGTAGGGGAAAGGAATAAACATTCATCTTCCTAGAAGATATGCAGAAAGCCAGTCTGCAAATACCTAATAACTTGTCTCCTCTGTTTCATCCGGGTTCTTCACATCTGAACCCCAGCTTCCCCACTTAAGACTTGTGACCTTAATTTCTTAACTTTTCTAAGCCTTAGTTCCTTCATGTATAAAATGGAGACAACTGTATCTACTTCACTGGTCCAGGGAAAGATTACAAAATGTAATAAGTTTCTGGGTCTCTGATACCCCTTCTATATATTGTATATGTATTTTTCACATGGGAAAATTTGTAAAATTGTTTATCAGATTGTCGTGGTGTATGTAACCCAAATAAGCCCTCAGCACTTTTGCTGTAAGGCCAAGCGCCCTTGCTGGAGTCCTGGGAGCTCTCATTATAACTAGTGACACAGAATGCCAAGATTGTATGAGGATGTGTAAGGTGAGATGGGTACATGGGTTTTCTCAGAAACAGAACTGTTGTGCTTTCTGAAAATAGACACAACGGTTTTCCATAACACTCCTGCTATGTTCTGACTGTTCCCAGGAGAACCCCTGTGGAAATTTTTTTTTTTTTTTTTTTTTTTGGTCTTTTTGAGACAGGGTCTCCCTGTAGCCCCAGCTGTCCTGGAACTCACTCTGTAGACCAGGTTGGCCTTGAACTCACAAAGATCCACCTGCCTCTGCCTCCCAAGTGCTAGGATTAAAGGTGTGTGCCACCACACCCGGCCCCCTGTGGAAATTTAATCCCCACTGTGAGACAGTAAAAAGTCAGGTATGATGGGATTTTTTTTTTTTTTTTTTTTTTTGTCTTTTTGAGACAGGGTTTCCCTATAGCCCCAGCTATCCTGGAACTCACTCTGTAGACCAGGCTGGCCTTGAACTCACAGAGATCCACCTGCCTCTGCCTCCCGAGTGCTGGGATTAAAGGCATGCGCCACCATGCGATGGGATTCTTAGGCGGTGACTAGGTCGTGAAGGCAGGGCCATACCTGGATTCATGGGCTAATGGATTATCGTGAGGAGGAGCCTGTTATCAGAGCTGGCTCTGTCTCTTGTACCCATTCTTCATGCCATGCAATGCCAGCTGGCGTGGGACGCTGCAGAGTCCACAAGAAGGACCTCGCTAGAAGCAGCCTGGTGGCCTGGCCTTCAGCTTCCTGAAGAACTGTGAGCTGATTAGGCCTCTTTTCCATATAAATTCGTCAGCCTCAGATACTATGTTATAGAAACAGAAAACAAACTAAGACGACTCCCATTTAATTTAACCTAGCTAAATGCCTACAATTTTACTACTAACATCTGTAGCAGATAGATCATAAGACTGATCAAATGGAAAATGCAAAAAACCTAAAAGCCTTTAAAAGCTATACGAAAGGTATCCTTAGCAGCAAGACTTCTGAAAACCAAATAAACGTCACAGTGCAGGACTCCCATTGTTAGAAATTCTCCATGATTACTGAATCTTCATAGAAGATGAGCCGGGTGTGGTGGCACAGGCCTTTAATCCCAGCACTTGGGAGGCAGAGGCAGGCGGATCTTTGTGATTTCAAGGCCAGCCTGGTGTACAGAGAGAGTTCCAGGACAGCTGGAGCTACATTATGAGACCTCATCTCAAAAACAAAAAACCAGAGACTGGAGAGATGGCTCAGCATTTAAGAGCACTGGCTATTCTTGCAGAAGACCTGGATTTAGTTCCCAACACCCACACAGTGGCCAACAACTGTCCATAACTCCAGTTCCAGAAGGATCCAATGTCCTCCTCTGATCTCTGCAGGCATTGCATGACATGGGTGCACTTGTATATATGCAGGCAATAATACAATCACACAAATAAAATAAAAATAATAAAAAAATTATAATCATGAATGCTGAATTTGTATAGTGGTATTCTGGATAGTAAAATCTAAAGAAATTTAAGGTGAGCATGGCGGTGCATGCCTTTCATCCCAGGCAGAGGCAGGTGCCAGGCAGACCTTGTCTCCACAAAAAATAAGGAAATCTAAATACAATATGAGTTTCATATACACATAATAATACATCAATATTGATTCATTCGTGTAACAAATGTACAGTTGTTACTAATGGGAAAATTCTGTGTGGCATACAAAGGAATTCTCTGTTCAACTTTTTTGTGAAGAAAAAGTTTAGTTCAAAACAAGGTGGTGGACAAGAGTTCATAGATTTGCATAACAAGCCCTATTAACAGAGCACATAGTTTTCTGGATCAGTACTGTGATGATTAGTCTTGATTATCAATTTGATGATGTTTATAATCACCATGGAAGCAGATCCCTAGGCCTGTCTATGAGAGGTTATCTAGATTAGGTTAATTAAGTTGGGAAGACCAATCCTAAATGTGGGTGGGTTCAGGACCTGGATTGAATAAAACAAGAAAGCTGGCTGAGTATTCATCTCCTTGCTTCCTGACTAGAGACGCAGTGTGACCAGAGGCTTCAGGCTCCTGCTCCCTGCCATGATGACCCATAACAGAAAACTGTGAGTCCAAATAAGCCCTTCTTTAAGGTGCTTTTGTCAAGTTATTGCAGCAACAAGAGAGGTAACTAATACAGGTGGTACTAAATCCCAACTGCATCACTCATTTGCTCTAACATCTTGGGCAAGTGCCTATTTCCTCATGTATGAAATCTGAACTTGTGCCTTATATACAGGGTAATTTGGAGAATCAGGAGTTAATATGCCTTCTAGAATAGTGTAAGTTCTCAGTAAATGTAGTTGGCTTTGTTATGTAAAAAGTCTCAAGAAAAATATTGAAAATTTAATTTTCAGTCCAAAATTGACAGAGAAGTAAACATAAAATTAGCAAACTAATAATGAATAATAAATATATGGAAAAGTTCACTCTCACTACCAAATAAAAAGATTCAAATAAGATCATATTGTTTGTTTTACCAAAAGAATGCCATGTGATTGACGCATATTGCTGGGAGAATACTTTGGTGGTACTTTGGGAAAACTTTTGACTATATGTAACCCAAGCAACATTTAGAATGCTCATATTCTTGAACTCTAATTTTTCAAGAACATATTATTAATGAGAGAGGAACAAATTACAAGGATAACTATTAGTTATATATATGTAACCCAAGCAACATTTAGAATGCTCATATTCTTGAACTCTTAATTTTTTAAGAACATATTAATGAGAGAGGAACAAATTATAAGGATAACTATTAGTTATATTATTTGTGAGCAAAGACTGTCACCAATCTATGTATTCACTACTTGTGAACAAATGAGTGATGGTGGGTGCTTTCCACGGCCCTCAGGATGGCCGGCAGCCTTGGATTTGCCCGAGAGAGAGAGAGAGAGAGAGAGAGAGAGAGAGAGAGAGAGAGAGCATTTCCTGGAATAAATGCCTACCTTTATATATCTTAAAAAAAAATGAATGATGGTGTATGCAGGTGACAAACTCCCAGTGAAAATTGGTGATATTTCTGAACTAAATGAAGTAATATGGAGAAAAGTTTCTAATGCTTAATGAAAAACTCAAAGATCTAAAACATACAGCGTCATCTCATTTTGGAAAAGTATTTTCTAGGCAAAAAGAGAGTATACAAAAATACACCAATGTGCTAATTAACTCTGGGCAATGAGATTATGGTTAGCAATATTCTGAACTTTCCTAAATTTTCAAATATTCTTTCTGAAAAATGTACTTGCTCTCTTCCTCCTCCTCCTCCTCCTCCTCCTCTTCCTCTTCTTCTTCTTCTTCTTCTTATTATTATTATTATTATTATTACTAGAGGCATAATGTTGCCATGCCTGGCTTAAAATGTGTTTTCTGAGTCTGTGTGTGTGTGTGTGTGTGTGTGTGTGTGTGTGAGATAAAAATTTTGGAAATTCAGAAAAACACAATGTTCATAATACTACTGAATTACTATGACAATGATCTGGACAAGGCAAGATGTGGAGAGAGGGGAAATCGCAGCCCCTGACGTGCCACCTGTGGACAGTTCCATGCTAGGGAAGGTCACAGGGAGCTGCCTTCTCAGGCACCTCTGACTTTCAGTTAGGCTCCCTTGTGAGACTACTCCCCAGTCAGGGCCAGGGCTGCAAAGGGGTCTCTCAGATGAAGACTTCCACTTATGGCTTCAGAAATTAAGGCAAACTCCCACTTGACAGCATCCAGCTCTTCCACCTCTCCAGCTTCTCTATTCCAGTCCACTCCTCCCTCGTCTCACCCTCCAGATGCTTTACCAGTCCAGGAATATGTCAGACTCCAGACACCACAAGGTTTTTGGACATGGACCCTTCTACCCACTGACTCCCCTCACTAGGAAACTTGCTCATCCTTTAAGACTCACTTCAAAATCGGGCATGGAGGCACACACTTATAATCCTAGCACTCAGAAGGCAGAGGCACGTTGACCTCTGTGAGATGGAGGCCAGTCTTGCCTACATACTGAGTTCCAGGCCAGCTTGAGCCACAGGGAAACCCAAAAATCAAAATGAGAGAGAGAGACAGAGAGAGAGAGAGGCTGACTCCCTTTAAAAGTCGGTTTCCAGTCTCCCTGCACCCTGATTCCCTGATTACCTCTTCAGAACCTCTGGCCCTCATTCTCAAGCCGCCTCCCACCTACTCGCAGGAGCCAGCGGCTGTGTCTTGGTCCTCTTCCGGTACTTGGTGCCTTCGTGTGTAGTTCATAGCTGATTCTCAACCAACACATTAGCAAAAGGCAGGTGGAAGTGAGTCAGGAGTGAGGGTTGGTAAGGAGCAATTGAAGGGAACTCTCATACAAAGCTGGCTGACAGTCACGATCCAAGAGATTGAGAGCAAGAACCTGAGACAGATTTATTTATTTATTTATTTATTTATTTATTTATTTATTTATTTATTTATTTATTTTTGGTCTTTTTGAGACAGGGGCTCCCTGTAGCTCTGGCTGTCCTGGAACTCACTATGTAGACCAGGCTGGCCTTGAACTCACAGAGATCTGCCTGCCTCTGCCTCCCAAGTGCTAGGATTAAAGGCGTATGCCACCACGCCCAGCAGATTTTTTTTAAGAACCAAATAATCTCCAAAGACTTCAAATAGCCAAATGATCAAAGTTGAAGAACTTGCACTTCCTGGTTTCAAAATTTACCACAAAACTACAGTAAACAAAACTAGGATAGAACCAGCACACACAGACAGACAAACCCGTGGAAGACTAGAGCACTGAAAGTGAACCTTCATGCACATGGTCAATTGATTTCCTAGGATGCCAAGAAGTTTGATGGGGGAAAAGACAATCTTTTCAACAAATGGTGCTGGGAAAAGTGGATCCATAGGCAAAAGAATGAAACTGAAGCCCCATATACAAAACTTAAAATGGATCAAATACCTGAATTTTGGATGTAAAACTATAAAAGCCATTAGAAAAAGATATAAGGCAAAGCTTCATGACAGTAAGTTTTGGTGGTGACTTCTTGGCTGTGGCAACAAAAGTGAAAGTAGATAAATTGGATCTCATCGAAATTGAAAGCTTCTGTGACACCAGCAGAAATATGGTAACCAACGGAATGGAAGACAATACTTGCAAATCACATACAATAAGGGATTAACATCAGAGCGTGTAAAGAATCCTATACCTCAACAATAATAAAACGGTGTAGTTAAAAACTGGACAAATAAGTCTAACAGGCAGACATAAAAAAGAATGTGCAAATGGCCACTAAACATATGAAGAGATTACCAAACATCACTAACGTGCTGCTTTATGCTGACTGCCAACTGGACAGGACTTAGAATCACCTTGGAGACAATGTCTATAAGGGAGTTTCTAAATTAAGTTAATTGAAGGGAAGACCACCCCTAAGTGTGGATTCCATGGGCTAGGGTCCCAGACTGCAGAAAAAAGGAGAAAGCTGGGTAAGGAGCAGCGCTCAGCGCTCTCTGCTTCCCGACACAGTATGACCAGCCGGCCGCTTGCTCAAGCTGCCATGCCTTCCCCACCACGATGGGACAGAGCCCCTTCAACCAAGTATAAATGCTTCCTCCCTTAAACTGCTTCTTGTCAGATATTTGGCCACAGCAACAAGAATGGTAACTAATACGACTAATCACTAGAAAAACATAAATAGAAACCAAATTAACTACTACTTCACACCTATTAGAATGGCTATTAAAAGCAACAGAAAACCACAAGTGTTGTTAAGAGCAAGAAGTTGGAAGCCCCATGTTTTGTCGGTGAAATGTAAAATGTCACTGACCACCTGAGCAAGCATCAAAAAGTTAAACAGAGGGGCTGGAGAGATAGCCTAGCGGTTAAGAGCACTGACTGCTCTTGCAGAGGACCCAGATTCTATCCCCAGCACCCACATGGCGGCTGAAACCCATCTTTAACTCCAGTTCCAGGGGAATCTGACACCCTCTTCTGACCTCCGCGGCATTGCACAACACAGGTGCACAGACCCACATGCAGACAATACATTCATACACATGTGAAAATAAATAAAATATTTTTTAAAAAAGTTAAACAGAATCACTTAGTAATTCATTCCTATGTGTATAGTCCAAAAATCAAAAGCAAGGTCTCATACACACTGATGTTCAAAGCAGATGTATTCACAATAGCTAAATGATGTAGGGAACTCTATGTCCATCCACAGATGAATAAACAGCATGTGTCATCCACACACACAAACAATACATTTTATTCATTATGATATGTGGTACATCATGGACAAATACAGACAACATTATGTCAAGTGAAATAAGTAAGTCAGATGCGGGAATAATATTATTTGATTCTATTTGTATGAGGGACCTAGAATAGATAAATATAGACCCAAAAGAGGCAAAGTTACCAAGAGCTAAGGGAGAAGGAATGAGGGCGGAATCTATTTGTGGTAATGAGAAAGGCTGGGAAATGGAATAATGGTGATGGTTGTACATGTTCTTAGTGTCACTGAGTCATTCACTTAAAAACAGTTAAAATGCACACATGCACAAACCCACATAAACATGTACAAACACCACATACCCACATCTATACACACACATTAAAACGATGAATTTTTGCTATAGAGTCTAACCACAATGAGAAAAATAAAAAAGCACACCACCCCCCCCCCCAGTAGCTAGAGTGTCCTCAGAAGGTGAAGCCCACATTCACAGCTACAGGGGGTGCCACCAGGTCATGTCCAGCCTTGGGTTTACAAGTTTCTGCACACTCTGGTCCACTCTGGCATCTCACCAGCTCGGACTTCAGATAATCCAACAGCTGTACCTTATTACTGATTTATTTTTATTTGAGACAGGGTCTCACTGTAGCTGTGGCTGGCCTGGAACTCATTAGACTAGGCTTGCTTTGAACTCACAGAGATCCTCCTGCCTCAGCCTCCCAAGTACACTGGGATTAAAAATGGCCACCACACCTGGCCATTTTTCTTGCTTCTTAATGTCAGCTGGGAAAGGCTATGGGATGAGGACAGTGGGTGCTGTTGGCTGCTAGACCTAAAAGAGGGAAGAAATTGTAGAATTAAGCTGTGTCTGAGCTCCCTCTCGGCCGTCATCTTTAGTAGTTTGAATGAGAATTGTTCTCCATATACTCCAAATACTTGAACACTTGGTCAGTTGGTGACTGAGGAAGGCCATGGAACCTTAAGGAGATATGGCATTGCTGGAGGAAGCATGTCACCAGGGGGTCAGCTTTGAGAGTTCACAGCCTTGCCCCACCTCCTACTTGCCCTCTCTGCTTCCTGTGCCTGCTTGAAGATGTGAGTGCTCAGCTTTCTGCTCTGGCTGCCTCTTGCCATGTCTCCTCTGCCACGGTGGAGTCTCATCCCTAGGGGGCCATACGCCCTTCCTTCTAGAAGTTGCCTTGGCCATGGTGTTCGATCATAACAACAGAAACATAACTAATACACTAGCCTAACACAGTATCTATCTTACCATTTAAGGATCTGTATAGCTTTTCCTTTCCTTAACTTTTTACTATTTCCACTTTCCTCTACATTCAACATGCATATACACATAATTCCTGTGTCATTAACTCAAGCCATTTTCTTTTAGGTTAGCTTCACTGGAGATAGACCTAGCCACCATTTCTTCAATATTATATAGTTCAACATTTCTTGGACCATTTATCCAAATAAGATACTAAAATTCTTTTAGCTTGCCTGCCTGCCTTCCTTCCTTCCTTCCTTCCTTCCTTCCTTCCTTCCTTCCTTCCTTCCTTCCTTCCTTCCTTCCTCTTTCTTCTTTCGATTTTGTCATTTTGAGACAGGGTCTCCCTGTAGCCCCAGCTGGCCTGGAACTCACTATGTAGATCAGGCTGGCCTTGGACTCACAGAGATCTGCCTCCTGAGTGCTGGGATTAAAGGCGTGTGCCACCACGCCCAGCCTTCATATTTCTTTAACTTTTCTTCATATAGCTGGTTTTTCTGTGTCTTTTCCACCAACTTTCTTTAAATTGCTCTTAATGGTATGCTCAAACATTTGTAAGAACATTTTGAAAATTTCAGCAGTAAGTGGAAAGGAAAGCTGAAAGCTGATTAGGTGGGTTTATTGTTATTGTTCCTTTTTTTTTTTTTTTTTGAGACGGGGTTTCCCTGTAGCCCCAGCTGGCCTGAAAGTCTGCTATGTAGACCAGGATGGCCTCAATTTCACAGAGATCTCCCTGCTTCTGCCTCCTGAATGCTGGGATTAAAGGCATGCATCACCATGCCCAGCATGCATTTTTTTTTTTTTACTGTTTTATTTATTTATTTATTTATTTATTTATTTATTTTCATGTGTATGAATGTACTGTCTGCATGTAGGTTTTGTGCACCTGTGTTGTGCAAGTGCCGTGGAGGTCAGAAAGAGGGTGTTGGATTCCCCTAGAGACTGGAGTTTAAAGACGGTTCTCAGCAGCCTTGTGGGTGCTAGGGATCGAACTGGGTCCTCTGCAAGAGCAGTCAGCACTCTTAACCGCTAGGCCATCTCTCCAGCCCCCAGCATGTTTTAATGTTAATAAAAATTGTGTAGTGAGAAGACGGTGAACAATACTATATATTTGAAGCCAGTGGGTTTCAGAATAAGTTTATGTACTTTGAGCCATATTTTCTGTCTAAGAATTCAAAACCAGCACTTCCCTCTTACTGTCAGGAGCATCTGCACCACAGTGACTTTCCCATTAGGAGACATTTCAGAAGCTGCCCTGGTGGCACCCACTTAAAACCTGAGCCACATGGGGAGCTGACACAAGAAGACAGCACATTCAAGGCCAGCCTGGTCTATACAAGGTAAGAACCGTTGGTTCAAACAAAAAGTGAAAAGAGGGGGCTGGAGGATGGGGCTGAGGTCACAGAATGCTTGCCTGTCATCCACGAGGGCCCTAAATTTAATCCTGGTACCACCCAAAAAAGGCACTTCAGCCAGGCCGTGGTGATGCAAGTCATTTAATCCTAGGAGGCAGAGGCAGGTGGATCTCTGGGAGTTCAAGGCCAGCCTGGTCTACAGATGCAAGCTTCAAAGCCAGCTAGGACTAAAGGGAGACTCTGTCTCAAAAAGACTAAAAAAAAAAAAAAAAAAGGCACTCGGCTTAACTACTGGAACTTTGCAGTCCTGGGAATATTGAATCTGCTGCTTCTTATGACATGGTCAGAAAGAAACATGGCAAAATCACTCAGGGCTTTGGAAACTTCCCCTTTCTTCATACTCTTTGCCACTGGCCTAGTCCATTAAGATGCTAAGTTCCAAATGCAAAGATTGGTCCAGAAATTTAAATTTACATAGCTTATATTTTAGGCAGACAAGCTAAACAAAAACTAGATGAATTATCATAGGTCTGTTTTCTCTTCTTTAAAACACGTATTTTTTTAAAATATGGAACACTTCACAAAGTTTTGTGTCATCCTTGCGCAGGGGCCATGCTAATCTTCTCTGTATCATTCCCAATTTTAGTATATGTGCTGCGAAGCGAGCACTATTTTTTTTAACTACGTGTGTATGTCTGTGTGTGGGTAAATGCATGTGAGCAACAGATGCCCACAGGAGGTTCTGCTGGGGCTGCAGTTACAGGGAACATGGACGCTGGGAATTGAAATGGAGTCTTCTGCAAAAGTAGTACAGGCCCTTAGCCCCTAAGCCGTCTCTCCAGGCCCCACGGGCTCTGTTGTATGTCATTCTTGGAAAAGCTACCATGCTGTGCTGCCAAAAATAATCAACCAAGGAAGCAGCAGTTGCAATCAGTATACCAATGCATGGTTAGCTTCTTGACAGAAAAACTGGACGTTAACTAACCACATGAAGCCATGGTTTCAATCCCAGCACTGAGTAAAGCCAGGCATGGCGGCGCACACCTGCAATCCCAACACTGCAAAAAGCTGAAGCAGGAGGATGATAGAAATACAAAGGTCAGCCTGGGGTAGAGAGTAAGACTCTGTCTCTGAAAGAGAAAAAAAGGAAGAAAGGAAAGGAGAGAGGAAGGAGGAGAGGGAAGGAGATGGAAGAGAGAAAGAAAAATAAGAAAAGAAAGGAAAAAGAAAAAAAAAAAAAAAAGGAAAGGGGAAAGGAGGAAGGGTAGAGTACTACCTTGTTTCTTTTCTTTTTTTTTTTTATTTCTGTATGTTGTATGAATGTAACTGTCTCAATGCAGTTTGTGCACCCGTGTCGTCAATGCCACGGAGGTCAGAAGAGGGTGTTTGGATTTCCGCCTGGAACTGGAGTTCTCCTGGAATTGGAGTTTCAGACGGTTTTCGGCCCGCCAATTGAGTGCTGGGATCGAACCCAGGTCCTCTGTAAGAGCGGTGGCGGCTCTTAAACGCTAGGTCATCTCTCCAGCCCTCCCTTGTTTCTTTAAGATGCCATTCGAGTTAGTACACAAATCTGCCTTGCCTTCAGAAAGGGCTACATCTACTGGAACACACCTCCCCAGAGGTCCCAGTATAGCATATGGATCGCAGGTGTAGAGATGCAAATGTATTAATAACTAATGTGGTGAGCTCTCACTAAGGGCTGGTGCTGTGTTAATATAATACACAATTCATAAAAATAGTTCTTCTCATATGACTGCTATTTAAAGAAGCAGAGATTTGCTCACTGAGAGTTTAAATGATTACATTTCCAAAGTGTCCCAAGCTAAGCTGGTAAGCAATGCAGCAGGAACTCTAACCCCTCCCTGACTTCACAGCTGTGCCCCTCTCCTCCCTCAGTGAAGTCTCCTGGAATGAATGAAAAAAATCCCTCCAGCTTTTACCAAAACCAGCCATTTGTTTTCTTGGGCTTGGAGGAGATTGGTAGCCACACTTTTCAGCAATAATGAATTTTATCTTAAAATCAGACATTTGTTTTCATATGTATCCAAGCCTCTTTGTATTTCTCAATGGAGCTCTTGTAAAGATTTATCTGGTTCCTTTTGGTACCTGATTAAATTATTGTGAAATACAAACTGTGAATATTGATGGAGGTCAGAAGGGGCATCGGATTCCCCTGGAACTGGAGTTAAAGACGGTTCTTAGAGCCGCCATGTGGGTGCTGGGAATTGAACCCAGGTCCTCTGCAAGAGGAGCCAGTACTCTTAACCACTGAGCCATCATCTCTCCAGCCCCATAACTGTGATTTTTTTTTTTTTTTGGCCTTTTCGAGACAGGGGTCTCCCTGTAGCCCCAGCTGTCCTGGAACTCACTCTGGTAGACCAGGCTAGCCTTGAACTCACAAATATCCCGCCTGCCTCTGCCTCCCAAGTGCTAGGATTAAAGGTGTGCGCCACCACGGCCCGGCTATAAGCTGTGAATATTACAAAACAATAATTTCTCCCTCCAAAAGAGAATGTTTGCATGATACATTATTCATGTGATTTTGTATATTTCATATTTTTTACTTTGTATCAGAAATATGTTTGTTTAAAATCTCTACAGACATGAATTTAAATGATTTGCTGTACATGTTGCCACTGACATTTAATTTTTTGTATTGTTTACTGAAAGGAACATATAGATTTCAGAAATGCCTCAATCTGAGTGGAGGACCTTCCTTGAGGTCAACATTATCCATGGCAGCCACATGTCCAGCCAGAAATCTGCAGGGATGGTCCTTAATGATAAGTACCTGTTTTTTTGGACCTTGGAGAGACTTGTAGTGCCTGCCTCTCTACAGACAGCACTTGGGTTTAAATAAAGCACTTTTGGGGCTGGAGAGATGGCCTAGCAGTTTAAGAGTGCCGACTGCTCTTGCAGAAGACCCAGGTTCAATACCCAGCACCCACATGGTGGGCTGAGAAACCGTCTGTAACTCCAATTTCCAGGAGAACTCCAGTTCCTGGGGAATCGATGTCCCTCTTCTGAACCTCTGCGGCATGCACGACACGGGTGCCAATCTATCATGCAGACAGTACATCATACACATACAAAAAAATAATTTAGCCTGGTGTGTGGGCGCACGCCTTTTAATCTTAGCACTTGGGAGGCGAGGCAAGGTGGATCTTTGTGAGTTTCAAGGCTAGCCTGGTTCACAGAGCAAGTTCCAGGCCAGCTGGGGCTAGCAGGGAGACCCTGTCTCGAAAAGACCAAAAAAAATAAATTAATTAACTAATTTAATTAAACAATTTTAACAATTGATAATTTAATACCTTTACCAACTAAACTCTACTCTGGCATACAACTTGATTTCTTTCATTATTTAAGTGAATAATCCTACTATTTACTTACAAGTTACACAGTCAATCTGGCCCACACATGCAAAGATTAGTCAGCTTTCATCCTTGGCTGAGAGAATCAACTGTGTGCTCAGAGATAAAATTGTAGGTTGTGATTTCACATACATACAACATTATATCAACCTCGAGACAGCTTAGGAAGACAAGCTTAGACAGCTTTGGTTTTTTTTTTATTTTATTTATTTAGTGGTATGAATGTATTGTCTGCATGTAGGTTGTGCACACCCTGTCGGCAATGCCAGGAGGTCAGAAGAGGGTGTCGGATTCCCCTGGACTGGAGTTTCTCCTGGAATTGGGAGTTACAGACGGTTTCTCAGCCGCCATGCGGGTGTGGGGATCAAACCCGGTTCCTCTGCAAGAGCAGTCAGTGCTCTTTAACCGCTAGGGCCATCTCTCCAGCCCCAGGAAGGTGTTTTTTACTATTTGATTTACAAATGAGGAAATGAGACACAGGAAAGGCTAAGAAATCAGATAAGGGGCTGGAGAGAAGGCCTAAGTGGTTTTAAGAGCACTGGATGCTCTTGTGAAGGATCTGGGTTCAGTTCTCAAACACCCACCTGGCAGCTAAACCAGTTCCAGGGGCCCGCTCCCTCTTCTGACCTCTATAGGCATTGCATGACACGGGTTACACTTTTCATACATGCGACTACACATAATAAAATAATAAATAAAATATTTTAAAAAATAAATAAAAGAAAATGAGATAAAATAAAAGACCCCCAGCTATCAAAAGACAGACCCTGGAATTAAAGCCACAGCTACACTAAAACTCTGCATCTCAATGGTTCGTTTCTTAAAAGTTAAATCAACTTTGGCAATTTTTTTTTTTTTTTTCTTGTCTCTTGAGACAGGGTCTTCTGTAAGCCCCAGCTGTCCTGGAACTTGCAATGCAGACTAGGCTGGGCCTTGATCACAGAGATCCTGCCTGCCTCTGCTGGATAAAGGCCTGTGCCACCACGTCCGGCTCTATAGTTTTGTTATAAGCAATACCAACCAGTACATTCCTTATCTGGGAAAATGAAAGAAAAAAAAGGGGAGCGTTCGTGGTAGGAGTCCAGACAAAATACTGATTGTTTAGTCGCATTTGTTTCCCGGGTGTGAGGCAGCCCAGAGTGAGCTTTGACGTTAGACACCCTGGAGTCTTCTACTTTGAACTGAGTGACCTTGGACAAGTTACTGGATCTCTCTGTGCTTCAGTTTGCTTACCAGAAAAGGAAAAAAACAAACTAGCTCTGTTCTTGGAAATTAAATCACAGAGTAATTATTAAGCATTTTTGCACATATTTCATGCTCAATAGATCTCAACTATCCTCGTTATTAATAAGTTGTTGGAACGAAGTTTACACTTGTGACCATATGCAAATATTAGGAAGAACAAGGCCATGGAGAGGGGCTCAGCCCGTAAAGACACTTTCTGTCAAGCCTGATTTTCTGGGGACTCCACAGTGGGAAGAAGAGAAACCAACTCCCTAGCAAATGCGTACACGTACCAGGCACACACACACACACACACACACACGTGCGCGCACGCACACACAATAAATATAAAAAGAATAGAAAAGTTTTGTAGGTTTCTTTTGGGTCTTTTTTTCGAGACAGGGTCTCCCTGTAGCCCCAGCCGTCCCTGGAACTAGCTCTGTTGACCCAGGGCTGGCTTGAACTCACAAGGATCCGCTGCCTTCTGCCTCCCAAGTGCTTAGATTAAAGGCGTGGCTCCGCCCGGCAAGAATAGTAAAGTTTTAAAAATATTAGGAGATACAAATAAATTTTCGTACTTGGATATCGGAGTGCTATTTTGCATTGAAACGATGACTGGGGAAAAAAAAAAAAAAAAAGGCCACCCCAACCCCACCCCTGCCTATCTCCTCAAACTAGGGATTGGAATTTGCTGGGCTAAAATGAAGCGCTTGGATGGATTCCTTACAGTGGCCTCACCTCCAAAAAACACATTGGCTCTAAAACAGTTACAGCCCGATGTCCCAGGTCCCTGTCAACGCTTCCCACAGGGAAGCAGGGTCAACTTTCAAACCCCACGCCCTCTACCCGGCTCTGCGGGCCGCCTGCGTGACAGTACTTGGCGTTCCCAGTCCGCGGTCCCAGAACAAAAGCTCATTCGCTTAGGAGGCTACAATGCAACCCTTTCTCTGAGGTCATCCGAACTCTCTCAGCGAACAAGAGTGATCTAGCGAGCAGCCGGCGCCGCGTCCACAGTCCTGGAGCGCGCAGGCCAGCCTGGCCGAGTCACGACTGGTGTGGGTCCGGCATCCCCACCTCGCGGCCGCAGCGTCTCGCCAGCGCTCGGATCCCGGCCCGCACGTGCACTTTCCGCTACCGCGAGCCCAGGGCCCCTGCGGCGCCCTCCTCCAGGCGGGGATTGCGCAGCACCGACGCCCGGATCTCCACGCCCGGGTCCCCGTGCCCCGATTCCATCCTCCCGTGCCCGGGCCAGCCCCGGCGACCGGCTCTGACTCACGCGGCGTTCCGCGGCGGTCTGGAGCGTCTCCCCGGCCGGTCCCGGACCCCGTTGGCGCCCTGGGAGTGCGAGCCGCCCATCGCGCCGACGGACCCCTATGACGGGTGCGGCAGGGACGGGAAAGGGGCAAGCGAACGCTGGGTCGGGGCCCGCCGCCGCGCCCACCTCCCCGCCCGCCACGGCCACAGGAAGCCGCACCCCCAAGCTGAGCGAACCCCGCTTCTGCACCCACATTCATTCCCCCCCCTCCCGTAACTGGTGACTTGGAGCTAGTTATTTCTCCCTGTCTGGGTTTTGTTTTCTTCATCTGTAAAAGAGGGGAGTGCGCTCGACTTTTCACCTCTTTCATGTGGCACGCTGCTTCTCCAACAAGCAAGGGATGAAGTTTTTCTCAAAACTCATGGGAAAAAAAAAGACAAAAAGACCAGTGAAGTATTACGCCCGCGACCCCAGTGATTCCTAACGCTCCTTCTCTGAAGGTTCCGCTCAGTCACCGATCCCCACAGCCTCTACCTCTCCTCTCCAGCCACGCAGTGCTTAAAGCTGCCTTTTGGAGGAAACACCGACGGCCCTTTTCTGCTTTTACACTCCCATCTTTGACCCAACTCAAACTTTCTATCAGGGGCATTTCTGTCAACATTCCCTTCCGTCTCCCTATACAATTGATATTCCTTCAAGACAACAATGAACTCTTTTCTTTTTTAATAGTTTCTATTTGTTAGCTACTGTTGACCTAGGATGCCTTAAATTATTAATCTTGCCTCCCCCAAGTTGCGGAATTATCTGGGCAAGCGCCACCAGGCCAAGCCGTTCGCTCATTTTTCAGTGTCTCCCGAGGTGACACAGACTGGTCTCGAACTTGTGGTTTCTGACCTAATCTTAGCCTATGGAGTAGCCCACGCTGCTGCTAGAATAGAACTTTTCTAAACACAGGAACCCTCTCCTAGCTCTGTCGTATAGCCTGGAAGCTTTATTTTTAGGTTTCTGTGCAATAGACCACGGCTTGGCCTTGGAACACAGAGATCTTGCCTTGCCTCTTGCCTCTCTGGAGTGGTGCCCCGGTTGTCTGAGGATCTGGATAAAGGCGTATTGCCACCACGACGGATAACTTTTTTCTTGACAGGAAAGTTGTAGGGAAAAGAACGATTGCAGTTGGACTCATTATTATTTTTCTACAAAGAATAGAAACAGTTGTGACCAGAGGGACTTAGGTTTGGAACAAGTCTTCCTTGTGTGTCAAAGTTTTCACTGTTAACTAATTGATCTCCACTGCTCACAGTCTGGAAGGCCCATCTACTGCACACTGAAGATGTAAGTACTTTGGAAGTGGAAAAAAAATAATTTCTTTTTTTTTTTCTTTTTTTTTGGTTTTCTTTTTCGAGGACAGGGTCCCCTGTAGTCCCGGCTGTTCCTGGAAACTTCACTCTGTAGACCAGGCTGGCCTGGAAACTCACAAATGATTCCACCTGCCTCTGCCTCCACAGTGCTAGGATTAAAGGTGCCGCTCCACATTGCCCGGCAAAATTATTTCCTTTAAAAAACATTAATGAAGCTGGAAGTGCAATTTTTGTGGGGCGGAGAATTTCACATTGTTTTAGAGAAGTAGACCCCGGGCAGATATTCATTGAAAGAAAACATTCAACACTTCGCACACTCCATATGGAACTCTGGCAATGGCACTAAGGTGCCACTGATAATTTGCATGTAACTAAGAGCCCTGGTTCCCTCCAGCCAGTCTGCCTGCAGTCGCTCCTGGTGGGGGAAGGTTATTCTCACAGCAGCATTCCAAGGGAAATGGGAGGGGTAGAGCAGACCCATGGCAGGAACCAGAAAGTTCCTTCCCAGGGTAGATAAGTTGAGCTGTGGGAAGTTTTGTTATTGTTAGTGTAGAAGGCACTGGGCAGTGTCTCTAAAAAAATGGTTTAAAAAAGGAAAAGAAGGTAGGGGTTAGGGTTAGGAACACTTTCGGGTTTAGAGCAACTTGGCTAGGCCTTGGGTGAGGCCCCAGTTTTTTGATTTCCCAGCATTGAAAGAAGTAGATAAAAAGGGAAAGAGGAATCCATACATAAGCCTGTTGTGTTGTAGAGACAGGAGGAACAAACTGGACGACTGTGTGAATTATGTGAATGGGCTGAGCACAGAGGTGCATCTGGACTAAGTGCTGGGGTGTTTGGTAGTTTGCTTGGGAGTTGTTGACTTGTTTGGGCTGCCCACGCAGTTACAAGGGGACAGTTGAAGGGTAATTTGGGTGTCCAAGAGTGCATGGGACATAAGGTAATGAGAGGGAGCATCTTGGGGCTCTCTGTGCTCTAAAAACCGATTGGAGATCCCCAGGGACGCTTCCTCCTTCCCATAAGGATATAATACATTTGTGTGCTCATAGAGGAAAGAATCAAGTGTCTTGTTTTTTTTCCACCCCAGCATAGCTTGCTAAACAGAAACACCACTTGCTGTTGGCTGCATTCTCTTGACTTGATGGCCTTTGTTAAAAGTCGCATCCCCAGTGAGACAGAATTGTTCTGTGCCAATCACCTTCTCTGCCTGAGGGTTTAAGAAACTGAACAATGTGTCCTTTTCGTCCTCTTGGTGTTTGTCTTTGTCTGGAAATCGTAACACTGAGAGGGCAGCTGAAAGCTTGTGGGCAGTCTGAGGTCCTTTGGTCCCAGTGACTGAGAAGGTAATAATAGCTCTTGGGCTCCAAATCATTCCATGGCTGAGGAGGTCTGAGCGCAGGCCGACAGGGGACAGCTGGACACCACTTGACACTGCATTATGTGTGCATGCATAGAAGAAAAAATAAAATCTGTTTTTTGGGTGTCTGATTTCTGTTCTAATTTTACCAAAGAAATCACGGGAAGAAGGAGGGAGCAGCCCCCTCATTTTTTGTACGCCTAGGGATGAGTGGCCTGCGAGCCAGCCCGGAGACCTGGAGGAAAGCATGCCCCATGACAAGAGCTGACAGGAGGGACAATGCTCCAGGACCATTTTGCTTTTAATTCTGTCAACATATAGGTATACTTTTTAATTTATAATTATAATTAACCTTTTTATTTTTTTGAGGAATTTTAGTATCATTGAGACTGTATTCATCAATGTCATCCACCTCTGGTTCTCCCTTTTCCAAATTTCTTCCATATTCTCCCAACTCCCTTTCAATTCCCTGACCTCTTCTCTAATTATTTTAGTTTTACACACCACACACACACACACACACACACACAACACACAAATAGGTAATTGAGTCCATTTAGTGGTGTTAGTATNTAAACTTATAAGTGAAATGTCTTCAATTATATTGTTCTAATCATGTCATCAGTTTTCTCCCAAGTTTTGTTTTCTTACTTCAGGCCTCAATTTCTTTGACATACCCCATCTGTTGTGTGGCTTGTAATGGTTATTTTTACTGTTATTTATTTATTTATTTATTTATTTATTTATTTTCATGTGTATGAATGTACTGTCTGCATGTAGGTTTGTGCACCTGTGTTGTGCAATGCCGTGGAGGTCAGAAGAGGGTGTTGGATTCCCCTAGAACTGGAGTTAAAGACGGTTCTCAGCAGCCTTGTGGGTGCTAGGGATCGAACCTGGGTCCTCTGCAAGAGCAGTCAGCACTCTTAACCGCTAGGCCATCTCTCCAGCCCCCAGCATGTTTTAATGTTAATAAAAATTGTGTAGTGAGAAGACGGTGAACAATACTATATATTTGAAGCCAGTGGGTTTCAGAATAAGTTTATGTACTTTGAGCCATATTTTCTGTCTAAGAATTCAAAACCAGCACTTCCCTCTTACTGTCAGGAGCATCTGCACCACAGTGACTTTCCCATTAGGAGACATTTCAGAAGCTGCCCTGGTGGCACCCACTTAAACCCTGAGCCACATGGGGAGCTGACACAAGAAGACAGCACATTCAAGGCCAGCCTGGTCTATACAGTAAGACCGTGGTTCAAACTAAAAAGTGAAAAGAGGGGGCTGGAGATGGGGCTGAGTCACAGAATGCTTGCCTGTCATCCACAGGGCCCTAAATTTAATCCCTGGTACCACCCAAAAAAGGCACTTCAGCCAGGCGTGGTGATGCAAGTCTTTAATCCTAGGAGGCAGAGGCAGGTGGATCTCTGGGAGTTCAAGGCCAGCCTGGTCTACAGAGCAAGCTTCAAGCCAGCTAGGACTAAAGGGAGACTCTGTCTCAAAAAGACTAAAAAAAAAAAAAAAAAGGCACTCGGCTTAACTACTGGGAACTTTGCAGTCCTGGGAATATTGAATCTGCTGCTTCTTATGACATGGTCAGAAAGAAACATGGCAAAATCACTCAGGGCTTTGGAAACTTCCCCTTTCTTCATACTCTTTGCCACTGGCCTAGTCCATTAAATGCTAAGTTCCAAATGCAAAGATTGGTCCAGAAATTTAAATTTACATAGCTTATATTTTAGGCAGACAAGCTAAACAAAAACTAGATGAATTATCATAGGTTCTGTTTTTCTTCTTTAAAAACTGTATTTTTTTAAAATATGGAACACTTCACAAAGTTTTGTGTCATCCTTGCGCAGGGGCCATGCTAATCTTCTCTGTATCATTCCAATTTTAGTATATGTGCTGCCGAAGCGAGCACTATTTTTTTTAACTACGTGTGTATGTCTGTGTGTGGGTAAATGCATGTGAGCACAGATGCCCACAGAGGTGCTGGAGCTGCAGTTACAGGGAACATGGACGCTGGGAATTGAAATGGAGTCTTCTGCAAAAGTAGTACAGGCCCTTAGCCCCTAAGCCGTCTCTCCAGGCCCCACGGGCTCTGTTGTATGTCATTCTTGGAAAAGCTACCATGCTGTGCTGCCAAAAATAATCAACCAAGGAAGCAGCAGTTGCAATCAGTATACCAATGCATGGTTAGCTTCTTGACAGAAAAACTGGACGTTAACTAACCACATGAAGCCATGGTTTCAATCCCCAGCACTGAGTAAAGCCAGGCATGGCGGCGCACACCTGCAATCCCAACACTGCAAAAGCTGAAGCAGGAGGATGATAGAAATCCAAGGTCAGCCTGGGGTAGAGAGTAAGACTCTGTCTCTGAAAGAGAAAAAAGGAAGAAAGGAAAGGAGAGAGGGAAGGAGGGAGGGAAGGAGATGGGGAGAGAAAGAGAAAATAAGAAAAGAAAGGAAAAGAAAAGAAAAAAAAAAGGAAAGGGGAAGGAGGAAGGTAGAGTACTACCTTGTTTCTTTTCTTTTTTTTTTTTATTTCTGTATGTGTATGAATGTACTGTCTGCATGCAGTTTGTGCACCCGTGTCGTGCAATGCCACGGAGGTCAGAAGAGGGTGTTGGATTCCCCTGGAACTGGAGTTCTCCTGGAATTGGAGTTTCAGACGGTTTTCGGCCGCCATGTGAGTGCTGGGGATCGAACCCAGGTCCTCTGTAAGAGCGGTCGGCGCTCTTAACCGCTAGGTCATCTCTCCAGCCCCTCCTTGTTTCTTTAAGATGCCATTCGAGTTAGTACACAAATCTGCCTTGCCTTCAGAAAGGGCTACATCTACTGGAACACACCTCCCCAGAGGTCCCAGTATAGCATATGGATCGCAGGTGTAGAGATGCAAATGTATTAATAACTAATGTGGTGAGCTCTCACTAAGGGCTGGTGCTGTGTTAATATAATACACAATTCATAAACATAGATTCTTCTCATTATGACTGCTATTTAAAGAAGCAGAGATTTGCTCACTGAGAGTTTAAATGATTACATTTCCAAAGTGTCCCAAGCTAAGCTGGTAAGCAATGCAGCAGGAACTCTAACCCCTCCCTGACTTCACAGCTGTGCCCCTCTCCTCCCTCAGTGAAGTCTCCTGGAATGAATGAAAAAAATCCCTCCAGCTTTTACCAAAACCAGCCATTTGTTTTCTTGGGCTTGGAGGAGATTGGTAGCCACACTTTTCAGCAATAATGAATTTTATCTTAAAATCAGACATTTGTTTTCATATGTATCCAAGCCTCTTTGTATTTCTCAATGGAGCTCTTGTAAAGATTTATCTGGTTCCTTTTGGTACCTGATTAAATTATTGTGAAATACAAACTGTGAATATTGATGGAGGTCAGAAGAGGGCATCGGATTCCCCTGGAACTGGAGTTAAAGACGGTTCTTAGCCGCCATGTGGGTGCTGGGAATTGAACCCAGGTCCTCTGCAAGAGCAGTCAGCACTCTTAACCACTGAGCCATCATCTCTCCAGCCCCATAAACTGTGATTTTTTTTTTTTTTGGCCTTTTCGAGACAGGGTCTCCCTGTAGCCCCAGCTGTCCTGGAACTCACTCTGTAGACCAGGCTAGCCTTGAACTCACAAATATCCGCCTGCCTCTGCCTCCCAAGTGCTAGGATTAAAGGTGTGCGCCACCACGCCCGGCTATAAGCTGTGAATATTACAAAAACATAATTTCTCCCTCCAAAGAGAATGTTTGCATGAATACATTATTCATGTGACTTTTGTATATTTCATATTTTTTACTTTGTATCAGAAATATTTTGTTTAAAATCTCTACAGACATGAATTTAAATGATTTGCTGTACATGTTTGCCACACTGACATATATATTTTTTGTATTTTTAACTGAAAGGAACAATAGATTTCAGAAATGCCTCAATCTGAGTGGAGGACCTTCCTTGAGGTCAACATTATCCATGGCAGCCACATGTCCAGCCAGAAATCTGCAGGGATGGTCCTTAATGATAAGTACCTGTTTTTTTGGACCTTGGAGAGACTTGTAGTGCCTGCCTCTCTACAGACAGCACTTGGGTTTAATAAAGCACTTTTGGGGGCTGGAGAGATGGCCTAGCAGTTAAGAGTGCCGACTGCTCTTGCAGAAGACCCAGGTTCAATACCCAGCACCCACATGGTGGCTGAGAACCGTCTGTAACTCCAATTCCAGGAGAACTCCAGTTCCTGGGGAATCTGATGTCCTCTTCTGACCTCTGCGGCACTGCACGACACGGGTGCACAAATCTACATGCAGACAGTACATTCATACACATACAAAATAAATAATTTAGCCTGGTGTGGTGGCGCACGCCTTTAATCTTAGCATTTGGGAGGCAGAGGCAGGTGGATCTTTGTGAGTTCAAGGCTAGCCTGGTCTACAGAGCAAGTTCCAGGCCAGCTGGGGCTACAGGGAGACCCTGTCTCGAAAAGACCAAAAAAATAAATTAATTAACTAATTAATTAACAATTTAACAATTGATAATTTAATACCTTACCAACTAAACTCTACTCTGCATACAACTTGATTTCTTTCATTATTGTAAGTGAATAATCCTACTATTTACTTACAAGTTACACAGTCAATCTGGCCCACACATGCAAAGATTAGTCAGCTTTCATCCTTGGCTGAGAGAATCAACTGTGTGCTCAGAGATAAAATTGTAGGTTGTGATTTCACATACATACAACATTATATCAACCTCGAGACAGCTTAGGAAGACAAGCTTAGACAGCTTTGGTTTTTTTTTATTTTTATTTATTTATGTGTATGAATGTATTGTCTGCATGTAGGTTTGTGCACCCCTGTCGTGCAATGCCACGGAGGTCAGAAGAGGGTGTCGGATTCCCCTGGAACTGGAGTTCTCCTGGAATTGGAGTTACAGACGGTTCTCAGCCGCCATGCGGGTGCTGGGGATCAAACCCGGTTCCTCTGCAAGAGCAGTCAGTGCTCTTAACCGCTAGGCCATCTCTCCAGCCCCAGGAAGGTGTTTTTTACTATTTGATTTACAAATGAGGAAATGAGACACAGGAAAGGTAAGAAATCAGATAAGGGGCTGGAGAGAAGGCTCAGTGGTTAAGAGCACTGGATGCTCTTGTGAAGGATCTGGGTTCAGTTCTCAGCACCCACCTGGCAGCTAATAACCAGTTCCTAGGGAGCCCGCTCCCTCTTCTGACCTCTATAGGCATTGCATGACACGGGTACACTTTCATACATGCAGACTACACATAAAATAAAAATAATAAATAAAATATTTTTAAAAATAAATAAAAGAAATGAGATAAAATAAAAGACCCCCCAGCTATCAAAAGACAGACCCTGGAATTAAAGCCACAGCTACACTAAAACTCTGCATCTCAATGGTTCGTTTCTTAAAAGTTAAATCAACTTTGGCAATTTTTTTTTTTTTTTTTGTCTCTTTGAGACAGGGTCTTCTGTAGCCCCAGCTGTCCTGGAACTTGCAATGCAGACTAGGCTGGCCTTGAACTCACAGAGATCTGCCTGCCTCTGCTGGGATAAGAGGCCTGTGCCACCACGTCCGGCTCTATAGTTTTGTTATTAAGCAATACCAACCAGTACATTCCTTATCTGGGGAAAATGAAAGAAAAAAAGGGAGCGTTCGTGGTAGGAGTCCAGACAAAATACTGATTGTTTAGTCGCATTTGTTTCCCGGGTGTGAGGCAGCCCAGAGTGAGCTTTGACGTTAGACACCCTGGAGTCTTCTACTTTGAACTGAGTGACCTTGGACAAGTTACTGGATCTCTCTGTGCTTCAGTTTGCTTACCAGTAAAGGACAAAACACAAACTAGCTCTGTTCTTGGAAATTAAATCACAGAGTAATTATTAAGCATTTTTGCACATATTTCATGCTCAATAGATCTCAACTATCCTCGTTATTAATAAGTTGTTGGAACGAAGTTTACACTTGTGACCATATGCAAATATTAGGAAGAACAAGGCCATGGAGAGGGGCTCAGCCCGTAAAGACACTTTCTGTCAAGCCTGATTTCTGGGACTCACATGGTGGAAGAAGAGAACCAACTCCCTAGCAAATGCGTACACGTACCAGCACACACACACACACACACACACACGTGCGCGCGCGCGCACGCATAAATATAAAAAGAATAGAAAAGTTTTGTAGGTTTCTTTTTGGGTCTTTTTTTCGAGACAGGGTCTCCCTGTAGCCCCAGCCGTCCTGGAACTAGCTCTGTTGACCAGGCTGGCCTTGAACTCACAAGGATCCGCCTGCCTCTGCCTCCCAAGTGCTAAGATTAAAGGCGTGCTCCGCCCGGCAAGAATAGTAAAGTTTTAAAAATATTAGGAGATACAAATAAATTTTCGTACTTGGATATCGGAGGCTATTT
Organism: Rhizomys pruinosus; assembly: GCA_009823505.1. Lineage (NCBI taxonomy): Eukaryota > Metazoa > Chordata > Mammalia > Rodentia > Spalacidae > Rhizomys > Rhizomys pruinosus. The sequence continues at coordinate 2,550,103 of VZQC01014390.1, read as the reverse complement.
TGCATTGAAACGATGACTGGGGAAAAAAAAAAAAAAAAGCGCCACCCCACCCCACCCCTGCCTATCTCCCTCAAACTAGGATTGACATTTGCTGGGCTAAAATGAAGCGCTTGGATGGATTCCTTACAGTGGCCTCACCTCCAAAAAACACATTGGCTCTAAAACAGTTACAGCCCGATGTCCCAGGTCCCTGTCAACGCTTCCCACAGGGAAGCAGGGTCAACTTTCAAACCCCACGCCCTCTACCCGGCTCTGCGGGCCGCCTGCGTGACAGTACTTGGCGTTCCCAGTCCGCGGTCCCAGAACAAAAGCTCATTCGCTTAGGAGGCTACAATGCAACCCTTTCTCTGAGGTCATCCGAACTCTCTCAGCGAACAAGAGTGATCTAGCGAGCAGCCGGCGCCGCGTCCACAGTCCTGGAGCGCGCAGGCCAGCCTGGCCGAGTCACGACTGGTGTGGGTCCGGCATCCCCACCTCGCGGCCGCAGCGTCTCGCCAGCGCTCGGATCCCGGCCCGCACGTGCACTTTCCGCTACCGCGAGCCCAGGGCCCCTGCGGCGCCCTCCTCCAGGCGGGGATTGCGCAGCACCGACGCCCGGATCTCCACGCCCGGGTCCCCGTGCCCCGATTCCATCCTCCCGTGCCCGGGCCAGCCCCGGCGACCGGCTCTGACTCACGCGGCGTCCGCGGCGGTCTGGAGCGTCTCCCCGGCCGGTCCCGGACCCCGTGCGCCCTGGGAGTGCGAGCCGCCCATCGCGCCGAGGACCTTGACGGGTGCGGCAGGGACGAAGGGCAGCGACGCTGGGCGGGGCCGCGCCGCGCCCACCTCCCCGCCCGCACGGCCACAGGAGCCGCACCCCAAGCTGAGCGAACCCCGCTTCTGCACCCACATTCATTCCCCCCCCTCCCGTAACTGGTGACTTGGAGCTAGTTATTTCTCCCTGTCTGGGTTTTGTTTTCTTCATCTGTAAAATGAGGGAGTGCGCTCGACTTTACCTCTTCATGTGCACGCTGGCTCCAACAAGCAAGGGATGAAGTTTTTCTCAAACTCATGGGAAAAAAACAGACCAGTGAAGTAACGCCCGCGACCCAGTGATTCCTAACGCTCCTTCTCTGAAGGTTCCGCTCAGTCACCGACCCCACAGCCTACCTCTCCTCTCCAGCACGCAGTGCTAAGCTGCCTTTTGGAGGAAACACCGACGGCCCTTTTCTGCTTACACCTCATCTTTGCACCCCAACTCAAACTTTCTATCAGGGCATTCTGTCAACATTCCCTTCCGTCTCCCTATACAATCTGAATTCCTTCAAGACAACAATGAACCTTTTCTTTTTTAATAGTTTCTTGTAGCTCCTGTTGACCTAGGATGACCTTAAATTATTAATCTTGCCTCCACCCAAGTGCAGGAATTATCTGGGCAAGCGCCACCAGGCCAAGCCGTTCGCTCATTTTTCAGTGTCTCCCGAGGTGACACAGACTGGTCTCGAACTTGTGGTTTCTGACCTAATCTTAGCCTATGGAGTAGCCCACGCTGCTGCTAGAATAGAACTTTTCTAAACACAGGAACCCTCTCCTAGCTCTGTCGTATAGCCTGGAGCTTTATCTTTTGGTTTCTGTGCAATTAGACCAGGCTTGCCTTGAACTCAAAAAGATCTGCCTGCCTCTGCCTCTCGAGTGCTAGGATTAAAGGCGTATGCCACCACGACCGGCTAACTTTTTTCTTGACAGGAAGTTGTAGGAAAAGAACGATGCAGTGACTCCATTATTATTTTTCTACAAAGAATAAGAAAGTTGTGACAGAGACTTAGGTTTGGAACAAGTCTTCCTTGTGTGTCAAAGTTTTCACTGTTAACTAATTGATCTCCACTGCTCACAGTCTGGAAGGCCCATCTACTGCACACTGAAGATGTAAGTACTTGGAGTGGAAAAAAATTAATTTCTTTTTTTTTTTTTTTTTTTTTGTGTCTTGTTGAGACAGGGTCTCCCTGTAGTCCCGGCTGTCCTGGAACTCACTCTGTAGACCAGGCTGGCCTTGAACTCACAATGATCCACCTGCCTCTGCCTCCCAAGTGCTAGGATTAAAGGCGTGCGCCACCATGCCCGGCAAAATTAATTTCTTTAAAAACATAATGAAGCTGGAAGTGAGATTTTTGTGGGCAGAATTTCACATTGTTAGAGAAGTAGACCCCGGGCAGATATTCATTTAGAAACATTCACACTTCGCACACTCCATATGGAACTCTGGCAATGGCACTAAGGTGCCACTGATAATTTGCATGTAACTAAGAGCCCTGGTTCCCTCCAGCCAGTCTGCCTGCAGTCGCTCCTGGTGGGGGAAGGTTATTCTCACAGCAGCATTCCAAGGGAAATGGGAGGGGTAGAGCAGACCCATGGCAGGAACCAGAAAGTTCCTTCCCAGGGTAGATAAGTTGAGCTGTGGGAAGTTTTGTTATTGTTAGTGTAGAAGGGCACTGGGCAGTGTCTCTAAAATGGTTTAAAAGGAAAAGATAGGGTTAGGGTTGGAACTCGGTGATAGAGCACTTGCCTAGCCTGGGTGAGGCCCCAGTTTGATTCCCAGCATTGAAGAAGTAAATAAAAAGGAAAGAGGGACTCCATACATAGCCTGTTGTGTTGTAGAGACAGGAGACAACTGGGACGACTGTGGAATTATGTGAATGGGCTGAGCACAGAGGGCATCTGACTAAGATGCTGGGTGTTTGTAGGTTTGCTTGGAGTTGTTGACTTGTTTGCTGCCCTAGCAGTTACAGGGACAGTTGAAGGGTAATTGGGTGTCCAGAGTCATGGGAATAAGGTAATGAAGGGAGCATCTTGGGCTCTCTGTGCTCAAAACAGATTGGAGATCCCCAGACGCTCCTCCTTCCCTAAGATATAATAATTTGTGTTCTCATAGAGGCAGAATCAAGGTCTTGTTTTTTTTCCACCCCAGCATAGCTGCAGAACAGAAACACACTGCTGTTGGCTGCATTCTCTTGACTTGATGGCCCTTTGTTAAAAGTCAGCATCCCCAGTGAAGACAGAATTGTTCTGTGCAATCACCTTCTCTGCTCTGAGGAGTTAAGAAACTGAAATGTGTCCTGTCTCTTGGTGTGTTTCTGAAATCGTACACTGAGAGGGCAGCTGAAAGCTGTGGGCAGTCCTGAGGTCCTTTGGTCCCAGTGACTGAGAAGGTAATAATAGCTCTTGGGCTCCAAATCATTCCATGGCTGAGGAGGTCTGAGCGCAGGCCGACAGGGGACAGCTGGACACCACTTGACACTGCATTATGTGTGCAATAGAAGAAAAAATAAATCTGTTTTTTGGTGTCTGATTTCTGTCTAATTTTACCAAAGAAATCAGGGAGAAGGGAGCAGCCCTCATTTTGTAGCCTAGGAATGAGTAGGCCTGCTGAGCCAGCCAGACCTGGAAGGAAGCATGCCCATGACAGAGCTGACAGGAGGGACAATGCTCCAGGACCATTTTGCTTTTAATTCTGTCAATATGGTATCTTTTTAATTTATAAATTATAAAATTTTTATTTTTTGAGAATTTTATACATGAGTACTGTATTACATCATGTACACCCCACCCCTCTGGTTCTCCCTCCAAATTCTTCCACATTCCCCAACTCCCTTTCAATTCCCTGACCTCTTCTCTAATTATTTTAGTTTTACACACACACACACACACACACACACACACACACACAAAAAATAGGTAATGAGTCCATTTAGTGGTGTTAGTATGTACAGGTGTTTAGGGCTGGCCACTTGGGATTCTAATCATCACTGAAGAAAATAGCAACCAAGCAATTAGGGTAATTTGTTGTTGTTTTTTTGTGTGTTTTTTTTTTAATCTTTTTGAGACAGGATCTCCCTGTAGCCCCAACTGGCCTGGAACTCTCTCTATAGACCAGGCTGGCCTTGAACTCCCAGAGATCTGCCTGCCTCTGCCTCCTGAGTGTTGGGATTAAAGGTGTGTACCACCACACCTGGCACTTAGTGTATTTTTTAAATATTAAAAAAATAATTGGGGGTGGAGAGATATCTTAGTGGTTAAGAGCACTGCCTGCTCTTGCAGAGGGCTCAGGTTTGACTCTCAGCACCCACACGGAGGCTAACAACATCCGTAACTCCACTTCCAAGGGATTCAATGCCCTCTTCTGATCTCTGAGAGCATTGAATGAATACTGTGCTCTTACATAGATGCAGACAATACATTCATACATATAAAATAAAATTAATGAATAAAATATTTTTTAAATACTAAGGAGGGCTGGAGGGGTGGTTCAGTGGTTAAGAACATTGGCTGCTCCTCCCCCAACCATAAAGTATCTTGGAAGATGCTAGGTTATACAGACAGTGGAAGATTAACTGAAGGGGACTCTGCAGTGCAGTTTCCATAAGGCCATCCTCCATGATAGGATGTGATTTTGCAGCAATGCAGCTGTTTGGGGGTCACATGCACCCCTGTAAATGACCCCTCACCCATGCTCTGTAATTAAGTTCAGTAAGCTCATTGATCATTAAGTTGAACATTGGTGGAATTGTTCTTTGGTCTGTTCGGTTATGGAGTATCCAAGCCCTCTAAGCAATCAGGCTCTAAACAGACAGGGCTGGGGCTGGAGAGATGGCCTAGCGGTTAAGAGCGCCAACTGCTCTTACAGAGGACCCGGGTTCAATCCCCAGCACCCACATGGCGGCTGAGAACCGTCTGTAACTCCAATTCCAGGAGAACTCCAGTTCGAGGGGAATCCGACGCCCTCTTCTGACCTCCGCGGCATTGTACACCACGGGTGCACAAACCTGCATGCAGACAGTACATTCATACACATAAATAAATAAATAAAGTAGTCATTTTTGAGATCTCCTGAGCCCAGCGGCAGGTGCCGGGACGCGGGCTGAAGATCCCCCCCCCCGCCAACTGAGATTACGAAGAAGGATCTGAAGGAGGCAAGCAAAGCACGCCTTCAACACAGTGAAGAGGCATTCAGGACTCACATTGGAATACAGGCAAGGAGAAGCCCATATGCCAGGATCACGAAGAAGAGACTACACTGGAAAGGTGCAGGATAATCCCACGCCAAGCTTTACCAACCCTATGGATGACTCCTGCAGTGGGATCTAGTGGATCCCCCGCAGGGGATGCCCCAGGACGAAAAGAGACTCAGAACACAATTGGGAACATACTTAAAGGACTACAAAATCATAAAGAACAAATTAAAGAGCAAAGAAAAAAGAATGAGGACCAGATGAGAGAGAGAATGACAAGCTCGGAAGGAAGTAGAAACACACTGAAAAGATCCCACTGTGAAAAAGAAAAGAAACAACCAGCAAACAAAAGAGCTACAAAAGGA
>VZQC01014390.1:2417936-2542400 GCA_009823505.1 Rhizomys pruinosus | reverse complement strand
TAACAGAAGAAAATGTAATTCATGGATTAACATACCATCCAAACATCTGTGTCTATACCAAAGTAACCTACCATAACAATTAGTACTGTTTAAATACCTATATATCTAATTGCGAGTGCTTCATTAGTAGGATCGAAAGGCTATATATTATACTGTTTAAATTCCTATATATCTAATTGCGTGTGCTTCATTAGTAGGATCAAAAGGTTATGCCTGGACAAGCTGTCAGCCCATGAAAGAAAACAGCCAGAATTGACTAGAGACCAAGACATCAGCTCCAGAGAAAGTAGACTGTTTTGCTTCTCATCCACCTGTGCCCTTTTTCTAAGCCTAGGGAGCAATCTGCGGAAGAGGGGGCACGGTAGAGTGTAAGGGCTGTGATTGGGGTGAATGGTGAAACTACAACAATATAGACTGGACACTCATTTGATCAAGTTGATTGAATATACAAGACCCCCTGCTGGATGGTGGGACCCATGAGCTGTGTGGGTTTGGGCACAACTACTTGCAAATTGGTTTCACATGAAGGATGCTTGTACTCACAAATTATCACTTATTGTTAAAAAAATGAAAACAAACAAAACAAAACAAAACAAAAAAAAACAGAGAAAGATGCAGAAAAGCTACGACAGAATGCATGATCTGGGATGGGTAGGGGTGGGGCGGGAGGAAGGGAAAGGGCTATATGCCTGAACTGAATTGGAAAATGATGTATGAAATACACAAAGCATCATTTAAAAAAAAAGAAAATAGTCATGGCCAAATTAATGAAAGACAGAGGGAGAAGGCCCAAATTAATAAAAAAATAGATGGAGGCTGGAGAGATGGCTCAGTGGTTAAGAGCATGGACTGCTCTTGCAGAAGACCCAGGTTTGATTCCCAGCACCCACATGGCAGCTAAGAACAGTCTTTAACTCCAGTTCCAGGGGAATCTGATGTCCTCTTCTGACCTCCGTGGCATTGCACAACACAGGTGCACCAACCTTTATGCAGACAGTACACTCATCCCCATAAAAAATAATAAATAAACTAAAGAAATAGAAAAATAGACGAAAAAGAGGAGGTTACTACAGAGATTCCACTGAAATCCAGAGAATCATTGGAGAATAACTTTGAAAACTTATATTCTAAAAAGGTGGAGAATCTAGAAAAAAAATGGATAAATTCATAGACATATATAAATGAACAAATTAAATCTAGAAGATATAAACAACTTAAAATGATTAATAATATCTATGAGATAATAGGAAACAGTGAAAAGAAAAAAAAGCCTTCCAACAAAGAAAAGCCCAGGACCAGAAGGATTTATAGCCAGTTATACTAAACTTTTAAAGAAGGGCTAATAGGAAAGGAGCACTACGAAACTCATCCTAGGAAGCCAAAATTTGCTTTTGATATCAAAAGTAGGTAAGGACAAAAGAAAGGAACAGAACTGTATATCAGTTTGCCTGATAAGCATAGTTGTAAAAGTTCTCAATAAAATTCTTTAAAACTGAATTCAAGAATTCATTGAGAAGATCATACACAAACAGACACATAGAACAATGGAACAGAGTTGAAGACCCAGATGTAAGCCACTGTTGCTATGGCCTCCTGATTGTTGACAAAAATACCAAAAATACATGACGAAAAGACAGCCTCTTCACCAAGTGGTGCTAGAAAACTCGATATTCACAGGTAGAAGAAGGAAAACAGATTCACACCTCTCATACTGTACAAATAACAATTTCAAATGCTTCAAGGATTTTAATATAAGACATGAAACTCTGAAATGTTTAGAGGAAAAATTAAGGAAAACACTTCAAGATATAGGCACAGGTTGCAATGGGACTACAGAAGCCTAAGTCTGCCAACAGTAGTGGATCATGGAAGTTAACCTGAGGTCCTACTCTTCCCTTCTGAACTATAGGCAACAGACAGAATCTAGGAGTGGGGTGCTATTTTCTTTAGCCGTGTACCCACGGGTGAGACCACTAGGCTCCAATGATTACGTCTAAACTTATGGTTACACAGATGGCCCTGGTTAAACTTTGTGAGTCACAAAACAAACTCAAAAGACATAAATTTTGGAAAGGGACTTGTAGGGATGAGAGATGGTGAGAGGCAGGAGGGAGATAAGAAAAAATGTAGGGAGTGAGTGTAAACAGAATGCACTCTGTAGGAAATTGTTAAAGAACCAATTTAGACAAAGCTATTTAAAAATATATAGGGAGAGGCAAGGACCTTCTGAAAAGGACTCTATTTGCTTGAGAAACAATGCCAAGAGTTGACAAATGGTAATACATGAAATTAAGAATCTGCTCCACAAAGGAAACAACTGTGGAAAAAGCCAGCTTACAAAGTGGGAGGAAATATTTGTTAGTTATACATATTAAAGAATATTAATATTTACAAAATACAAAGAACTAAAAAAAATAAAAGGACTCAAACAAGGGGCTGGAGAGATGGCTTAGTATTTAACAGCACTGGTGTCTTTTGCAGAGGACCTGGTTTGGGTTCCCAGGTGGGTAACAACCCTCTGTAACTCCAATTCCAAGGAATTTCATGCCTTCTCTGGCCATTCATGCACATAAAATAGAATAAAAGTATTTTAAAAGTACTCAAACAACCCAAGAAACAAATGGGCTAAAGAAGCGAATGCATAGTTCTCCAATGATGAAATAAAAATAAGCATACAAAAACCTATAAAACCTCATTATCCATCAGAGAAATGAGAATAAAGCCTTCACTATCTTACTCCAGTTAGATGGCATCTAACAATCAATGAAAAAATAAGTGGCAACAAATTCTAACAAAGAAATGGCTAAAAAGGAATTTTATACATTTCTTGTGGAAATGTAAACTAGTCTGGCCACTGTAAAATCAGTATGGAGGTTTCTCACAACACTCAAAATGGATCTACCATATGTCCCAGCAATACTACCCCTGGACATTTTGGCAAAGTCAATGTATCATATATTAACTAGCACGTTAATATTTTTTACAACACTATTCACAACAACTAAGTTATGGGACCAGCAACTTAGCTGTAGCTGTCCAACAAATCATGGCTGAAGAAAAAATGGTATTTGTACATAACGGAATTTTACTATAAAGAATGAAACTAAGCCATTTGTAGGGAAATGAATTCAACTGGAGATAATATTAAACAACGTAAGCCAAAGATATTCAATTTCATACAGAAACACAAAATCATATATGTATATATATATCATGAAAGTATTAATAGAAATAAAATTATGTAGGGGAGGAAAGAGAACTAATAAGATGGAGGAAGGAGGAGCAGAGGGAGTGTGTGGAGTAATGGTGCATAATTTTAAAAATAATTTTAAACATATATTTTGGCTAAAGAAACAGCCACATCAACAAATGCTGCTGGACAACTGTGACAGTAAACTGGCAGAAGTACGGGAAAGGGAGTGTGTCTAAAATGGACTGAGTCATGATGTATGGAACACACAAAACACCAATAAAAATGTTTTTTTTTAAAGCACTACCAGGGACTGGAGTGATGGCTCACAGGTTAAGAGAACTGGCTACTCTTGTAGAGGACCTGAGTTCAGTTCCCAGGACCCACATGGCAGCTAATAACTGTAACTCTAATTTCAGGGTAACGAACACTCTCTTCTGGTCTCTGAAGACATTGCATGCATGTGGTGCACTTACAACACTCATACACACGAACAAAAAAAAAGAGAGAGAAAAACCTATTCAAAGAACTGATCAAAACAGTAAACCTGTGCACTGAAAAGGTCATAAAAGACTGAGAAAAAGATGCAAGACAGGACTTGTGTATGACAGAATCCAAGAGTTCTGACGGGGGCAGGGGGGGCATGAGGGGTGGGCATGGTTGGGGGAATGAGTCTAAATTTGATTAAGAAATGTTGTATGAAATGTGCTCAATAAAAATTAGCTTAAAATTAAAAAGGAAAATAATCAAAAAAATAAAATTTATTATTTTGAAAAAAAAGTGATCCCACAAAAAAAGAGCTATTGAGCACCTCTAATAACTCGTCTTTATGTGGATTATATCTATTAATATTTGCTCTAGGAATTAAAACAGAATTATCTTAGAATTTTAAAAAAAGAGTAGATACCTCCGGAACTGAAGCCTCGTACCTCATACCGCCAATCCCAGGTGCTGGGCTGCCTGTCTGCCTGCTGCTGTTGAAGTTCTTCCCTGTAGGATGATCTTCTAACTCAGCACCTTTCTTTAGAACTCTCTCATCTTCTCCCTCTTTTTAAAAATGTATTTATTATTATTTCTTTATAAGTGTATGAATGTATCGCCTATATGTATGTAAGTGCATCTGCGTCATACAATGCCTACAGAAGAGGGTATCAGATCCCCCTGGAACTGGAGTTATGGACAGCTGTTAGCCACCATGTGGGTGCTGGGAACTGAACCTGGGTCCTCTGCAAGAACAGCCAGTGCTCTTAACCACTGAGACATCTCTCCAGTCCTCCTTCTCACTCTCTTTAATAATTTTACATTTGAATGCCAAATTTCAGGAGAAAAGTATTGTTGAGACAGATGGCCAGGTGGGGCCTTGCCACTCTGCTCTCTACATCCATTTTCAGGAGTTTTTGTTCTTTAGCTGAGATCTTGAGAGGTAAGCAGGGCTATCATCCTGTGAGAGTGTCTTCCCTCCCTCGCCAAAGCACCCTCCACATCCATACCAGAGACTCTGGCCTCCCTTCCTGGGGTTCCTGTCCTCCCTCCCCTCCAGGGCTCCTGTCCTCCCTCCCCTCCAAGGCTCTGTCCTTCCCCAGGAAGTCTCAGGCCTTTCAGGCTAGAGCTCCTGCTGTCCCCTGCCCAGCACTCTTGTTCCACTGCTCCTGCAGCTGCTGCTTCTTACGGTGGGAGGGACAAGAGTGACAGCATTTGCACCTACATTTCCCAGACAAACTTCCCCGCCTAAGAGATCTACAGATACTGGGTCTTGGTCCCCCAGGAGGATGAACCTCCACAGCTGATTTATGGACAGTTTGTGAGGCCTGTCCCTCACCAATTGGGATCCACCAAAAAACAAAAACAAAAACCAGACAAACAAACAAACAAAACAATCTAAGTCCAATCTGCAGCCTCCTGTACCTTTCTCCTGAGAAAATGCTTTCAGCCACCTTCTGTGCAATATTGCTGCTCCCTCCTCCTCCTCCCCCACCTCTCATCCCTTAGGCAGTCTGCCAGAAAACACCCTTACACACTTGCCTGGGTGCTGCACATGGAGAATTCAAAAACCAATTAGAAGTTACCCATTAATGCATTTCCTAATCACTAACTGGCTTTCTTTTGCCTTCACTGGGCTCCTCTCAAGTTTTAAGCTAAGCTCTGTACTTTGAGTTATGAATTTTCTATTTCTACTAAGGGAACACTTAAGATTCAATACCCTGAGAAAAAGATGGATGCTTAAATAACATTTTTAGCTGATTAAAGTGCTGTTTCCCTCAACTACTCCTTTTACTTTTTTTTTTTTTTATGTCTTTTCGAGATAGGGTCTCCTTGTAGCCCCAGCTGGCCTGGGGCTTGAACTCACAAAGATCCCCCTGCCTCTGCCTCCCAAATGCTAGGATTAAAGGCGTGTGCCACCACACTTGGTTTTCCTTTTACTTCTTTAGGCCATGCTGTGTCTTTTGTCATTTCTTCTATTCTATGTCACATGTAAATGCTGTCAGAGGTTAAAATAAAAAACAACAACATCAAGCAGGACCTGATTGTAATGGCTGGTAGATTAATATGATTGATCCAGGGACCTTCCAGGAAGCATGTGCCCTCTGGTGCGATAGCATAACTGTTGTGGGGGTTATGATTGGAGCTGAGGTTTCGCAGGATGGAATTCATATCTGGTACTATAATCCTAGTCAGAAGTCCATGGCTGAGAGGTTATAGGCCCTACTGGGGAACCTACTATTGTTCTGATAAATGGTTGTGTAGTCAAACTCCCTTCTAAATATTTATGTTAAGACCAATAGACATGTGCTGTTCTCATCCTTGGTCAGAGAAACTTCTTTAGGCAGTAGGCAGTGGTTAATGCAAAGACTCAATTAAAAGAAATATATGACCCAGGGATTTTTTTCTTCAATGGCTTTACCAGCCATTTCTCTCTCCTGAAGATTGCTTTCCTGCCTGCTCAGGCTCATCTTTGTCAGATCCTAGGCTCTTCTAGCACTGGGAGACATAAGACAAGATTTTTCCATACACACACACACACACATATATGTATATATACATGTATGGAAAAAAAATATATATATATAAAGTGTTGCTTGGCCAACAGGGGGAACTTCTAAAGTTCTCAGATGAAAAAGCCATACCTGTATTAAACATTCAAGTTTTATTAAAACCAGTGATTGTGGCTGGGCATGGTAGCACATGCCTTTAAACCCAATACTTGGGAGGCAGAGGCAGGCAGATCTTTGTGAGTTCAAGGCCGCCTGGTCTACATAGTGAGTTCCAGGACAGCTGGAGCTACAAGGAGATCCTGTCTCAAAAAAGACCAAAAAACAAAACAAAACAAAAACAACAAAACAGTGATTGGGGAGCTTTGTGATGTTGCAGGTCCAGAGCCCAATTACTTGGGCTTACTCCCTTAAATAGCCAATTTATTATCTACCTCTGTGTGTGACTTAACATCCTTGTGACAAGAGTTCTTATGCCAGAAGAGTTTAGCAGCCTGCCTCAGACAATGCCCTCTGGTAAATCAATAAAAGATCTGAAATTCCTCTTCAATGGACACCTCAGTCAAATAGACAGTGATGATGGACCAAGGTTCTCTGAGATACCCCTGTTCTGGGTTGTCGTTTTTTAGGAATACTCCTTATATGGATTGGGCTTACTTTGTTTGGTGGAGTCATTCTTCTGCATAGGTAAGCCTTTCTCAGTCTTTCAGGATCATAAACACACTAAAAACTTTCTTTCTGGCTCTTCTATACCTCCAACATATACCATTTAAAGAACCCACTTCTCTTGACCTAGCCAATAAACTGTTTCTCTTTTTTAATTTTTTTTTATTTTATTTATTTTTTATGTGTATGAATGTACTGTCTGCTTGTAGGTTGGTGCCTCCGTGTCATGCATTGCATGCGGAAGTCAGACGAGGGTGTCAGATTCCCCTGGAACTAGAGTTAAAGACCATTCTCAGCCACCATGTGGGTGCTCGGGATTGAACCTGGGTCCTCTGCAAGAGCAGTTGGCACTCTTAACAGATAGGCCATCTCTCCAGCCCCAACTGTTTCTCTTTTAAGTCTCACTTGTCCTTGCTGGTTATGTTATGTCTCTCCACTCAAGGCTAGGGCTACATATAACCAGAACCAGCCCCTACATGGACTTTAGGAAATACTTACAGAGGAAACACAGGACCAATCTTCCCAGTCCCCTGCAAATCATTGGGTAAATGACTTGAGACAGTACCTTAAAATGTGGTTAATTTCCAATTGACCACGAGCACAGATTTATTCCTCTACATATTTACCCGATACACAAGTAGTTCCCTTTCTGTACATGTAATATCAGAGCTTTGGTCAAAGAAAGAAACTACATCTGCTAGCCTTGCCAATCAATTTTTCTGATTGGAACTCCAAAGCTATTTGATCATTTATCTGAGATCAATCTTCAGAGCATCATACTAAAAACTGTCTTTACTTTCTGATGCCTCCCCCGACCCCCAACCTCCTCTAGCTTATAAATAGTTTAACTATCAAAAATATCCTTCAGGGAGCTGATACAGTAAGAAAAACTTTCTTTTGATGGTGCCTCTTTTGTCCTTAACTCTTTTACTTACCATAAACTATCTTCCTCTCAGTAAACATACATAGTTCATTTCTTTCCAAATTCAGCAAATCAACAAATCCAACTATAAATTGGTTTCACAAATGGACAGTGTCTTCCTGGTGTGTAAGTCCATATACTAGCCTCTGACCCAGAGACCACTATCTAAATACCCACCATGAATGCAGTAAGGGGACCCCTAGTCCATTGACACCCCATTCAGCAGGAAATAGCCATAGCCTGATTTGGATGCCCACTTAATCCCTCAGCCTTTGACCCCATCTCTTTGTCTGTAAAATCATTCCTTTGTTCCTTTTTTTATACAAACAAAATGCTAGGAATATTGGAGAACTCAGGCCCTAAGCAGACAGGGCTGCAAGTAGGGCAGGATGTGATCCTGCCACCCAGGAACTGAGGCAACGTATAACTCAGATCACGTATTAGCTAAACCTGCTTCTTCATGACCCAGAACTCCCCCTGTGCCAAAATCCTTAAGAGTAGACACCTCACGTTGTCTGGAGGGACTGAAGCTTCTTACCTCAGACCCCCTCCACCCCAGGTGCTGTGGTGCCTGTCTTGCCTACTGGTGTTAATGAAGCTCTTTCCTGAAGGATGATTTGACTCAGCACCTGTCTCTTACCACCATCCCCAATAATAACCTTACAGAGATGAAGAGATGTTTGTTAGCAACTCCCAGAAAAAGTTTACACAACACTCATTTAGCAAATGCACACTGCTGGTCTTGATGCCTGCCTTCATCTTTGCAAAAGTGCTACACTGGGAAAGAGCAGCTCGCCACCGGCCTCGGGTGACACTCCTGCAGAGCCATAACCTGACCCCACCTGTTTCGGTACCACCTAAACACAACAAGAATAAAAACCAAGAAATGGGGCAGGAGGTGGAAAGGCCCTTAGAAAAGATCAAGTTCACCTTCCTACATTAGCACAGGTACAGTGGAAGCCTTGACAGTGCAGGATAGGGTAACAGTGCCAAATCCGAAAGCAGTCTGCTCACTGTTACGCAGACGGCTGTCCTTTCCTCCAGCATTAATTCTTTCATTCATAGTCGACCCAAATACAAAGATCCCACCTGTCATTTTCATTAGAAAATAAAACTCTTATGCACAAGTGGTTGTACATGCTTGTAATTCCAGCACTTGGGAGGCTAAGGCAGGATTGTAAATTTGAGGACAACTTCTATGAGAGAGAGGGAGAGGGAGAGGGAGAGGGAGAGGGAGAGAGAGAGAAATAGAGAGGAGCCGACTTTGGTGATACGCCTTTGAATTTGTTCTCAGTTTACTCTGAAGAGTGAATGTTTGGGGTCCAGAACAGAATGCACTCAAGTGGAAAGCATATGCTGTTACAGCACAGGTTTGCAGTGCAAGTTTCCAGCCACATTCCTTTGCCTAAGGTTAAATAAGAAATGCTTCTATCATCTGGGTGTAGTAATGCATTCCTTTAATCCCAGCACTTGGGAAGCAGAAGTAGGCCAGCCAGGTCTAGCCAAGCTGGAGCTACAGGAGAAACCCTGTCTTGAAAAGCAAAAAAAAAAAAAAAAAAAAAGAGAGAGAGACTTTATCTTTTTCTATCTTTCTACCAGCCATTTCTCTGTGAAACCACATTTTGCAAAGCCAAATTCTAGGGGGGAAAAGTCTTTGTTCCTTATTTCAAGGTGATGTAACTGTCATAAGCAGGCAGTTTCCAAAAGAGAGCTGGCACTGTTGACCTGTGTCCCTGCTCTCCTATCATGGAGACAGCTACCACATGCACAAGCTCAGCCCATATTCTCAGGAAAAAGAATGAAAGGAATTCTTAGAGCCTCTTTTTTAAGTTGTGCTTACTTGTCACTCCCATACCTACATAATGTACTTTATAACTGAGTGGGTTAAGGTTTAAAAATTTTATTATATCTGTATCAGTGTTTGCCAACATGTTGCTATGTGCACCATGTGCATGCAATACTCATGGAGACCAGAAGAGGGCACTGGATCTCCTGAAACTTCAGTTACAGATGGGCGTTGGCTACCACGAGGGTGTTGGGAACTAAACCCTGGTCTTCTGTGTTTTTTGTTTGTTTGTTTGTTTTGTTTTGTTTTTTTGGGAAGGAAAGGGTTTATTCAGCTCACATCTCTGGGTTACAGTTCTTCTGTTTTTAACTGCTGAGCCAGCTCTCCAGCCCCTTTATTGATTGTTTTTATGCAGGCTATTTTCTTCTGGTATGTGTTGTGTTCAGAGACAGAACCTGCTTATAACTTAAACATTCTGGACTGGAAGTGTCTTCTTGGAAATTAGACTGTTAGGGTCATGTCTAACTCTGCAGTAGGAGCAAGTTCATACTTAACATGGATCCCAACCCTATTTGTGTGGTCTTGAAAGTCATAGGGTAGAAGACTTGAACAGCACATTCTGCCTTAATCATCCCACTGAAAAATAACAGAGCAGAAAACAAACCTAGAAAGCTTTTGAGAATCCTGGGGCCCTGAGTTCAAGAAAGCTCTTCAACTTGTGAGGTTTTGGAATTAAAATCAGTATGCATGGTTTATTACTTAAAAATAGCAATATAATTATGGGGGGCTCTTTTTGAGAAAGGGTCTCCCAGTAGCCTCAGGTGTCCTGGAACTCACTATGTAGACCAGGCTGGCCTGAACGCACAGAAATCCACCTGCCTCTGCCTCCCCAGTGCTGGGTCTAAAGGCGTGCACCACCACACCCTGCACAATATAAATTTTATGCTACTATTCTTTAAGCTAAATAGACAATATCTAGGGAGCCTGAAAATGATGCAAAACAGATGGAAATCTCTGAAGAGAATCTCTAAAGAGCAACAAAGATGAAGACTGCCCTTAGAGGTCATACAGAGATCTTAATGTTTTTTCTTAGACTATTAGGAACCAAAAGAGAGAGAGAAAGAAAGAGATGCTGCTAACTTATAATGAAAAAAAGAAAACTACTGCAACAGGCGTTTATGGACTACAGGCACAGGTAGGAGAAACCAATAGAGGCTCTTTCTTTAGAGAATCTGAAAGTGATGTCTGCTGCAGAGAAAGGCCAGAGGTGCACTGAATGGTGCTGCACCTGCAATGACAATCCGAGGGCAGCCACCAACTCCCGGTCACCCCTGGCCAGGTGCACTCTGCCCAGGTCAGCAGGGAGTGCTTCCGCTCTTGCTTTCTTGTGTTCTAAGCAGGGATACTTCCAGCAAAGATTTGGTTTGTGAAGTTTCAGCTTTTGAATTTTCATTTTTTTCTTACTTGTAGTCACATGCTTTTTGTCTTGTTCAACTTAATGATCCCTATTGCTGGGGATATCATAACAATTTCCCTGAGCAAAACAGGCATGGGCAGCCTAAGGGGAGAGCCATCGACTCCGTACAGGAATTTTGATCCTGCTTCTAAGACACAGCAAGGCACCAGGTCAAGGCAAGAAGGGAAGAAGAAGCCTAAGCTTAGGAGGTGGGGGGCTGACTATGAGAAATGGAACACCTGGCTCACCTGGACCAGTGACCTGTCTGAGCCCACATCACACCCATGCAGGAACCCTCTACTCCAGAGGCTCTCCTGGGATCCTCAAAAGCATTTCCTGTGGACACATTCAGCATTCAGCATTCAGATCCCACACTAAGAAAGGAGCTGGCAATCCAGCCTCACAGGATGAGATGAGCTGAGAGCCGGTAGCTGTCAGTGGCTTCAGGGTCTGTCTCAGCCTTGGAGCTGAACTCAGCAGTCACTGGTGAATGGTTGAGGAAGAATAAATGGACATTTCTCCCGACATGGGGCTTCTCACAGAACCTGTAGAGACTTCCTCAGACCTGTATCAGAGCCTGAAGGCTTTCCTGCCCATCTTCTTGGATCTCCTGGACCACTCACCACAAAAGCCCATGTTGTAAGTGTAAGCTTAGGCCTCAGGCCAAAGCTCTATAGGCTGGAGAGATGGCTCAGTTGTGAAGAGCACCTGTGGGTCTTACAGAGGACCCAGGACAGGTTCCCAGCACACATCTGGCAGCTCGCAGCTTGTAACCCCAGTTCCAAGGGATCCAACACCTTCTTCTGGCCTCTGCAGGCATACACATGGTGCGTATACATACATTCACTCACGCAAATACACGTTAAAACAAATGCACAAATAAATCTTGAAACAAACAAAACGAGACATAGTGGATGGAAGTTAGGGCATTGGAAGAATGTCCTGGGAGTGGGGAGAGAACTCAGATTCATACTCCTCTCTCTTCTTTCTTTTCCTTTAGCTTCCTGGCAGCCACAGAGGGAGCAATCTCTTCTGCCGTGCAGTTCCACCATGAGTACTATGTACTCACCTGCCCCAAAGCAACAGGTCAAGTGATTATGGATTGAAATCTCTGAGATCATAAACCTTTCCTCCTTTAAGTTGATTTATCTCAGGTATTTTGTTAGAATAACACAGCTCCTTTTCTTCTCATAGGTGTCACTCAGCAATAATATTAATAGTGGAATCACAGGAGATTTTTGTGACTATGCCAGTATTCTGTATGAAACTATAATGGTGGAAATATATGTTACGCATTTGTCAAAAGCCATAGAGCTTGGGCTGGGAGAGATAGCTCAAAGGTTAAAAGCACTGGCTGATCTTGCAAAGGACTGGAGTTCCATTCCCAGCACCACCCAGACAGTGGCTCGAAACCACTTTTAACTCCAGTTCCAGATGATCTGACGCCCTCTTCTGGCCTCTGTGGACATTGCATGTGTGGATACACTTACATAGATGAAGGCAAAACACTCATACACATAAAATAAAAATAAATTAAAAAATTTAAAAGCCATGAATGAATTTTAATGTGTATAAATTAAAGAAAAATCATTTAGAAGTTCAGAGGCTCCTGGGATGAGACTCAAACTATGACAAAACAATTATATTACAAATATATGAATAACTTCACTGAACAGGGGTGGGGATGTCAGTTTAAGTAATTCTGGAAATGACTGAAGCCATGAAGTCTAAAAAGGTAAAAAAAAAAAACTCATTTGATGACCCACATGACAATCTAGTACCACAACACATGCACACTGCAGTTGAACAATTAATAAATGAATATCAAAGAGTGGGAACCATTGTTGGAGTGGGAAATTACAGGTAGGTAAGGGGAGACCTCACTAGAGTAAGATACATCAGCAGGAATTCATGTTTAGCATAACAGACACAGGTGGTTACACATAGGGATATTTAAAATGTGCGTGTACACAAGATTAGCACAAACATAGACTCCATGTTTTCCCAGATGAAGGGGCCTGGAAACAACAACATCATCCTAGTAGCAACAAGCACAGCTTGTTCCAAACTCTTGGCTTCCAACACCTGCAATAAAAGGAGGCAGGGCTACTTGGAGAAAAGCTCATTTTAAGACTGGGGAAGGAGGCACACAGGTAAACCTAAAGCATCCTATAGTGCCAGGTTAAAAGAGTGCTCAAGAAACAAGCACATCTTCTGTTGGTGCTGACCTCCCCGAAAACATGTCCCTGGCGAAGGATTTCCATCTCTCTCT
This sequence comes from Rhizomys pruinosus, assembly GCA_009823505.1. Classification (NCBI taxonomy): domain Eukaryota; kingdom Metazoa; phylum Chordata; class Mammalia; order Rodentia; family Spalacidae; genus Rhizomys; species Rhizomys pruinosus. The sequence goes on along the minus strand of VZQC01014390.1, from coordinate 2,529,118 downwards.
GGAAGAGAAGAGGAAACACAAGAAACAGCACCTGGTGCAGAGACAGCCCCAGTTCCTATTTCATGGATGCTATAAAATCACCATAGTCTTTGGCTGCTCCACTATCTTCTGTCAGCCCACAGACAGAAAAGCCCTTAGAGAAGGAAAGCAGCCCAAAGGCATCCCAAATCAAGGTGAGTGGGAAACAAGCCCAATAAACACATTTTGGACAAAAAGTAAAAAGAGGAACAAACACAAGACTAAACCCACCAAAGTAGGAGCACAGCTAATGGTCATAGAGATCAATAAAAGAGCAGCTAAAAAGTAAAGCACCCAGCCAACGTGGTGGTGCACGCCTTTAGTCCTAGCACTCGGGAGGCAGAGGTAGGTGGATCTTTGTGAGTTCAAGGCCAGCCTGGTCTACAGAGTGAGTTTCAGGACAGCTGGGGCTACAGGGAGACCCTGTCTCAAAAAGACCAAAATAATAATAATAATAAAGCACCTGTAAGTCGAATAACTAAATAAAGAGATGAGGCTAACTTCCCACAAAGGAATTCTAAATAATTATGTATACATTCCAGCTTCAGTGAGGAGGTACTTTACATGTGGGCTGTACACAGTGACTTCTGTCCAAGTAATAGGAAGCAAAAACAGAATAGGATGACTTTTTACTGCAGAAATCCAATAAGCAATAAGAGAAAATCGAGGTGGCTGAGGCTAATGCCAAGGCTGATGTCATGTTTTTTCATGAAGAAAAAAAAATTTTTTTCTTCAGATTTACTAAATGAACTAAAAAATTCTACACATTTTTAGCCGGCCATGGTGGTGCACGCCTAGCACTTGGGAGGCAGAGGATGGTGGATCTTTGTGAGTTCAAGGCCAGCCTGGTCTATAAAGTGAGTTCCAGGGCAGCTGGGGCTACAGGGAGACTATCTTGAAAAGACAAAAAAAAAAAATTCTACACATTTTTTTAAAGCACAAGAATCAGTTGCTTTTCCCTTTCCTAGTATACTAAAAAAAAAAAAAAATCACAATAACCAGCTCAAAGGAAATTACTAAAGCAGTTACATTTACGAATGTAACAAAAGCTGTAAAAACACCTAAGATTATATGTAGCTTAGTAGCAGGAGAATAATTTATATGTTACCAATAAGAAAATGTTGCTGAAAATATTAAGGAATATAAATTCATGGACAGGGGCTGGAGAGATGGCCTAGCGGTTAAGAGTGCCGACTGCTCTTGCAGAGGACCGGGGTTCGATCCCCAGCACCCACATGGCGGCTGAGAACCATCTGTAACTCCAACTCCAGGAGAACTCCAGTTTCAGGGGAATCCGACACCCTCTTCTGACCTCCACGGCATTGCATGACACGGGTGCACCAACCTACATGCAGACAGTACATTCATACACATAAATAAATAAAAATAAAATAAACTCATGGACAATTGTCTGGTTTGTAGATCAAAATATAACAAATGTTAATGTGAAAATACTTCTCAAAGCAATGCATTGATTCACTATAACTCCTATTGAATCCTAATGATTTTAATTGGTGGAAATAGAAAAACCAATCTCAAAATTCCCATGGACTCTCCAGTGATTTTAAACACTAAACAACCATAGAAAATAGCAATCTTAATGGACACAAAGACCCATCTCTCCAGCCATCTAGAACCTGCACTACACTATACTATACTATACTATACTATACTATACTATACTATACTATACTATACTAATGTGGCACATACCTTTAATCCCAGCACTCGAGAGGCAGAGGCAGGCCTATCTATGAGTTCCAAGCCAGCATGGTTTGCACAGTGAGTTCTAGGCCAGCTAGAGCTAATGGTGAGACCCTGTCCCAATGAAACTTAAAAAAAAAAAAATTCTAATCCTCACAGAAAATAAGCTCCAAGAGCCAGGCACTGGCAGAGACTCTGGAACATCACTGTCCTTCTTAGAAAATGGCTCCAGATCTGGACTCAACTGTCCAGGTGCAGTCTGGGCAGCAGGACTGTGTCTTCCGTGCACACTCTTGTACGATCACGGCCCGTTTTCAGGATGGCTTTGCTCAGGCAGCATTGAGCCAGTCTCACTGTAGTGCTGTAGCCAGTGACCTTCACATCCGTCTGTGATAAAGAAAGAAGCTTGTGGCAATGCTCCAACTTCCTCAGAATGTTCTGCTTAGTTGTGCTGACTTCTTTCCAAGCAAGGGAAGGAGCTATGATTGGTCGATGTTCTGGCTCAATCTCCTTATCTTGCTGTGGACTGGCCCTCTGGGTAGCACTGATGTAAACCATAATTCCAAGCCCAGTTTCTTCTTTCAGGTTATAATACAGATGTGACTAGCACATTGCCACTGCTACCAACTTCAGTAAGTAGAACTACTCAAAGTAAAATCCTATAACGAGTACGCAAAGGGGCTGGAGAGATGGCTTAGCATTTCAGAGCACTGGCTGCTCTTGAGAGGACCCAGGTTGGGTTCCCAGCACCCACACGGCAGCTAACAGCCATCTGTAAGTCCAGTTACAGGGACTACAATGCCCTCTTTTGACCCCCATGGGCATTGCACGACACAGGTGTATTTACATACATGCAGGAAATACACTCATACACATACAAAATAAAAATAACTAAATAATTATATAAATTATCTGAAAAGATTATCCAGAGGACAGTCAAGGAGAAAGTAGAAAAGCTTTCAGTTGAGTCCCAGGACTTTTTCATTCCTTTGTTTTATCCAGTGTAGATTTTGAGATGGGGACATTACCAGGGAAGATCTGGATGAGCCTTAAATATAATCACACCATCTTTTTTTTTTTTTTTTNGAGATGGTTCAGTGGGCAAGGGTCCCTGTCACCAACCCTGCTGGCCTGAATAGATTCCCAGGCCTCACAGGGGAAAAGGAGGTATTTGAGTACTGCAAGTTGTCCTATGGGTTCCACATGCATATCATGACATGTGTACATGTGTGCATGTGTGTACATGTATGCATGTGTGTACATGTATGCATGTGTGTACACACACATACACACAAATAAACAAAATGTCATTTTTTTTTGGTCTTTTTGAGACAGGGTTTCCTTGTAGCTCTGGCTGTCCTGGAACTCACTCTGTAGATCAGGCTGGCCTCGAACTCACAGAGATCCGCGTGCCCTGGCCTCCCAAGTACTAGGATTAAAGGCGTGCGCCACCACGCCTGGCATTTATTTATTTCTGTATGTGTATCAATGTACTGTCTGCATGCAAGTTTGTGCACCCGTGTCGGGCAATGCCTCGGAGGTCAGAAGAGGGTGTCGGATTCCCCTGGAGCTGGAGTTCTCCTGGAATTGGAGTTTCAGACGGTTCTCGGCTGCCATGTGGGTGCTGGGGATCGAACCCGGGTCCTCTGTAAGAGCAGTCGGTGCTCTTAACCGCTAGGCCATCTCTCCAGCCCCATTTTTTTTGTCTTTTTTGAGACGGGTTCTCCCTGTAGCCCCAGCTGTCCTGGGACTCACTGTGTAGATCAGGCTGGCCTTGAACTCACAAAGATCCACCTGCCTCTGCCTCCCAAGTGCTAGGATTAAAGGCGTGCGCCACCACGCCCGGCACTGGTCACACCATCTTTATAAGAAGGTGGCAGAAGTTTTCACACACAGTGCGAAGAGCTACTAGAAGCTGAGAAAGGCCCAAGCCTCCAGGGAACACAGGCCCTGCCAGGGCCCATCAGACCTCGTGATGCCAACTTTGGATCAATGACCTTTGGAACTGCTAAAGAATAAATTTATGTGGCTTAAAGCCACCGAGTTCATGGTCATTTGCTACTGTAGCCAAAGGAAACTAGTATACCCTCATCCTGGATTTCAGGTGTATCTTTATGCTTTAGATCTTTTTTTTTTAATTTTTTGTTATTTTTGTATGTGTATGAATGTACTGTCTGCATGTAGGTTTGTGCACCCATGTCGTGCAATGCTGTGGAGGTCAGAAGAGGGCGTTGATTCCCCTGGAACAGGAGTTCTCCTGGAACTGGAGTCACAGATGGTTCTTAGCCGCCATGTGGGTGCTGGGGATTGAACCCGGGTCCTCCACAAGAGCAGTTGGCGCTCTTAACCACTAGGCCATCTCTCCAGCTTTAGATCTTAAATGTCCCGTAAGGACATTATATTAGCCGGTGTGGTGGTACATGCCTTCAATCCCAGCATTCAAGGGGCAGAGGCAGGCAGATCTCTGTGAGACTGAGGCCAACGTGATTTCCATAGTGAGCTCCAGTCTGGCAGTATGTGCTGTTATGAGGTGGTAAGACCCCTAGGGCATGAGGCATAGGAAGAAGTTGCTCCTTCCACCCAGGCCTCTTTCCCTCCTTTTCTCTTTGCTTACTGACCACTGCGAAGTGAGCAGCTTTGCAGTGTCACACATTCCCAACCATGTTCTTGCCTTGCTGCAGGTCCCAAAACAGTCTGTGGAGCCAACTAACCACTGACTCCAGACTGACCCTTCTGAAACCATCACTCCAAATACACCTTACTTTTCTTCCTTGAAGTCAATCTATCTCAAGTAGTTTTTCTCCAGTGAAAGAAAGCTAATACACAAATATTTTCCTTCTCTAAAAAGCAAAGGACTCTGACAAGTAAAATCCTCCAATTGAAAGATTAATAAAGAGAACGAGTGGGGTTTAGGAGCACACACAATAGAGTACCCGAGGGGCTGGGAAAATGGCTCAGTAGTTCAGAGCACTGGCCACTCTTATAGAGGACCAGGTTTGGTTCCCAGCACCCACACTGCGGCTAACATCCATCCTTAATCCAGTTCCAGGGGGTCCAATGCCTCTTCTGGCCTCCACTGACACTGGAGAAGATGCACTTACATATACGTAGGCAAAACACTCATACGCGTAAAATAAAAATAAATAAAAATCTTTATTAAAAAAGGAAGAAAGTGTAAGACCCTGGGGCTGAAGAGAGCGGGAGGCTGCTGCTAGCCTTGGCTCATGAGGTCAGATGAGAACTGGAGAGGGCCAGCCTGACTCAGTCGTCATTTCAGTCAGGGAACACTCGTGGCCCATGGCAATTCAGCAGGAATAGACCACGGGACACACTCCCCTCGTTGCCATCCTGTTCTCTCTCTGATTTCCTATACCAGATGCAAGAGAGGCTGACTTCAAGCAGAGTGCAGGAAGCTGGAGAGAGAAAGGGGAACGTGGGAATACCAATAGGATACAGCTTCACTTCTTTCCCAAGACAGTTTGTTTGCATCAGCTTGTTTTAGAGACTGGAGGGGTCTGTGGGTCCCATTCTGTGACCCGAGCAGCTCACTTCCTCTCCAAGCCTCTTTCTCAGCTCCCAAACCCTCATCAGAAGTGAAGTGTTCTTTAGAATAGTCTCTAAGATCCGTTTCACCTTAGCTCCATGTGATACCTAGAAGCTGAATAAAGACCTTTCCAGATGAGGCTGATGTGAGCCTTGAGAACTAACAAGAGCTTATTTGCTAAAGTGGATCCAGGCCTTTCCCCTGGGTATTCAGTTTAGCAGCTGCACAAGCAGGAGCTGTTGGGTAGCTACTGAGCCACTCAGGGGGAGGAACAGTCTGTGCTTTCCTGAGCTATGCAGGCTCCGGAGAGCTCATGCATAAGAGCCCAGGAGGCAGCTGGGGCAGGTAATGGGCATGTTCACTTGTTCCCACAGAAGACCTGAGAGGGCCTCGGCAGCTGGCTACAGCTGGTATAGCCCTGGGACTGGCTGGCGAGTTGACTGGCAATCCCAGCAGGCTCAGCAAAGTCAGCTGCCAGCCGCCTTGTAATGATAAGCCAGAACATCAACCTATGGAAAATTCCAAGGGTCCTGCAGTGAACAACAAACATATTGAACCCTCCTGTCCTTGCTTGGGGCAGTCTCTTCTGGGCTGTTTTCGACTGTTCCTGTCTGCTTATGTTTCTCAGGAGCCTCTAAGCCTTGAACACAAAGCTAAGCAAGTCCCTTCCTTGACATTTCCAGGGCTGAAAATGCAAAAATACAGAAGGGTTCCCTCTGTTCCCACCTCCATGTACTGGGTAGACTGGGATAAACCATCTTTTTTCCTCTCACCTACTACTCTTAGTCCTTAAACTAGGACTTTCCACGATTACTGACAGATTCCAAATGTGCACTAGTTTATAATGTGTGATTTAGAGGGGAAAAGAAGGCCAAAGAGGACTTATATTCCCGTCTTTAAAAGAATTCTTCCCAAACTGCTGACTTCTAAATTCTACTGCCATTTTGTTTCTGGAAAAACAATTTGATTCTTGCTATAAACACACACATACTTCAAGGCAGTCTAGTGAATTAAGGACCTATAGGCTTTAAGAATGTGAAACCTGGTAGGGGAGCCTGAATGTGACAGGCTAAGGTTCTCTGCTAGAGAGAAAAGAACAAAGAAAGAGAGCTCTGGACACCAAGGGATAACTTGCCACCCTTAATACTGCTGCCTAGCTGGGCGTGGTGGCGCATGCCTTTAATCCTAGCACTTGGGAGGCAGAGGCAGGAGGATCTTTGTGAGTTCAAGGCCAGCCTGGTCTACAGAGTGAGTTCCAGGACAGCTGGGGCTACAGGAAGACCCTGTCTTGAAAAAACAAAAATAAATAAATTATATATATATATATATATATATATATATATATATATATATATCCCACCTTATCTCAGAATTCACTTTCTGAGGCTTTAGTCACCCATTGTCAACCAGGATTTGAAAATACTGAGTGGATAGGGGCTAGGGATGTAGCTCAGTTTGCAGAGTATTTGCCTAGCATGCACCAAGTCTTGGGTTCGACTCCCAGCATTGCCTAAACCAGGCGTGGTAGTTCAGGCGTATAACTCCAGCACTGGGGAACTATAAGCAGAAGGATCATTCAAGGTCACTCTTCACTACATTTTTTTTTTTTAAGTGGAAATTTTCAGAAATAAACTATCCAGAAGTTTTAAGCTACATACTGTTCTGAGAAGTGTGGTGAAATTTCACATCATCATATCCAGGATATGAGTCGTTTCTTTGTTCAGTGTGTCCACACGATGTACGCTACTGGCAAGTTACCTGTACGTACGTTAGTAGCAGATTCAGAATTCAGATGGACTAATGCCATATCTCAGGGCTTGTGTTCCAGAAAACCTTATTTTACTTAATAATGGCCCCAATAATGGAGGCATCTGGGTACCCAAAGAGATAGGAGAAAGCACTTCCTCTAGGTGAAAGGGTGTTTCCGTTGCAATAAAGAAAAAAACGTATACTGAGGTTGTTAAGATCTGTACTAAGAATGAATCCTTTTATTTCTGAAATTGTGGAAAGGGAAAATGATATATGCTACTTTGAACTGCAAAGTTACAACAACAGCACATCATGGCTTGTCACAGTTCATGGTAAGTTACCAGAGAACAGTCACTAAATTTGTGTATGTATGGACAGAAAAAAAAAAAATAGAGCCGGGTGTGGTGGCGCACGCCTTTAATCCTAGCACTTGGGAGGCAGAGGCAGGCGGATCTTTGTGAGTTCAAGGCCAGCCTGGTCTACAGAGTGAGTTCCAGGACAGCTGGGGCTACAGGGAGACCCTGTCTTGAAAAAGGCAAAAAAAATTAAAAAAAAAAAGAGTACTGCTTGCTGCCTGGTGGTGGTACACACCTTTAATCCCTGCACTAGGGAGGCAGAGGCAGGCGGATCTCTTTGAGTTCCAGGCCAAGTGGGGCTACAGGAGACCCTGTCTCAAAAAGAGAAAACAAAACAAAACAAAATAAAATAAAATAAAACAAAACAAAACAAAACAAAACAAAACAGTATGTACTGCTTTTCCAGAGGACCCAAGTGTGGTTCCCAGAACCCACATCAGGGAGCTCACTGTTATGGGTCAAAAACAGGCACATTGATGATGGAAATTTTCGAGGAAGGTTTATTATGGCCAACTGGACTGTCCCCCACTTTTAGAGTAGAGGCAACACTCAACCTAGGGGTTTGGGGATATGTATATACAGTTGCTTTTACAAGGGCAATGTTTAACAAGTCTTAGACAGCATTCTACAGAGCATAAGTATTTGATTAACATATCAAGCATTTTACAAAGAGTAGAAGTATGCAGTTAGTTAGCTAATCTCACACAGCTTCAGACTTCCTGCCTGAGAATAGGCCCTGCTGCTCTCCTGAGTCCTGCGGCCTGGCACCACTCCTGAGAGTTCCCCAAACCAGCCTGGTGTGGTGGTCCACACCTTCAGTCCCAGTGTGCTGTCAATCCCAGCATAGCAGAGGTTTATGTCTAGCTCAGAGACAAAATGGATTTCTGAACAAAATGGAGAAACAAAATGGATTTTATCTAGTCCACCTTATGGTCTGACCCCCTCACTCACAACCACCTGTAACTCAGGCTCAAGATGAATCAGTCATGCACTGCTGGCCTCTGCAGGCAGCTGCGTGTATGTACATGTACCCACACATGGGTCTTGTACATACTAGGCAATTACTCTACCACTGAGCCACTTCTCCAGCTGTAGTTTTGATGAAGTCACTTGAGATATGAGTCAGCACCTGCCTACCATGTGAAAGGCCCTGAGTTTGACCCCTATCGACACAAAAATAACCAAGTCCTGGGTTCTAGCATGTAAGAGAAGAAGACAAGCAGGGAGGGAAAGAAAAGCGGAAGTCTCAATAGACCAAAAAATAAAAGGACTCATTTTCGATTTGTGATTTTGAGGGGTTAAGGTATCAGACAGGGCTGAGTGAGAGGTCTCAGCAGGGATCTTCTCATTTTGTCACATAGAGACTAAGATCCTTGCAGGGGGAATAAAGGGAGGGAGAAATCATGGAGACACAGAAGCCTTGAGAGTCATAGAGAAAGGCTGAGAACAAGAGGCAGTTTTACCCACACCAGCTCTGCCTGGAAGTTTTCTTGTTGAAATGTAATGACAGTAACAAGTCTCCTGTCAGGCGCCCTTGGTACCCTCTGGTCTCTGAGAAGTATATGACGCTAAGAAAAAGGCCAAATCAATCCAAATTAAAAGTAAATAAAGGCAGGCATTTATTCCAGGAAATTCTCTCTCTCTCTCTCTCTCTCTCTCTCTCTCTCTCTCTCTCTCTCTCTCTCTCTCTTTCTCTCTCTCTCTCCATGGCTGTCCAGGGATGTGAGAAAGCTCGAATCTGGGAGGCAGGGAGAGCCTTTTATAAGGGGAGGGGAGATGGTGACGTGTTGGAATCTGGCCAATTAAGCCAAGTCAGGGTCGGTGATTTTGGGGGGGCAAATGCAAGCTCCAGACCGGAAAAGAAGGAAAGGTCCTTCCAGTCTATGCCATCTTGGCTTTTAGCCCCAACCTAACAGTCCCCACTCTCCCAAATACCTAAAAAGGTTTTGCTCAGACCAGGTGCCTTGAGAGTATGCACCCCTCATCAGCTTTCATGTTCGATGGATGGATGGATGGATGGATGGATGGATGGATGGATGGATGGAAATGGCTTCAAGCAGGACAGATTAAATTTACCATACCATGGCCATACTCCATTAGACAGCCCTGAGTTAGCATGCCAGCTCCAGCACTTATCTGCAGGGCGCCCCTTATTTCCTTCACTAAACTTGTCATATTCATCTGCAAACTGAGGACATATCCATTCACCTGACAGGATTAGCCAAATGAGACAAGGCACATGGACTGAATAATAGGAAGTACTCAGCAAATGCCAGTCCTGGGTTTATTTCTCACCAACTTGTATCCAGTAAAGTTGGTAAATTAACACATACTAGTTTCAACACCATTCTAAATTTAATCCAGAAATAAGAGATGCTAATAAACTTGTCTCAAAAAATAATGAATGATTTTGTAAATCCTGACCCCTGTTTTTTCTTTAAAATAAGTTATGGGGCTAGAGAGATGACTCAGCAGCTAAGTATATTGGCTGCTCTTGGAAAGGACCTGCATTTGGGTCCCCACACCCCCATGGTGGCGAACAACCATCCAGAACTCCAGCACCTCTTCTGGCCTTCCCAGGTACTGCACATATGGTATACTTACATATATGCAGGCAGAGCACTCATTCATACACATAAAATAAAAATTAATAAATAAAATTTGAATAAGCTACATATAGCTATTAAAATTTTATGTCTCAGCTTGGCATCTAAAGTCACCCTTCCAGAAATATAAGTGATTTTTGCCAATGGCATTTATTAACTGGGGAAAAAAAAGTACATTTTGTTATATGTTGTGCCCAAAATGCCCTGGCTACTGTGTGGCAGAGCTGAGATGTGGATGGGCAGTCTGGCTCAATGGTTGAGCACTTGCTGAACATGAGTGAGGCACTGGGTTCCATTCTCAGTCCAGAGAAAGAAGACATGGAGGGGGAAATGGAGGGAGAGAGGAAAGGAGGGAGGAAAAGCACCACCAAACCAAAACAGATACATTGATCAGGGATGCCACAGAGATGAAAGTCATAACTCACCAGGCCTGGTGCTGCACACTTGCAGCCCTAGAATTCCAAAGACTGAGCCAGTAGGACCACAAGCTCAACACCAGTTTAGCTACAGAGTGAGAGCTGTTAAAAACAAGAAAAGCTATGATTGCACTTTTGCATAGCGCTCTCTTCTTTCCGTTGAACGTTCTGACCTGGCCCTGTGACCCCGCTGCTCCTCCCAGCCTTTTCTACAGGGAACCCTTAGCGAAAACACAAAGAGCCACTAAGAGCCACTTCCACCACACTCTCCTTCCTCCGTCTATCAAACAGGGTTATAAAAGCATTCGAGGCCTTGTGGCTCAAGAGGATGGAGCTCCAATTCCACAAACAGGCTGGGTGCTCTTGGACCGGTCACGTCCCTTCCTTTAGATCCTTCACCAGCAGAGGTAGCACATGCTCCATAAGGCCTCAGTGAGGATCATCTGACTGCTCAGAACAAGGAGCAGCTCAGTGAGTGTCAGGGAGCACTAAAGAGCAATAGGAAACTTTTTTTTTTTTTGAGACAGGGTCTCCCTATAGCCCCAGCTGGCCTGGAATTCACTCTGTAGATCAGGCTGGCCTTGAACTCACAGAGAACCACCTGCCTCTGCCTCCGGAGTGCTAAGATTAAAGGTGTGCACTGCCACATCCAGCACTAAAGATGGTTCTTAGCCGCCATGTTTGTGCTGGGAATCAAACCCAGGTCTTCTGCAAGAACAGTTGACAGACTTAACCATTAAGCCATCTCTCCAGCCCCATAAGAAACTATTAAGACCATTGACCATACAATCCATAAGTAGGAGCACAGTCAGAAGACTCTGAGGCCAGATTATCATATAAACTCTCTGGGTCGCTGCCAATTGCATGGCAGAGCAGGATGCCTAAGGCAGAAAGGAGCTGGAGCAGGTGCCTCTAGTGGGCTCCCCAGGGAAGGAGGTAATTGGCAGAGGAGGGGTGAGGGCCATCTAAACAGGGTGAGTTAGAGGCACCTCTGCAAATCAGCTCTTCAAGAGCAGCCATTCGCCCTCTAGGAAAAGTACTATGAGTCTCAGGTCAACAGTTCTGCCAAGGTTGAAAAAACTTTCAGCAGAGAACCAGGTGAGGATGGAGTTTCTTTGGAACTAAATAAAGGATGGACCCAGAGTATCAGTCACCTCCATGTTGAACTACCCAAAGGGGACCCATCATTGAGGAGAACAATGATGTCCTTATATCACAGCAGAGATATTTCCTTCCCTTCCTTCCTTCATCTTTCTTCCTTTCCTCTCCTCCATTTCCTTTCCTCTCCTCTCTCCTTTCCTTTCCCCTCCCCTCCCCTCCCCTTCCCTTTCCTTCTTTCCTTTTTCCTGTGTATAACTATTCTGCCAGATATGTAAGAGCATTTCATTCATGCAGTGCCTGAAGAGACCAGAAGAAAATGTCCGATCTTGTGGAACTGGAATCACAGGCAGTTGTGAGCATCCCTGTGGGTACTGGGAACAGAACTTGGGTCTTCTGGAAGAGCAGAAAGTGCTCTTAACTGCTGAACCATCTTTCCAGCCCCAAGAGACACAAATGTACATAAAGATGTGAAGCCTGTGTTTTTGGAACTTAGTGTAAGCGGCCAGCTCCAGTCTTACTCTGCTAGCAAGTAATCACTCATGACCCTCCTATAAAGCTCCAACCCTAAAGGCACTACAGAATCTCTGGATCCTTCCACAACAACTCTGCCCACTGCAGCGCCTGGAAAGCCCGTTTGCATTGTTCACCTGCTTTATAATAAAACAATGTTGTTGTTGTTGTTTTAAATCAACTTACCTCTCACAACACCTCTGTGAAGCAGTCTTAGCCAATTCCAAAGAAGAGGAAACAGGTGGAGGGCAGTTAACTGACAAAGTCTCTGATCTGTTGAAACTCAGTCGACCAGTTTCTGAACTCACAGCTGGCACCAGCAACGGAGGGGGGGTGGGGGGGTAGGAGGGGGTCTCTGCTCTGCCACTACAGTGCCTCCCGCCTGTTTCCTCATCTGTAAAATGGGGGTGATGGTGACAATCACCCCCTTCGAACTATCTCCTGGCCCTTGTCAAGTGCTTAACAATCGGGATCACCAGTTGGTGCGTTCTGACTATGTGGTTCAGTTCCTGGCCTCATGTGGTTTGCTTGTCAGTGCAAGGGAAGGTGGCGAAGGGAGGAAAGGCAACAGGACCCCAGAGAAGGGCACTTGGAATGCTCATCACGACTGCTTCCCAAGCTCTCTGCGCAGAAGACCCGCCGAATTGGCTAGGCCAGGCCAGTGCCAGCAGTGTACTCCTAAGACCAGCTGGCAGCAACAACCTGCTGGGAGCATGTCCGCAGCAAAGGGGTACAGGTACCTGGGTAGACCAGCGAAGCTTCAGGCAGCACCTGTCCACGCTCACGGCCCTGGGACTACACCCCCCAGGGGAGGAACACCTCCGGGCACCGGGCGGAGCTGAAAGCATTTGCGGAAACCCTAGGTGTGTCGGTCAGTGGGGGGGTGGGGGGGGATATCAGAGGCGAAATCCTTATTTCCCAGAGTTCTTCCATTAATACGTTCCACTGAAAACGGCATGTGAATGAATTGCAGCTAAAGTCAGAAGGAAAGGACGGCCACTTTCTCCCAGGTTGCCCTCCATCCATGCTTCCGCTCTACGCCGCGTGCCCGCAGGTGCCCGGCTCCTACCTCTCGGCGCTCCGCCCCACCTGCAGCGGCTGCCCGTGCCAGGACCACCGGCTGCCCGCTCCACCAGCGCCGGGGGTCGGGGAAAAGGATGTTTTGTAACTTTGTCCTCTGGGCCGGGAGTTCAAGTAAGAACTAGCGGGTCTCCCCGGAGCCGGCGACCTGCAGCCTTCTGGAATTTCAACCTCGCTCTGACTTCCGGTACTTTGCCCCTCACTGCTTCCTCTTCCTCTCTCTCCCTCTCCCCCTCCCCCTCCCTCTCCCCCTCCCCCTCCCCCTCCCCCTCCCCCTCCCCCTCCCCCCNTTTGTAACTTTGTCCTCTGGGCCGGGAGTTCAAGTAAGAACTAGCGGGTCTCCCCGGAGCCGGCGACCTGCAGCCTTCTGGAATTTCAACCTCGCTCTGACTTCCGGTACTTTGCCCCTCACTCTTCCTTTCCTCTCTCTCCCTCCCCCCTCCCCATCCCTCTCCCACCTCCCCTCCCCCTCCCCTCCCCCTCCCCTCCTCTCCCCCCTCCTCCCTCTCCTCTCCCCCCCCCTCCCCCTCCCCCTCCCCTCCCCTCCCCTCCCCTCTCCCTCTCCATCTCCCTCTCCTCCTCCTCCATCCCCTGCTCTCCCTCCCCCCTCTCTCCCCTCCTCTTTCCCCCTCCCCTCTCCCACCTCTCTCTCTCCTTAATCATCAGCTTTGTTCCTGGCATGCCGGAAACATTTTCCTCGGTTAAACTTGGCATCAAGAAACATCCCTGTGAAAGTACTTTCTCAAGTTAGTGAGATTCTATGGGAGAGGGGGAGCTGGGCAGGAGGGGGGAGAGAGGGGGAGGGAGGGAGGGGGAGGGGGAGGAGGGTTTTTTTTGGAGGGGGGCGGGGGAGGGGAGGGGGAAGAGCTGCTCTGTGGTTCAAGGCCATCCTGGTTTACAGAGCGCAGCTCCAGGCCAGCAGGACTAAAAGGGAGCACCCTGTCCCAAAAAGACAAAAAAGAGAAAAAAAAAAAAACAAAAAGGAGGAGAGGAAAAAACCCAAACCAACATATTTTGTACTGGACATTTTTGACTATCGTTTCTCCTTCTTCTCTCTCCGTCTCTCTCCCCCCCATCCCCCCTCCTCTTGATTCTTTGGATTTCAAGAAAGATGCACACCCACATCTCTCATCCTAGCCTGGCCCTCACTCCCTTCTTTTTCTTTTTTCATAAATGGAAAATAACCAGTTTTGATAGAAAATAATAGTGAGAGGGCTGGAGAGATGGCTCAGCTGTTAAGAACGTTGACTGCTCTAGCAGAGGACCCAGGTTCGATACCTAGCACCCACATGGCGGCTAAAAACCGTCTTTAGTGCGGGGGGGGGGGGGGTGGTGGCGCGTGGTGGCGCATGCCTTTAATCCCAGCACTTGGGAAGCAGAGGCAGGTGGATCTCTGTGAGTTCAAGGCCAGCCTGGTATACAGAGCGAGCTCCAGGCCAGCTGGAACTAAAGGGAGACCCTGTCTCAAAAAGACCAAAAAGAAAAGAAAAGAAAAAGAAAAAAATAGTGAGGACGTTAGTGCCTCACTTCCACCCAGCTGATGGGCTCCCACCCCACGGGCCTGTGTAGTCAGGGGATAGGACTGATGAGGAGGGCCTTCAGGGGCAGCCTCAGCTGCCTTTCCTAACTTAAAGGATCCCCTCTTGTCTCCAGGGATGGGACCAGAACTGCATTGAACTGAGAGGCCTGTTAGAAGACTCTGGGAATCCCAGAGCTGACATTTTTGTGAAGTGTCATATATCACTGTAGTCTGGAAACCTGCAGAATACTTGAACTCTGCAACAAACAGATTCTCACAGTGCTGACTCTGGATTTGTTCACAGACAGGAAATGAGGGTGTCTCCTCTGGTCTATGTCTTAAGGGCAGGTGGGTAAATAAACAAATCAAGGAAGTAAGCAAGATTGTAAGAAGAGACCTTTTGGCAACTCATCAGTATAGAAACATTTTTAAAGAAATTTATTTTTAAATTAAATTATTTTTTAAATTTTATTTATTTATTTATGTGTATGAATGTACTGTCTGCATGTAGGTTTGTGCACCCGTGTCGTGCAATGTGGCAGAGGTCAAAAGAGGGTGTCGGATTCCCCTGGAACTGGAGTTCTCCTGGAATTGGAATTACAGATGATTCTCAGCTGCCATGTGGGTGCTGGGGATCGAACCTGGGTCCTTTGCAAGAGCAGTCGGTGCTCTTAACTGGTAGGCCATCTCTCCAGCCCTAAATTAAATTTATTTTTAATGGATGCATAAAACCATAAAAACTGTAACATCCAAGAGGCACCATTAGAAGAGGGCTTTGCACTCAGGAGGCAGAGGCAGGTGGATCTCTGTGAGTTCAAGGCCAGCCTGGTCTACAGAGTGAGTTCCAGGCCAGCTAAGGCTACAGGAAAACTCTCTCCCTCTCTCTCTCTCTCTCTCTCTCTCTCTCTCTCTCTCTCACACACACACACACACACACACACACAAAAAAAAAAAAAAAAAAAAAAGCGGGAAGAAAGAGGCTGGAGACATGGCCTAGTGGTTAAGAGCGCCGACCGCTCTTACAGAGGACCCGGGTTGGATCCCCAGCACCCACATGGCGGCTGAGAACAGTCTGAAACTCCAATTCCAGGAGAACTCCAGTTCCAGGGGAATCCAACACCCTCTTCTGACCTCCACAGCATTGCACGACACGGGTGCACAAACCTGCATGCAGACAGTACATTCATACACATAAAGAAATTTAAAAAAAAAATAAAAAAAAAAAAGAAGAAAGGAGGAGGAGGAGGCAGCTTTAACTAACTTCACCTAGCCTTCATGTTAAAAACCCCAAGATGGTGCTGGAGAGATGGCTCAATGGTTAAGAGCACTGACTGTTCTTGCAGAGGGCCTAGGTTTGATTCCCAGCACCCACATGGCAGCTAACAACTGTCTGTAACTTCAGTTCTGGGGGAATCTGACAGCTTCTTCTGAGTCAGTGGGCACTGCATGACACGGGTGCACTTACACACATGCAGGCAATACATTCATACCCAAAATAAAAAATAATAAATTAAAATATATAAAAAAATACCCAAGCTAAGGAGATGGCTTAGAAAGGAAAAATGCAGGCTGGAGAGATGGCCTAGCGGTTAAGAGCGCCGACTGCTCTTGCAGAGGACCCAAGTTCGATCCCCAGCACCCACATGGCAGCCGAGAACCATCTGTAACTCCAATTCCAAGAGAACTCCAGTTCCAGGGGAATCCGACACCCTCTTCTGATGTCTGCAGCACTGCACGACACGGGTGCACAAACCTACATGCAGACAGTACATTTAAATAAATAAATGAAAAATGCTCACTCAAGGGGCAAGCTTTCTGAGCTGAGTTTGATCCTCAGAACCCTGGTAAAGGTAAGAAGAGACTGACCAAAAAACAACAACAACAACAAAAACCTCACTTCCACAAAGTTGTCCTCTGGCCTCCAAATGGGTGCTATAATATGTGTGTACCCCATATCACAGCATACAGACACACACACACACACACACACACACGCACACACCCCTATGATTACAAATTTAAAATAAAGTAAAAATCCCTATATAAATTAGGAATTGAAAAACTTATCTCAATCAGTTTTACATAGTAAAGGCTATATATGACAAATTTATAACCAACATTATACTAAATGGGGAAAAACTGAAAGCATTTCCTGTAAAATCAGGAACCAGACAAGGTTGTCTGCTTTCTCTGCTCCTAGTGAATATAGGGCTTGAAGTTTTAGTTAAAGCAGTAAGGCATGAGAAATAAGGGGGAGCAGGAATTTGGATAGATAGCTCAGTGGTTAAGAGCACTGACTATTCTTGCAAAGGACACAGGTTGGGTTCCCAGAATCCACACAGTGGCTAACAATCAATCATCTATAACTAGTTCCAGGAGATCTGATGCTGTCTTCTAGTCTCTGCGGACACTGTGCAAATAGTGCACTTACATACTGACTACATGCTCATACACATAAAATAAAAAATTTTGTAAAAAAGGAATGAGGGTGGAGCTGGAGAAATGGCTCACTGGCTAAGAACACTGGCAGCCCTTCCAGAGGAGCTAGGTTTGATTCCCAGCCCACATATGGCAGCTAACAATCATCTGTAACTCCAGTTCTAAGGGATTCTGGCGCCCTCTTCTGACCTCCATGGGCATTGCATGACACAGGTACACATACATGCATGCAGGTGATGTGTTCATATGCTTACAATAATAAAAATAATAATGACTGGGCGTGGTGGCACACATGCCTTTAATCCCAGCACTCAGGCTTAAGAATTATTTATCTCAGTATCACTCTAATACCAAAACCAAATAAAGATACAACCAAAAAAAGGAAACTATGGACCTGTATCTTTTTTAATATTTTAGTTATTTTCATTTTATGTGTATGAGTGTATTGCCTGCATGTAAGTGCACCCATGCCATGCAATGCCTGTGCAGGTCAGAAAAAGGGGTTGGATCCTCTGGAACTGGAGTTATGGATGCTTGTTAGCCACCATGTGGGTGCTAGAAATTGAACCCAGATCCTCTGCAAGAGCAGTCAGTGCTCTTAACTGCTGAGCCATCTCTCCAGCCCCCTGGACCTATATCTTTAATGAACATAGATGCAAAAATTCTCAGCAAAATTCCTGCAAACCACATACAGGCATACATCAAAAAGATTGTCCACAGTAAATAGTTTTTTTAAAAAGGAGTAAGGGCAAGACTATACTTTCAGGGATCATTTCTATAGTATGTTACTAGAGAAGTTTCTCTGACTGTGTAGAGTACCAGAAACCACGAGGAGGAGACGTAGCATTCTCTCCTGAGCGTGAAGCCGGCTCTAGGTGTTGCTTTGCTGCAACTGCCTTTTGCCATTGATGATCGTTCTTCTCTCTCTCTAGAGAGTAGAGGGAGAGAATGCAGTCTGAGCTGGCTAAAAAAAAAAAAAAAAAAAAGAGTAAATATACAAAGAAAAAAATGTCAAATGATCCTATTTACCAAATGACATGATACAGGCTGGAGAGATGGTCTAGCAGTTCAGTTAAGCACCGACTGCTCTTGCCAGAGGACCCGGGTTTCAATTCCCACTCACCCACATGGCAGCTAAAAACCCATCTTTAGCCAGGTGGTGGTTGCACCTTTGATCCCTAGCAGTTGGGAGGCCAAGGCAGGCAGCACTCTTGTGAGTTCAAAGCCAGCCTGGTCTACAGAGTGAGTTCACAGCTAGCTGGGGCTATAGCTCTCTCTCAAAAAAAAAAAAAAAAAATCAGTAGAATTTCAAAATATTGATGATGAACTTGCCAAAATGAGAAATCAAGCAAAAAAAAAAAAAATCCCATTTGTGATAGCTTCATTTTTTTTTTAAACCTAGAAGTAAATCTAACCAAAGAGGATCGCTGTAACGAAGCCAAGCATAGTGGCACACGCCTTTAATCC
Source organism: Rhizomys pruinosus (assembly GCA_009823505.1). NCBI lineage: Eukaryota > Metazoa > Chordata > Mammalia > Rodentia > Spalacidae > Rhizomys > Rhizomys pruinosus. The sequence goes on along the minus strand of VZQC01014390.1, from coordinate 2,510,609 downwards.
CAGCACTCAAGAGGCAGAAGCAGGGAGATCTCTGTGAGTTCAAGGCCAGACTGGTCTACAGAGCAAGTTCCAGGCCAGCTGGGGCTATAGGGAGACCTTGTCTCAAAAACACCAAAAAAAAAAAAAAAAAAAATGGCCATAATGAAAACTTTCCCAGGTATACTGGCACACACTTTTAACCCTAGCACTCGATATGGAAGAGGCAGTTGGCTTCTCTATTGAGATGGACGGCAGCCTGGTCTACATAATAAAACCAACGGGCAAACAAAAAAAAAAAAAAAAAAAAAAAAAAAAAAAAAAAAAAAAAAGAAAGAATTTTTTTTTTTTTTCCAATTTTTTTTTTTAATTTGTTTTTATTTTTAATGTGTATGAATATTACTGCTCTGCAAGTCGGTTGCGTCACGCCTGGTCACTTCAAAGCTGCGGAGTCAGAAGAGGGTTCAGATTCCCCTGGAACTGGAGTTAAAGACGGTTCTAAGCTGCCATGTGGGTGCTGCGGAATCGAACCCAGGTCCTCTGCAAGAGCAGTTGGCGCTCTTAACCGCTAGGCCATCTCTCCAGCCCCTGAAGAAAGAAATTTTGAAGACAGCAGATGATGAAAAGACCTCCATCTTTACAAATTGGCAGAATTAATACTATGAAAATAAGCATTGGGGAATTGATAGCCTCTACAGCAAATGGTGCTGGAAAGAAATATTTGCATGTAGAAGATTGAAACTAGATCCATCTAGACAAGCAAACAAACAAGCAAGCAGACAAACAAAAAAAGCCAGGCGTGTGGCGCACACTTTTAATCCTAGTACTTGGGAAGCGAGAGCAGGCAGATCTTTGTGAGTTCAAGGTCCAGCCTGGCTACAGATGGGAGTACTTCAGACAACTGGGGCTACAGGGGAACCCTGTTTGAAAAGACAAAAAAAAAAAAAAAGAGAGAGAGAGAAAAAGAAAGAAAGAAAGAAAGAAACTAGATCCATCATTCTCATCCTACACAGACAAAAATATCCAGACCTTAATATAAGACCCACAATTCTGAAGCTACTAGAGGAAGACAGACACAACACTTCAAGATAGAGGCATAGCCGAAGGCTCTGAAAAAGAAATCCAAAAACATAGGAAATAATAGTGAAGGCTAATAAGTAGGATTGCATGAAATTAAAAACCTTCTGCACAGCAAACAGCACACTGAAGACATATCTTACGGAATGGGAGAAAAAATTTTGCCAGCTATATACCTGTTAATCCCTGACATGGGATTAACATCTAGAATCTTTAAAGAAATCAAAAAATTAAAATCCCTCCATCATCTAGTCAACAAATGGGTAAATGAATTGAACAGACAGTTCTCAAGAGAAGAAACTGAAATGGCCAATAAATATATAAAAAAATGTTCAAGCCGGGCGTGGTGGCACACGCCTTTAATCCTAGCTAGCACTCGGGAGGCAGAGGCAGGCAGATCTTTGTGAGTTCAAGGCCATCCTGGTCTACAGAGTGAGTTCCAGGACAGCTGGGGCTTCAGGGAGACTCTGTCTCAAAAAGACAAAAAAAAAAAAAAGAAAGAAAGAAATGTTCAACATTCTTGTCTATTAGGGAAATGCAAATTAAGACTACATTGAGATTCAGTCTCACTTTAGTATAAATAGCTACTACCATCAAGGAAGCAACAACAAAGCTGGTGGGGATGGAAGGAGGGTAAGAGATGAAATCCTTATACAATGTTGACAGATGGTGCAGGGACTACGGAGATTAGTGTAGAGGTTCCTCAAGAAACTAAAGACAGAACTGCAGCCGGGCGTGGTGGCGCACGCCTTTAATCCTAGCACTTGGGAGGCAGAGGCAGGCGGATCTTTGTGAGTTCAAGGTGTGAGTTCCAGGACAGCTGGGGCTACAGGGAGACCCTGTCTTGAAAAAGACCAAAAAACAAAAACAAAAACAAAACAGAACTGCAGTATGGTCCAGCTGCACCATTTCTGTGTATACTCAAAAGAGTCTAAGTCAGCATAACCTAGAGACACTTGCACAGCCATGTTTACTGCTGCAGTATTAGCTAAGACATGGAATCAGCTTAAATGAGTAACAATAGATGAATAAAGAAAATGTGACATATATTCAATGATAAAGAAGAATGAAATTTTGTCCTTATAGGAAAATGGATGTAACTGGAGATTGTCATGTTAACTGAAATAAGCTGTGGGAGGATCCAGTTTGAATTAGGGGCTAGTTCTCAGCTAGCACCCCTCAGCGGACCATGTGGGAGTCATGGGACTCCTCTGACCCTGCCCCAAGAGGGAGCAAGCAATGTGGCCCAGGTACATGATGCTAGGCAGAGCAGCAGTATACAGTGGCACAAAACTAGGAGTCTGTGGTTGGCTCTGGGAGCTGATGTCATTTTGCTGATAAAAGTGAGTTGCAGCAGGCAATAAATCGTATTCTCCATTACATCAATAGGCATAATTCCCAGTTGTTATTTTGCACACATACAAGCTGAAGCAGGCCTGGATTTCAAGTGTCATGGTTAGTGGGCTGGACAGAGGTCTATCAGACCACCAGCCCTGGAAAGCTAGCGTGGGCCTGGATGGAGACTTATCATGTAACCAGCTGTGGCCAGTGGGTTGGCCAGAGGCCCATCAGACCACTAACCTGGGAAGCTGGCATGGGGTTGGACTGAAGCCTATCAGGTCACCACCCTGTGAAGTAAACCGCAAGTGATCAACTGACCTCTGCGCCGAGGGGTCAGTTCCCCATAGTGAATGTGGGCGGCCACTGTGGTCCCCTTCCCTGTGCCTGCTCGTAGCAAGAGAAGCTCCCACAATAAGTCAGAGAAAGACAAACATCGCATGTGTTCTCTCATATATAGAATCTAATACGTCAATGAAGAGACAATATATTATATATATATGATATATATATCTTGAAAGTTAAAGAAGGTGCTTTGTGGGGGAAGGAAGAGCTCTAATACAGAAGAGTGGGGGCTAAGAGAAGTCAACAGGTAAAACCAAAAATGTCAAGCCAGGCATGGTTGGCGCACCCACTCTTAATCCCTACACTCTGAGGCAGAGGCAGGCAGATCTCTGCTGTAGTTCAAGGCCAACCTGGTCTAACAGAGTGGTTTCCAGCAATAACAGAGCTACAGGGAGACCCTGTCTCAAAAAACATAAATTAAATAAATGTCATTTTGTTCTCATAGATCAAATATGAGAAATACACATGTGATAGCAGAATAGGAGGAGCAGGGAGCAGTAATTGAGGTCTGACAGAGCAGCAGACATGAACTAGGTACAACCAGAGTGTCATAGTCCATGTTTATATTTCTTCATTTCAGAGTTTATTTTGAGAAATTCAAGCAACTATCGGAGAAAAGAAGAGATTCACAGGAGATTCATGGAAGAACAACTGCCCCAAAGGTCATGGTCACATCCTGTGAAGAGCCCTTTTCTTTGGGGAAATGAAATCTTCAGGCTCCCTCCAGTCTGCTCTCTACTAAAACACACTGTAAGCCAGGCGTAAAGGTGCACAGCTGCAATCCCAATATTCAAGGGCCTGGGAGGAGAATGGGGAGTTCAGGCCACCCTGGGCCTACAGAGTGAGTTCAGGCTCAACTCGACTACATGAGACCTGTGAAACATAATAATGAATAAGTAAAATAATAAAAATATTCCAAGAAAAAGATTGTAAACGTATAATCACACTGAGACTTAGAGGTCTGATAATGATTACTGTATCTATATTTAAATAATGAGTAAAGTTTTGTTGCCTTAAGCAAATTAGTGAATTCTCTCTTATTTTTTGAAATAGTCAGACTATTACTTTATTCCAGGATCCCTGCAAAGTACAAGAGCTAAGTCTGGCAAGACAGCCAGCAAGCAAACAGCCACATGGGCAGCTCAGCGCATTACATTAGGATATGTAGGTAAGGACCAAGGAGATGATGGGTTGGCAGTGTGGTAGGCCGACTGCAATTGAGGGGAACAGGAGGGAGATGTTGAACCATTTTAACCAAGAGTGTGTTTAGAAGGCTTTTTCTGGGGCCACTGAGATGACTTGGAGGGCTAAAGGTACTTGCCATCAAGACTGATGAAGCTTATATCCATTCCTGGGACTCAGGTGGGAGGGAGAGAGCTAACCCCACATTAATTCTGACCTCCCCATATTGCACCATGATTACATGCAATACACAATAATTAAATAAAAATAATAAATAAATAAATTAAAATTATAGAGATATATATATATATATATATATATATATATATATATATCTTGAAAGTTAAAGAAGGTGCTTTGTGGGGGAAGGAAGAGCTCTAATACAGAAGAGTGGGGGCTAAGAGAAGTCAACAGGTAAAACCAAAAATGTCAAGCCAGGCATGGTGGCACCCACCTTTAATCCCTACACTCTGGAGGCAGAGGCAGGCAGATCTCTGTGAGTTCAAGGCCAACCTGGTCTACAGAGTGAGTTCCAGCATAGACAGAGCTACAGGGAGACCCTGTCTCAAAAACATAAATAAATAAATGTCATTTTTTTCTCATATATCAAATATGAGAAATACACATGTGATAGCAGAATAGGAGGAGCAGGGAGCAGTAATTGAGGTCTGACAGAGCAGCAGACATGAACTAGGTACAACCAGAGTGTCATAGTCCATGTTTATATTTCTTCATTTCAGAGTTTATTTTGAGAAATTCAAGCAACTATCGGAGAAAAGAAGAGATTCACAGGAGATTCATGGAAGAACAACTGCCCCAAAGGTCATGGTCACATCCTGTGAAGAGCCCTTTTCTTTGGGGAAATGAAATCTTCAGGCTCCCTCCAGTCTGCTCTCTACTAAAACACACATGTAAGCCAGGCGTAAAGGTGCACAGCTGCAATCCCAATATTCAAGGGCCTGCGGCAGGAGGATGGGGAGTTCAAGGCCAACCTGGGCTACAGAGTGAGTTCCAGGCTAACCTGGACTACATGAGACCCTGTCTTGAAACATAAATGAATAAGTAAATAATAAAATATTCAAAGAAAAAGATTGTAAACGTATAATCACACTGAGACTTAGAGGTCTGATAATGATTACTGTATCTATATTTAAATAATGAGTAAAGTTTTGTTGCCTTAAGCAAATTAAGTGAATTCTCTCTTATTTTTTGAAATAGTCAGACTATTACTTTATTCCAGGATCCCTGCAAAGTACAAGAGCTAAGTCTGGCAAGACAGCCAGCAAGCAAACAGCCACATGGGCAGCTCAGCGCATTACATTAGGATATGTAGGTAAGGACCAAGGAGATGATGGGTTGGCAGTGTGGTAGGCCGACTGCAATTGAGGGGAACAGGAGGGAGATGTTGAACCATTTTAACCAAGAGTGTGTTTAGAAGGCTTTTTCTGGGGCCACTGAGATGACTTGGAGGGCTAAAGGTACTTGCCATCAAGCCTGATGAAGCTTAATCCATTCCTGGGACTCAGGGTGGAGGGAGAGAGCTAACCCCACATTACATTCTGACCTCCAAATATGCACCATGATACATGCATACACAATAAATAAATAAATAAATAAATAAATAAATAAATAAATAAATAAATAAATAAATAAATAAATAAATGTAAAAGAGAAGCACAAAACAATTTATAAAAATAAAGGCATGTTTTGGATGGTGAAACTGGAACTTTAGAGAATTGTGACCAAAGTTTCGTTATTAACGTCGGTATTCTACTTGTGGTAACTGTTACTAACAGTTTGAAGCACAGATCTGAAGGAGCAATTCAGTAGCCACCTCTGACATACCAATTGCACAGAAAGGAAGGACAATTCTGCTGCCCTTGGGAGCCCTTCACCAGCACAATGAAGCCTTGTTTTTCAGCGGACAGATGTCATTTTCACATGTGTACAGTAGATGGCAGCATCGCTGTTTCAGAATAAAACTTTCAGGCGGCCTGCAACTCAGTCCTCTTCCCTCTTCCTTATCAGGCCACAGGCCCACAGTCCAGAATTATACGGTAGGATCAAGGGCTTTGGGCATCTGATATAGCCGTGTCCTAACTTGGATGTCTAAGCAGCAAGACCCTCAGCTCATGCTTTACCTCTCTAGACCTTACCTATGAGATCTAAAGGGTGAGGAGGACTTTACCCATGACTCCTCTGGGTATGGTGGTGCACACCTGTAATCTCAGAATTTGGAAGGCAGAGACAGGAAGATCAGGAATTCAAGGTCAGCCTTGGATACGTATTGAATTTGAGACTAGTCTGAGCTACATGAGAACTATAAACACACACACCCCTAAAACTATAAGCATTTGTTAAACCCAGCATTAGGCTCTTGCATCTGCCTTGCCCTCCCTAAGTTTCACATGGGGCTACAGAGTGTCACCTGATACATGCTAGTGCTCCCCTAGTCCACAGAGGTTTGCAACAGTGAAAAGTACATTTAGGTGTGTTGCCTTTTCAAATTCTAAAAGAAACTGACAACCGGAAGCACACCTGGCCTTTGGATAAGAGTTGGTGGATTGAAACAAAGCAAAGCCTGTTTGAGGAGGAGAGGTCACTCCCCTGAAGAGCTAAGTACAAAGTTGGGTCTCTAAGGGTCTTCTGTCCCCTGTCTGTACCAACCAGATTTAGGGTCTGGGGAATCAAAGAAAATGAAAGGAGACACCAACAAAGCTCTCTTGACACACCTATATCATGTCACTCATGAAACAGATCTACATGAAGAACCTCAGAAGTGTCAGCTACGTTGGGGCTCATAACCTTATAGGTTTCTTTTGAGCCTGCTGCATGCTTATGGCATAAACTAAGGGGCTTCATACTTCTCAGGCTGGTGGGAGGACAGAAATGTACCAGGTGAAGCAAAAGTTGGATCCAGAAGTAACTGTAAAACGCACTGCTGAAAGAAAAGCAGATGGTCTGGGTCTCACATGGCACACACTCGGCTCTTTCCACCCATCCTTAAACTTCCAGTACTATCTTTGATTCTTACTCCTGACACTTCACTTGTTTAAAACTTCTGTCTAGGGGAAGGGTGACTGAGGGAGGCAGGGAGGCAGTGTGACTGAGCACAGCCCTCACTCTGAATTAAATAGCAAGAGGGCCTGGAGGTGACTGTTCCTCGCCCTGTCCACCTCATCCTCTGGATTCTCTACTCCATCAGTGTTACTGTCTAGGCTAAGGTCTTTCCACTCTTCAAATGGCCCGGAATGTGCTGCTTGCTTGCTCTGTCTTTGCAAAGGGTGTTGCTGGAACTGCTGTTCCCCCTGGCTTCTTTCTGGCATCTTGAATTCCTCTCAGTCTCCCCGTTTAACCCAGGGCTTAGTTGCTCCCCTTTCTTTCCTGTCAGGATTGGGTCCTCGCTTCTATCACAGCAACGAAGTCAAGGGTGGGATTGTCACCATCAGTTTCTCCACCCCACACTCCACAGGATCACTGGCTGCACTCTGGGGTACACCTCAGCACCTCAGGCCTGCTGCAAGTAGTGTTGGTCTACTGAGTGGATGATAATGGAGATGGATGTTACTATACTTACAGAAAAACTTTGAACTCTTGGGAGGCATGGAAGATTCTACCTAGCTAAAAATGACCTAAGTCTGAAACTACCACAGGAGGAAATCCAAAATCGAGTTCATCGTCAGGTTCTCGCCCTTCTTCACCTATTATATTACTTCATCCTTGAGGCAGAAAGCACACTGAAGTCTCAGCCTGGCCTTCAGCCCATGTCTATCACCCAGCCAGCTGCGTGGTCATCCACCGTCATAATGAAGTTTAGTGCCCCTCCCCATATGTGCTGGGGATGGAACTTAGGGGTTGGGGGAGGTTGGAAAGTGCTCTACCACAGAGCTACAGACCTAGCCCTGAAGTTTTTTTGTTGTTGTTCTGATATTGTGGCTTTATTTTGAGTATACAGAGCCGTGAGACTCCTGAATACATGGTGGCATAGAAATAAACTTGTTTATTCTAAAAACAAGACCTATAAATGAGTGCACACTAAAGAATGCACACAAGCATGGATTACGGATAATGATGGAATGATGCTGGGGTGGTTTGCCAGCTGGAAGATGGGCAGAGAAAACACTTCTACCAACTGATTCCTTTTCAGTCTCCAAGAAATCCTTTTTGAGGGCTAGAGAGATGGCTCAGTATTTAAGATGACTGGTCTTGCAGAGGACCTGGGTTCAATTCCCAGCACCCACATGATGACTAACCACGATTCATAACTCCAGTTCCAGGGGAATCCAGCACCTTCTTCTGACCTCTGTGGGCATTGCATGACATGGGTTCGCTTATGCACATGAAGGCAGTGCACTCACATATAAAATAATAAATAAAATATATTTTACTCCTTTTTGAGGAGCTAGGCATGTAAGTGACTTGGCAGAGTGCCTCCCTAGCATGCACAAAGAAAGCTCTGGGTTTGACCCCATGTATTACACATGAAGTGGTGCATGCCTAGAAGCCCAACAGTTAGAGGCAAAAAAGAAAAGGAAAAGGAAGGGTTTTTTTTGAAAATTTAAATTCCTTGCATGCCATTTTGTTACCTTATGACTGACCCTGGCTTTCAAGGCTAGAAAAGAGCTTTGCAGAGAAGACTTCAACTATTTTGTGAGAACCTTGTAGCAATAGTTGAATGGCTGCTGGATGGAGCAGGCTCTGGCACATGGGTGATAAGCCCCAATGAGACTTGCAAGCTTGATAAGGATATAAGCAGGTACTATAGGAATCACTCCTGCCTGCCTTGTGAACTTTTCCTCTCACCGTTATCAGCAACTCACACACTTCTACACAGCAGAGCTTTCATTCCAAATACAGTTGGTCCTCATATCTCTGGGTTCCATATATATATATATATATATATATATATATATATATATATGGATGGATCCAGCCAAAATGTTAATAGAAAATAGAATCTTCCATCCCTACAGATCACATACGGACTGTGTGTCACAACTGCCTAAATGATACAGCATAACAACTGTATAGAGAGCATTTACATTGCATTAAATGTTTTAGTATACAGAGATTATTGGAAGTACATGGGAAGATGAACATAGGTGAAACACGAACACTCTATGAGCTGTATCTGTGGGGGTCCTGGAAAGGATATTGAGATATAACTGTAGACCCATCCTCACTCTAGGTTTTCTCCCACCATTCACCCAGCCACACAAACCAACAACATAAACCTCATTCTCCTCTTTCCCCATCACTGACACTCAATCCATCGCTTAGCCCTCTCAATTTTTCTTTTAGAACGTATTCCCAATCTGAGCATAGCTCACCACCTCCACTGCCAAGACTCCAATGCAAGAGGCTCCTAACCAGTCCCTGGTTCTGCTTTTGTTCCCACAGAAAGTGGTCTCCATATAGTAGCCAGCCAGAGCTACCCTCTCTCCACATTAAACCACAGTGACTCCTCAGCGCCAGCACAGTCATGATGGCCGGGCAGGGCCACATCCTCCAGCTTTGCTCCTGGGTCCCAGCCATCTCAGCCCTTCTGATCCTCAAACATGCTCAGTACTTGGCTACTGCAGGGCTTTAAAACCCATTATCGTCTCTTCTCCCAGAACTTCATATAGCAGGAACCCAAACCCACAGAACAAATGGGGTGTATGTAACATATCACTAAGAACTCAAAACTTAAAATCATACTAAAAACTTACAGAAAAAATGTGTTCTATCTTCCTATCATGACAAATTCCTCATAATGATAAAACTGAAAAAGACATATTAAACAGTTTTTTTTTATGACTTTAAATTAGTAAAATAGAAAGAACAACTGAATTTATTTTTGTGCACATTTGAGTGTTCTGATTTTTTGTTTGTGAAACTTGAATGAGTAATAAAATGAAGATATGGGGGCTGGAGAGATGGCTCAGCAGTTAAGACCACCAACTGCTCTTGCAGAGGACCCAGGCTTGATTCCCAGCACCCACACGGCGGCTAAGAACTGTCTTTAAGCAAGGGGTAGTGGCGTATGCCTTTAATCCTAGCACTCGGGAGCCAGAGGTAGGCGGATCTTGTGACTTCAAGGCCAGCCTGTTCTACAAAATGAGTTCCAGGACAGCTGGGGCTATAGGGAGATAAAAAGATAATTAATTAATTAATTAAAATGAAGTCACAGTTTGTATAGCATATTATACATTTATTTTTCAGAGTTGCTTTCATTTAAATGAAACCACTAATATGATCATTATCAAATAGTTTATGTTATATTAAAATGAGTGATAAGGACAGGCAAGGTGGTGCATGCCTTTAATGCCAGCACTTGGGAGGCAGAGGCAGGTAGATCTGTTTGAGTTCAAGGTCAACCTGGTCTACATAGACAGGCCAGTCAGGCCTTTCTCTCTCAAAAAGAGAAAGACCTGGTGTGGTGGCGAATGCCTTTAATCCCAGCACTCGGGAGACAGACGCAGGAGGATCTCTGTGAGTTCAAGGCCAGCCTGGTATACATAGCAAGCTCCGGGCTAGCTGAGACTAAAGGGAGACCCTGTCTCAAAAAGAAAAAAAAAGAGAGAGAGAAAAGAGAAACAGGGTCTCTCTTTAGTCTCAGCTGGCCTGGAACTCACTCTGTAGACCAGGCTGGCCTTGAACTCACAGAGATCCACCTGCCTCTGCCTCCTGAGTGCTGGGATTAAAGGCGTGAGCCACTATGCCCAGCTGAAATGGTTTTTACATATGATTTCAAGTATTATTTTCTCGATTATTTGAATTTATTTATAATGACACAAATGCATATCCAAATTAGCGAATATGAAAATTTTATTTAAATAAAGTTGAAAAACTATTGGAAAATTCAATTTAATTGCATAAAATATTCCTTTTATTTAAGTATTTTTTTCATGCTAGGAGTCAAGCCTGGGCCTCATGCATGTTAAAAGTACACTCGATACTGAGATACAGCCTCAGGCCCTAAAATAGTCCCAGTTTTAGTATTCAATGCCCAACTGGCTGTTAAGGCTAAGAATGGGCATGTTTCAAGCACCTTACAGTTAATTAATTAGTGAACACTGCCAAATGTTCCTCAAGTGTTGCCAACACTGCTTTAATCCATGAGCATCTCCAGAGCACAAAGACTAGGGGAAAGGATGTCCAGGACTCCAGGACACGATGTTATCTGAGCAGAAGCCGTGAACACATTAACTTGGCCATCCTCTGATCTAAGTACTGGAGCCATGTGATCCTGTGTTGGTCTCAGCTTTGGTATGGCCACAGCCCACAACACAGGCATGGTGTGTGGTAGAGAAGCATTTGCCTGGAGTCTGAACCCCGATGAGTAACAAGGTGCTGGGAGCTTCTGAATCCCAGGGCTTAGGCACCGTCCCACTGCCTTGACCAAATGTGGCTCTGTTCATCCTTCCACTTTCTTAGGACATCCTCACAGAAAGGCCTTCCTTTTGCACCCCTAGTACCTGCAAGTGGTGCTTAGCTCCCTGTGCCTACCCAGTGTAAGCCATTGTTTTCTGTGCTGTTTCTCAAGCTATCAACCTTACCTGAAACTACATATGCATTATTTGTGTTTTGCCTTTTGTTTTCTTGTTTGTTTTGACACAAGCTCTTACTATGTAACTCAATCCGACCTGAAACTCATAATCCTTCTGCCTCAGCCTCCTGAGCGCTGGGATCACAGGTAGGTGCTACCATATAAGACTTGAAATCACATTTATATTACGTGCCATCACTTTCTTAACTCATTGTGGGCTTTGTCAAGTCCACAGGCTATCAGGAACACCTGGGCAATGATTAGACATGGCTGACAGTCAAACTTAAGGGTGCCACAGCAACGTGCCTCTGTGCTTGCTACGCACTGGCAACTCACCTCTGTGCCCGAGATTGCCCCAACCTGTGCAGCTCATAGGGAACTCCCGGCAGGCGAAGAGTGGTGCAATATTTGTCTGGAGCCAGTGGAAGAGCCTGAAACCAGACTTTACAGTAGAGCCTGGGTCTTTTTCCCTTCCAGGCTGTAGGGCAGGAGGGGCCCGGAAGAGCCCCGCCTCCCGGGCAGTCACGCATTTCTTCCCCTAGAGGGCGCTGGCTGCCCGAGCGTGGGCGTTTGATCCAGTGGCTCTGGAGACCGACTACGGTGTCTTCACCTGCATGTCTGCAGACCCTGGAGACACCTAGACTGAATTCCTGTTTCAAAGATGAGATTAGCTCTGTGTGTTCCGGAAAGTCGGGGACCTCCGGAAAGGTCCCTGTAAACTCCTTTCCAGCAGGAAGTGAGGGTTTTGAGCCCGTGCGACTCTGTCCTTTCTGCCTCTGCAGTACGGATGGTTGGGGTGGGTGTGTGCCACCAGCGCTCCGTGGCCGCACCTTTGTCCTCCACACACCAGTTGCCAGGACTCGCCCCCTGGCAGTGTTAGAGGTAGGGTGACAAAAGGCGACACTGGCCTGGTTGGAGAACCAGTGTCCATGTGCTGTAAGGAAAAGACCCCCTCGTCCTCCACGCCCTCCAAGGCCGGTCCGAAGCGCGCACCCCGAGACCCTCGACAGGAATTCGTGAATGTTCTGCACAGGATTTGGAGATTTCTGTGTTGCAAACTTTTCTTCCAGGGCTATTTAATATTTTTTATCATCCCCAAATGGTAATCGTTTGTAAATTAAGTGGTGTTTATCCTCCTGGCTATGAACTCTAAATGAGTGCAGAGGATTCCTCCACCCCCCAACTCCCCACACCCCCCCCCCCCGTCTGCACAGTTCTCATTCCCCGGAGCCATTTATCTCCCTTTTATTGTTGTTTTCTTCCTTGGCATCTCTCTCCGCCAGACAGACTTAATAACTGGCAGTCATCACAAGGCAGAGCCAAGCGGTGGCAGCCACCCCCGCAACAGGGACTCAGCCGTTCCCAGGCCTGACCGCTCCGGAGCCATGGCGTCTTTTGTTTTCCTAGGCAGATTTCAGTTTTGTGTCTTGGCTATCCTTGTATGAAGAAACTCTTAAAGCATCTTGTGTCTACAGATGGCTTTGTATAGGAAGGAGCAGTAAACAGGAAGTCTACCGCAGAAAATAAAAGTGATCAATTAGGCTTCCAGAGTGTCTTAACCCCCACTCCGCAGGCATCTTCGGGAAAGCTGGGCTGCATTAATCAGGCCGAGGCAGAGCTGCAGGGAGGCCTGCGGCCAGCCAGAGAAGAGTGTGAATGCCAAGCCACTTTGGGAGCCAAAGATGTGCCTGGAGAAGCAGAACAATGTGGCCCAAGGCGTGCGTGGAAGCCATCGCAGCCAAGTTGCAGAGCGCACATGACAGTCTTGTACATTGTTCTGGAGTGGGCCGAGGGGCCTCTATGGGGGCAGAGAGTGCAGTTGCCTGGCATTCCAAGCCTGCACTTGGCTGCTCCTGCTGAACTGTCTGGACTTTCATATTCAGAGGCTCCCAGTGTGGTACTGAGACTCCTATCCTGTTTTGGTGCCAGCTTCTGAAAAGCCTGGCCCAGTATGGTTCCTCTAGAACAGGAACCATGAGAATGTAGGTTTAGAGCCTGGTCCATCCTACCCTGGAGTCTGCCCTGAAATCAACATTACAGAAAACTTGCCGGACAGGAGGAGGGGTGCAGCTCAGTGGTGGAGCATATGCTGAGCGCGCTCGAGGTCCTGGGGTCCATTCCTATCTGGGCGTACACACACACACACACACACACACACACACACACACACTAATAATAATAATAATAATAATAATAATAATAATAATAATGATAGGAAAGAAGGGGAAAAGTAAAGACATTTAAGGAATATACAATGATTTCTTCCATGTCTTAAAGAGAAAGGATGATTCTCAAAACCAGGAAAGAAAGGGTGTGTGCTCAAGAAAGAGGTCTACTGGAGTCTCATTGCACAAGGAAGCAAAGATTGGGCAGCCAGGGAGTTTTCAAAGAACAAATGGATGTGGAGACAGTGAACTAGCTGGAAGTCAGAAGGACAGAAAAACAATTTTAGGACTGTAAGGTCACCTGGGAGGCAAGAGATATAGCACATAGAATACTGTGATTAATATCACTCCCTCTCCCAACCCAACTCCTCCAGGCCACTTGCTTTAGTTACACTGTGTGAACCTACTCATAGATGTTGCTGGGTAATGTCTCACAGCAGAAATATAGCTGTGGATAATGGAGCACTTTTTTTTTTTTTTTTTGGTCTTTTTGAGACAAGGGTTTCCTGTAGCAACCAGCGTGGGTCACCTGGAACTCAACTAGTAGAAGACCAGGCTGCGCCTCCGAAACTCACAGAGATCTGCCTGCCTCTCGCCTCCATGTGCTTTTGTGCGGATTTAAAGGGGCTCTGAGCTTACCATGTGCCAGGCAATGGAGCAATTTTTTTATAAAGGAGAACCTGGGAGAAGCAGTAACATGATTGTAAAAATGGAGGGTTTTGAAAGGCAACAGAATTTGACCTTACCTCCCATGCCCTGCTGGTGTTTCCTGACAGGTGCAGTCCCTTTTAGGAACCAGTTTTCCAAAAGAGTGTTTAGAGAAGTGTTGCGCGGGGCCCCTGGTGGCTCAGCAGACCCTTTTTTTGGTTTTTCAAAAAGACACAACCACACCACACACACAAAAAGAGAGGAGGCGGAGAAGGAGAGAGGAGAGAGAGAGGAGGAGACGCGAGAAGAAGGAGAGCGAGGAGGTGTTGACCTGGTATTTACAACTAGTTTTTTTGGTTTGGTTTGTTTGTGTGTTTTATTTTAATTTTATTTCTTGTATGTGTATGATGGAATGTACTGTCTGCATTGCAGGGTTTGTGCAACCCGTGTCGTGCAATTGCCACGGAGGGTCTGAAGGAGGGCGTCCGGAATTCCCCTGGAAACTGAGTTCTCCCTGGAATTGAAGTTCCGGATTGGGTTCTCGGCGGCCGCCATGTGGGTGGCTCGGGGATCGAAACCGTGGTCCTACTGCAAGAGCATTCGGCCTAGATTTTTTTTTTGTTTTTTTTTTTTTTTTTTTTAATTTTTTTTTTTATTTTTTTATTTATTTTTATGTGTATTGAATGTATGCTCTGCCCCATGCAGGTCTGGCACACCTGGTCCGTGGCCGATGGCCGCTGGAGGGTCAGAAGAGGGGTTCTCGGGAATTTCCCCTGGAAACTGGAGTTCTCCGGCGAATTGGTAGTCACCCAGACCGGTTGTTAGAAGGGCCGCCCATGTGGGTTGCCTGGGGGAATCGAACCCGGGTCCTCCTGCAAGAGCCCGTCGGTGCCCTCTTAAACCGCTAGGCTTATCTTTCCGCCAGAGCCCTTTTTTTTTTTTTTTTGTTTTTTATATTTTTTTTTTTTTTTTTTTTTTTTTTTAAAATCAGTCGGCCTAGTTTTAAGCTTCTGTTTAAGCCAAGGTCCATCTTCCAGAAGCATTCTTTTTTTTATTTTTTAAAAAATGTTATTTATTTTTGTATGTGTATGAATGTACTGTCTGCATGTAGGTTTGTGCACCTGTGTCGTGCAATGCCGTGGAGGTCAGAAGAGGGTCTCGGATTCCCCTGGAACTGGAGTTCTCCTGGAATTGGAGTTTCAGATGGTTCTCGGTCGCCATGTGGGTGCTGGGGATCAAACCCGGGTCCTCTGCAAGAGCAGTCGGTGCTCTTAACCGCTAGGCTATCTCTCCAGCCCCCAGAAGCATTCTTGCTGTCTGCACTTCAGGCTCCTATAACAACATGGTTTGTAGGAAGGAGCCATTGCTGTTCGGAATGGACACAGACATCTCTTATTCATCCTCGGAGTGACTTTTCATCTCCCCCTAAGCCATCCCAACAGGAGTCCAACAATCAAACACATAACTTTGGACGGCAAGAACAGGTATGCATTGTGCTCCCAGTCATGCTTCCTCTTACCAGATAAACCAGATGTTCCCAGTGGACCTAATCCACTAACCTGGATGGTAAGTGACTCTATCATTGGGAACCTCTGTTGTGTGTCTAGGCTATAAGGGGCACGGAGGATCACATGAAAGCAGCCAAGGCAGGGCTGTGCCTTATGTGTAGATGCACTGTTGAGCCTAACTCAGAAGATGTACAAACATACAAGGCTAAATCCATTTCGTCAGGCATGGGGCCATTCTGGCCTTGGGGAGCTCAAGCCTGAGATTTATGAAGCTGTGGCACTAGGTTCAATAATATCTCATATTGCTATGTAACTTTTCAATGTGTTTGGTGCCAGGGATTCACCCCACAGCCTTATATATCCTAAGTACAGGGTCTACCACTGAGCTATACCTGCTGCTTTTTTCTTTTGTCCTCTATCACCCATTAAGCCATAAACTCTTTAAGAATAACAACTGTGTAGCCGGGTGTGGTGGTGCACGCCTTTAGTCCTAGCACTCGGGAGGCAGAGGCAGGCAGATCTTTGTGAGTTCAAGGCCAGCCTGGTCTACAGAGTGAGTTCCAGGACAGCTGGGACTACAGGGAGACCCTGTCTCGAAAAGACCAAAAAAAAAAAAAGAATAACAACTGTGGGCTGGAGAGATGGCTCAGTGGTTAAGAGCACCAACTGCTCTTGCGGAGGACCCAGGTTCGATTCCCAGCACCCACATGATGGCTTAGAACCATCTTTAGCTCCAGTTCCAGGGGAATCCAACACCCTCTTCTGACCTCCACAGCATTGCATGACACCGTTGCACCAACCTACATGCAGACAGTACACTCATACAACATAAAAAATAATAAATTTAAAAAAAGAATAAGAACTGTAACACAGACACACACGCGCGCACACACACACACACACACAAACACACACACAAACACACACAAAGGTCCTATTATTCTGTGACTGAATGCTCCAGTAAGGATGATTGTATGGAAGAGAATATAACTGCAATTTGCTTGATGTTTGTGTAGGGAGCAATCTGGGTGGGCTAGACTATTTGGGGAGAGAGGCTTCCATGGAGATGCAAAAGGCAATTGACAGTGAAAATACTGTGGTTCTTTTTTTTTTTCTATTCCTTTTGAAAGTAATGATTAAAGACATCATTTTAAACATTATAGAAGCATACATATTCATTATAGAAAATGTATAAGCATGGTGGAGCGTTGTAGGTCTGCAGTGCCAGCACGTGTGAAGCAGAGGGAGGGACATTGTGACCTGGAGCCGAGCACGGACTACATAGCATGACCCTGTCCCAAAAAATCTAAAAAGGAAGGAAAAGTAAAATAATATTAATTAATTAAATTTTTTTTGTCTCCCTTTAGTCCCAGCTGGCCTGGAGCTCACTTTGTAGGCCAGGCTGGTCTTGAACTCATAGAGATCCACCTGCCTCTGCCTCCCGAGGACTAGGATTAAAGGCGTGCACCACGACGCCCAGCTAATTAATTAATTTTTATGTTTATGTGTATGAGCGTTTTGCCTGTATGTAGGTAGGTACCACATGTGTGCCATGCCCACAGAGGTCAGAAATGGGCAATGAATCCCCTGGACCTGGAGCTATGGAAGGTAGTTAGGTGCCATGTAAGTGGTGGGAGCCAGAGCTGGGTCCTCTGCAAATGAAGCCAATGCTTTTAACTGCTGAGCCCCAAAGAAGAAAACTTAAATAGTTCACTTGACTCCCTGAACCATGCAGAGTACAAATGATCAGCTTTAACAGTGCTGTGGAAGCACAGATCAGGAAGTAAGCGGAGGCACCATGAAGGCCTTGGTGTAGATCTGGGGGGGCCTCTCTGAGGGGGTGACATGAGCTGAGACTTGAAGGATAAGCAGGGTCAGATGGGTGAAGAGAGGAAGAAAGAACCCAGTAGGCAAGTATGTGTTAAAGGATGTATTATCTATCTCAGTGCTAGTGTTGGAAAACAGCTCATTTACACTAAGCAAGTACTCTCTTACTGAGCTCCACCCTCAGCCTGAAAGATATATGCAAATATAGATATATGTTTGTAAAGATAACTTACAATTCTCATACAGATATAAGAGGAACATCACCCAAAGTTTCATTTGGCTTGTTAATTTATGAGAAAAACAGTGATGCGATGACTGTCTTAAAGAAAAATTTAGAGTACCTTCTTAGGTCCATGCTTCTTGAGGTCCATCAAGAATGCCAAGGCCGGGTGTGGTAGCGCATGCCTTTAATCCTAGCACTTGGGAGGCAGAGGCAGGTGGATCCTTGTGAATTCAAGGCCAGCCTGGTCTACAGAGTGAGTTCCAGGCCAGCTCGGGCTACAGGGAGACCCTATCTCGAAAAGACAAAAAAACAAAACTAAACAAAAAAAAGAATGCCAAAACGAGTTCCACAACTGGTCACACATAGAGGATACATGGCTGAGAGAGGCCCAGCCCTAGGTGACATATCTACAGTGGAACTTGGACTAAGACACCTAAGGCTCATGCAACACAGCAGAACAGGGGGTGGACAGAACACTAATACATCTCTCAACTCTCACCAGCCAGGCTTTCTCATATAACAGAGTGCGATGCACACAGAAGGCCACAACTGACCAGGTTTTAGAGAATCAGAGACCGCAGAGTGCATGTCCCTCAACAGGACTCCTATACTAAACCTCACCCATCCACGGCTCAGGGACCATTTCAGAAGAGGGGGCAGAAAGACTGGAAGAGCCAGGGCTGGTGTGTGAACACAAGGAAATCTAGGCTTTCAGACCTCTGGGAACTTGCTCCTATGAACTTGCAACAATGGCAACTGCATGCAAGAGACCCATGCTCACTCAGTCAGACAAAAACCCAGCATAGAATGGGAGGAAATGGGCAGCAGACCCCAACCCTAGCTGAGGAACTATGGGCACAAATTACTGTGGGGTGAGGGAGAGTAGATCTTCTTTAGGAACATGACTCTAAATAGGCTGACAGGACTCGAGTGGATGAACTTGCACAGATGGACATCTGGTTACAAACAGTTGACCAGATAGGACTTAATATACATGACGGAATGCACAAAGTCTGGTGGGGGAGAATGGAAGGGCGTGGATGCGAGAGGGGCTCTAAATAAGATTAAGATCTATTATATGCAATCCACGAAAATTCAATAAAAATACTTTAAGCCGAGTGTGGTGGTACATGCTTTTAATCCCAGCACATGGGAGGCAGAGGCAGGTAGATTTCTGTGAGTTCAAGGCCAGCCTGGTCTACATAGCCTGAGCTCCAGGCCAACTGGGACTAAAGGGAGACACTGTGTCAAAAATACCCCAAAAATATTTTTAAAAGAATGCCAAAATGGCTGGGACTACAGGGAGACCCTGTCTCGAAAACACCAAAAGAAAAAAAAAAAAAAAGAATGCCAAAATGAATATATAAATAGATGCCAGGTTAGTGGCCGATGGTCAGTGGCTGGTCCACCAGACAGAATCGTAGAAAACAATCATTTGCACTGTTCTCGATTATCAGCAACTTACCTAGGTGAAAATAAGCCCAGAGGAAATAGGATGGCCCAAAGGGTGAAGATGGCCAGGGTGGCCCAGCTAGTCAGGATATTCTCACACCTCCTCCGGCAATGCCCATCATCGTGCTTCCTGACTGATACAAAAGTCTTGAGGAAGGAGCGAGCTTAACAGAACACGGGCTGTCACAAACCAAGAAGAGAACAGATTCAGACAGGCACTCATTCACATTTATAGCTGGTTTAAAAAATTTTTTTTGTCTTTTTGAGACAGGGTTTTCTCGTAGCCCCAGCTGGCCTGGAACTCACTCTGTAGATCATAGTGGGCTTGAAGTCACAGAGATCCTCCAGCCTCTGCCTCCTGAGTGCTGGGATCAAAGGCATATGTCGCCATGCTCAACCTTTAAATTTTTATTTTATTTTATTATTATTAGCGTATGTGTGTGGGGTGGATGGAGGTCAGAGAACAACTGTGTGGAGTTGGTTATTTCCACTCACCTTTAGGTGGGTTCTTGGGAGCAAACTCAGGTCATCAGGCTTGTGTTGTCAACACCTTTACCACCGAGCCTACTTGCTGATCCTGTTGCTGGCTCTTTTCCTTCCTTCCTTCCTTCCTTCCTTCCTTCCTTCCTTCCTTCCTTCCTTCCTTCCTTCCTTCCTTCCTTCTTTCCTTCCTTCCTTCTTTCCTTCCTTCCTTCTTTCCTTCCTTCCTTCCTTCCCTCCTTCTTTCCTTCCTTCCCTCCTCCTTCCTTCCTTCCCTCCTTCCTTCCTTCTTTCCTTCCTTCCTTCTTTCCTTCTTTCCTTCCTTCCTTATTTCCTTTCTTCTTTCCTTCTTTCCTTCCTTCCTTCCCCTCCCTCTCATTTTCTTTCCTTCCTTTTTTCTTTTTTGGTCAAGGTTTCTTCATTGTAATAACTTCAGGAGCACTTTGAAGGCTCATAGCAAACCTGAGGGGAAGTTACAGGGATCCCCTTTATACTCTCTGCCCCACCCCCAAATTTGTGTAGACTTCCTTACATCCTCCACTGGAATGGTGGATTTGTGACAACTGATGAACTCACATCCCAGTTACCCCAAATCCCTGGTTTATGTTAGGGGTCACTGTTGGGCTTGTAATTCTACAGGTTTGGACAAATGTTTAAGAACACATATCCTCCAAATAGCTTCATTCAGAATATTTCCATTGCCCTAAAACATTCTCTGTCTATTCATCTCCCCTCCCTTCTTATCTTCTGAGTTTAACAATATACATATCATCCAGCATCTTTCTGAAGCATTTTGTTTGTTTGTTTGTTTGTTTTGGTTTGGTTTGTGTTTTGTTTGTTTTGTTTTTTTTTTTGCTATTTTGAAACAGGGTCTCCCTGTAGCCCCAGCTGTCCTGGAACTTGCTTTGTAGACCAGGCTAGCCTTGAACTCACAGAGATCCACCTGCCTCTGCCTCCCAATTGCTGGGATGTGGCATGTGCTTTAATGTGTTTTAATCTCTGCACTGTTTCTTTGCAGTGAGCACACCATGCTGTAGTAACTAACCCTCCATTCACATCTATTTAAGTTATTCCCACTTAAGATTCTTGCACATTGACACTTTGATCTTCATACCCTATTTATCTCTATTTAGGATAAAAATTTAAAGTGGGAAATCAAATATTATTCTAAAACTGTTAACAAAATTTGTTTTCAAGTCAGACAATCTAAGAAGTAATAGAGGTTCTGAGAGCTATTGCTCATGGGTGAGCAGGTCACATGACAATGGGACCAAGGTAAATGCTGAGCTGCAGAGTGGGGGTTCAGTGAGAGGCAGCTTTGGCTCTGGTTCTGTCTAGTGGAAAACGACTGTGGGGCATTGAGCTCACAGTCTGTGTGTGTGTGTGTGTGTGTGTATGTGTGTATGTGTGTATGTGTGTGTGTATGTGTGTGTATGTGAGTGTGTATGTGTGTGTATGTGAGTGTGTGTGTATGTGAGTGTGTATGTGTGTATGTGTGTGTATGTGTATGTGTGTGTACGTGTGTATGTATGTGTGTGTATGTGTGTATGTGTATGTATGTGTGTATGTGTGTGTAATTGTATGTGTGCATGTGTGTAATTATATGTGTATGTGTGTATGTGTATGTGTATGCATGAGCGTGTATGTGTATGTGTATGTGTGTGTATGTGTGTATGTGAGTATGTGTGTATGTGAGTATGTGAGTGTATGTGTGTGTATGTGTGTATGTGTGTATATGTGTGTGTATGTGTGTATGTGTGTATGTATGTGTGTATGTGTATGTGTGTATGTATGTGTATGTGTGTGTATGTGTGTATGTGTGTATGTGTATATGTGTGTATGTGAGTATGTGTGTATGTGTGTGTGTGTAATTGTATATGTGTATGTGTGTATATGTGTATGTGTGTATGTGTGGTGTGTGTATGTGTGTGTGTATATGTGTGTATGTGTGTGTATGTATGTGTGTATGTGTGTATATGTGTATGTGTGTATGTGTGTGTATGTGTGTATGTGTATGTGTGTATGTGTATATGTGTGTATGTATGTGTGTGTNGAGGATCCTTGTGAATTCAAGGGGCCCAAGGGCTGGTCTTACAAGAGTGCGTTCCAGGCAGCTCGGGATTACAGGGAGGACCCTATCTCGAAAAGGACAAAAAACAAAACTAAAAACTAAACAAAAAAAAAAATGCCAAAACGAAGATTCCACACTAGTCCACATAGAGGATACATAGGCTGAGAGGCGGCCCAGCCTAAGTGGCATGATCTCGATGGAAAACTTGGGACACGACCCTAAGCTCATTGCCAACACAGAACAGGGGGTGCGGAAAGAAACCACTAATAGCATCTCCAACATCTACCAGCTCCGGCTTTCTTCTATATAACAGGATGTATGCACACAGAAGGGCACAACTGACCAGTTATAGAGAATCAAGACCGCCGGAGTGCATGTCCCTCAAAACAGGATCCTATACTAACTCACCATTTCCACGTCAGGGACCATTCAGAAGAGGGGCAGAAGAGGAGAGCCAGGGTGGTGTGTAACCACAAGGAATCTAGGCTTTCAGGCCCTCTGGAACTTGCCCTATGACAACTGCAACAGGCAACTGCATGCAAGGAACCATGCCACTCAGCAGGACAAAACCCAGCCGATGAGCGGGAAATGGGCGAGACCCAACCCTAGCTGAGGAACAATAGGCAACAAATTCTGTGGGGTGAGGGAGAGTAGAGTTCTTTAGGCAACATGACTAAAATAGCTGACAGGACTGAGTGGATGAACTTTGACAGATGTGGACAATCTGTTACAAACGTTGACCAGAAGGACTTAATATACCATGACGGACATCACAAAGTCTGGTGGGGGAGAAATGGAGGGCGTGGATAGGAGAGGGAGCGTCTAAATAGATAAGATTATTATATGGAATCCACGAAAATTCAACTCAAAACATACTTTCAAGCCGTAGTTGTGGTGGTACATGCTTTTAAGTCCAAACAGCCATGGAGGGGCAGGAGGCATGGTAGGATTTCTGGTGAGATTCAAGGCCAGCTGTCTCATAGCTGAGCTCCAGGCCAACTGGGGACTCCAGGAGGACACTGTGCAAACTACCCCAAAAACTGATTTTAAAAGAAACCCAAAGGGCAAAGGACCTCAAAAAAAAAAATAAAAAACCAAGGACAAAAAAAAAAAAAGAATGCCAAAATGCCTAATATACTAGATCCCAGGTTAAGTGGCCGAATGGTCGTGCTGGTCACAAGACAGATCGTATAGACAACATCAATCATTTGCACTGTTCTCGATTATCAGCAAACTTACTAGGTGACAAGCCCAGAGAAATAGGATGGCCCCACAGGGTGAAGATGGCCAGGGTGGCCCAGCTAGTTCAGGGATATTCTCCACCTCCTCGGCATGCCCATTCATCGTGCTTCTGACTGATACAAAGTTCTTGAGGAAGTGAGCGAGCTACACAGAACACGGGCTGTCACAAACAAGACAGAGACCAGCTTCAGACCATCTTACTTTAATAGCTGGTTTAAACCATATTTTTTGTCTTTTTTGGCGACAGGCCCTCCTTTCCCGTGCCCCCCCATCCCCCCACACCACGCTCCGCCGCCCCCCCCCACCGTCCGCCGCAACACATCCCCCCCCTCTGCCATCCTAGTGGGCTTGAATCCACCGCGATCCTCAGCCTCTTGCTCCTGCGTGCTGGATCAAAGGCTTATGTCGCCCCCACCCTTGCCTAACCCTCCACCACACAGGCGCGCCCACGACGCCCGCACCTTTATTCACACACCCGCCCCGCCCCCGCAGCGCAGCCCGCCGCCGGATCACGCCTTTGGGGGGCGGATGGCGGGTTCAGAGAAAACAACTGTGTGGAGTTGGCCCACTCACCACACACAACCAACACACCGCAGCGGTCAACTTGGCCCGCACAACATGGTTCATTCGGCTTGTTGTTGTCACAACCATTATACACCACACGCCACGCCACACCCGGCGCGCGCCGGCGCTCCGGTGGTCTTTTTCCTTCCCTTCTTCCCTTCTTCCTCTCCTTCCCCCCCCCCCACCTCTTTTTTTTTTTTTTTTTTCTTCTTTTTTCTGTTTCCTGCCTTCTTCCTTCCTTCCCTTATTTCCTTCCCCCCCCCCACACACTTCTTTCCTTCCCCCCCCCCCCCCCACACACACCACACTCACACCACACACACACACTCCCCTACACACACCACTCTCCTCCCCCCCTCCCCCCCCCCCCCCCTCCCCCCCCTCTCCCACCACACCCCCTTCATCGTATCTCACCCACACACACACCACACACCACACACACACACCATCACACACCCTTCTCCCCTCACCAACCACCCTCCACACCCTCACACCCACCAACACCCCACCCCACACACACCCTTTCTCCCCCCCCCCACCCCCCCGCCCCCCACTCACGCTACCCCCTCCCCCCCCCCCCCCCCCCTCCTTCCCTCTTTCCCCCCCCCACCCCCAAAAAAAAAAAAACACCCCACACACACACACACTTTCCTAACCCCACTCACACACACTTTTTCCTCCTCCCACACTCCTCCCCTCCCCTCTCTGTTCCTTTCCCAACCCCACTTATTCCTTTTTGGTCAGCGTTTTCTACACACGCCAGCACACACTTAGGAGCATCTATGAAGGTCCCTAGCAAACCGAGGGGACGTCCGGGCACACCACACCCACGACTGACCAACACACACGAGCACGCACACACCACACACACACACACACACCTGGACGGTGGATTTGGGACCACTTGATGAAACTCCAATACACAGACAAAACACACCACCACAACCACACCCCCCACCGAAACACGCACCCCACCCCCCGCGCGGAACCTCCGTTCGCGGCCCTCCTGTAATTCTACAGGTTTGGACAAATGTTTAAGAACACATATCCTCAAATAGCTTCATCAGGATATTTCCAATTGCCCTAAAACATTCTCTGTCTTTCATCTCCCCTCCCTCTATTTCTGAGTTTAAAAATATAAATATCATCCAGCACTTTTTCTGAAGCATTTGTTTGTGTTTGTTTGTATTTGGTTGTGTTGTGTTTGTGTTTTGTTGTTCTTTTTTTGCTATTTTGAAAACAGGGTCTCCCTTTTTGTAGCCTCCAGCGTGTCCTGAGAATTGCTCTTGTAGACAGGCTGCCTTAACTCACAGAGACTCACCGGCCTCTGCCCAATTGCTCGGATGTGGTCTGTTGCTTTACATGTAGTTTTAATCTCTGCACGTTCTTTTGCAGTGAGCCCACTGCTGTAGTAACTAACCCTCCATTCACACTATTTAATTATTCCCACTTAAGTTTCTTTGCACATTGACACTTTGATCTTCATACCTATTTATCTCATTAGGATAAATTTAAATGGAAATCAAATATTATTCTAAAACTGTTAACAAAATTTGTTTTACAAGTCAGACTAATCTAAGAAGTAATAGAGGTTCTGAGAGCTATTGCTCATGGGTGAGCAGGTCACATGACAATGGGACCAAGGTAAATGCTGAGCTGCAGAGTGGGGGTTCAGTGAGAGGCAGCTTTGGCTCTGGTTCTGTCTAGTGGAAAACGACTGTGGGCATTGAGCTCAACAGTCTGTGGTGTGTGTGTGTGTGTTATGTGTGTAGTGTGTACTGTGTGTGTGTATGTGTGTGGATGTGAGTGTGTATGTGTTGTTAGGTGAGTGTGTTTTGAGTGTTATGTGTGTATGTGTGTGTATGTGTAGTGTGTGTACGTGTGATGTACGTGTGTGTATGTGTGTAGTGTATGTATGTGTGTATGTGTGTTGTAATTGTATGTGTGCTATGTTGTGTAGTATATATGTGTATGTGTTTACTTGTATGTGTATGCATGAGCGTGTATGTGTATGTGTATGATGTGTGTATGTGTGATGTGATGTATGTGTGTGTATGTGCGTATGTGAGTGTATGTGTGTGTATGTGTGTACTGGTGTATATGTGTGTGTATGATGGTTGTATGTGTGTAGTGTATGTGTGTGTATGTGTATGTGTGTATGTATGTGTATGTGTGTGTGTGTATTGGTATGTATGTGTGCTGTGTATGTGTATGTGCTTAGGTGTGGTAGTGTGTATGTGTGTGTTTATGTGTTGTGTGTGATAATTGTATGTGTGTATGTGTGTATATGTGTATGTGTGTTATGTGTGTGTGCTCTGTTGTATGTGTGTGTGTCTATATGTGTGTATGTGCAGTTGTGTGTGTGATGTGTGTATGTGTGTAGTGTATTGTTGTATGTGTGTATGTGTGTGTATGTGTGTATGTGTATGTGTGTATGTGTATATGTGTGTATGTATGTGTGTGTATGTGTGTGTAATTATATGTGTGTATGTGTGTATATGTGTATGTGTGTATGTGTGGTATGTGTGTATGTGTATGTGTGTATATGTGTGTATGTGTGTATGTGTATATCTGTATGTTGTATGTGTGTGTGTATGTGTATGTGGGATTATGTGTGTGCATGTGTATGTGTGTATGTGTATGTGTGTATGTGTATGTGTGTATGTGTGTATGTGTATGGGTGTATGTGTGTGTATGTGTATGTGTGTGTGTGTGTGTGTGTGTACACATGTGCACATAGAGACCAGAGGCTAACCCCAGATATGCTTCCCAGGCATCATCCACTTTAATTTTTTTAGACCGCTCTCTTGCTGGCCTGGAATCACCAAGGAATCCATGCTGGCTGGTCAGCGAGAGCCTGGTCCTGGAGGACCTGGCAACGAAAACAGAAGAGGAAATGTGTCTGGAACAACACTGCCATGAGGTCAAAATGTGATGAGAGAGTGGGGGTGGGGACCACTGTCTGGCCAGAAGAAAGTCATGGTGACCTTGTGGAGAACAGTTCTGACAGAATTACAGGGGTGGAAATCAGTGGTTTAAGGAATGGGAGAGGGAGGCATTGAGTGTCCGCCACAATATGGAGGATTTGTCAGCAAAAAGAAGAGGCGAGTCTGGAAATCAGCTATGCAAAGGAAGAGAGTAGTGTTCATGCTCCAACCCCGCAGCTTCTGTCTGCCTTCCACATGCCTCATCAGTTTCCGCAGCTTGTTTTTCGATATCAAATCATTTTTTTTTAAACTTCTGAGGATATTATGTAGCTTCACAGGACAGGTACTGGAATCAGAGCCTGGCACACATAGCAAGTGCTCAGGAAGTATTGGCTATTATTGTTATTGTTTAAAGAATGAAGACTTCTTCCAGGCGTGGTGGCGCAAACCTTTAATCCCACCACTCCAGAGGCAGAGGCAGAGGCAGGCAGATCTCTGTGAGTTCAAGGCCGGCCTGGTCTACAGAGTGAGTTCCAGGCCAGCTGGGGATACAGGGAGACCTTGTCGAAAAAACACCAAAACAAAAAAACAAAACACACCAAAAAAAAAAAAAAAAAAAAAAAAAAAAGAATGAAGACTTCTTAGGCACATAATACACAAATGAAATGAAAAGAACCGAGCAGAGGATATGTGCAGTGAAAGTGGAAAGAAGGAAGGGGGGGCTGTATCATCAGGGAATTCAAAGCACAATAGGCCATTTCAGATGAAATTGGCCTCAATTCTGAGTCTGGGGTTCACTGCTTCTGCCCGACACATTAAAGGGGCCTGTGCTTCGTCAGTCTGTCTCTCTGAGACTTCTGCATTCTCAGCCATGACTTCTGGGTCAGGCAGAGTTTTAGCTCTGTCCCCCATCCCCTGAAACACAAGAGAAAACAAAGGAAAAATCTCAGGGGCTCAAGATCTGGAAAAGCATGAAGGGAAAGGGAAGCACAAAGGGGAGATGAGCCAACAGGAAACTGACAGCAGAGGAAGCACAGGCCGGAGGAGCCTGGCAGCCCCATGTCCAGGAGTGGACTATGGACGAAACCCCAGCCATCTGTTAGCAGAGGATCTGGGAAGAAACAAAAATCTGGGAAGAATGTGGGCTGAGAAGCAGGGCCAGGTTCTGGGGTACCCACAGCAAGGAGACAGATACTGCCCCACTACTTACCGGTATGCGGAGAGATGGAATTTGTTTATGTTGCCTATAGCAGCTCGCCCTCCTTGCTCACAAATAACTGTCCAACCTAACTTAAAGTATTTATTTATTTATTTATTTATTTATTTATTTTTAAAGATTGTTTATTTTTCTGTCTGTCTGTCTGTCTCTCTCTCTGCCACATGTGTGCAGGTGCCAATGGAGGCCAGTCAGAGGTGTCAGATTCCTTGGAACTAGAGTTACAGATAGTTGTGAGCCACTGTATTGGGTGCAGGAACCAAACCCAGGTCTTCTGCAAAATCAGAGAGTGCCCTTAACTGCTGAGCCATCTCTTCAGCCCCCTATTTATTTATTTTGGTTTGGGGGGTTATTGTTCTCAAGATAGGGACTGGCTGGTGTGGAACTTGTTACATAGCCAGGCTGGTCTTGAACTCACAGAGGTCTACCTGCCTCTGCCTCCCAAGAGCTGGGGATTAAAGGCATGCACCAACGGGCTGGAGAGATGACCTAGCAGTTAAGAGCACCGACCGCTCTTACAGAGGACCCGGGTTCAATCCCCAGCACCCACATGGCGGCCGAGAACTGTCTGAAACTCCAATTCCAGGAGAACTCCAGTTCCAGGGGAATCCGACACCCTCTTCTGACCTCCGCGGCATTGCACGACACGGGTGCACAAACTTGCATGCAAACAGTACATTCATATACATACAGAAATAAATGAAATTAATAAAAAAAATTTTAAAGGCATGCACCATCAAGCCAGGCCTATTTATTCATTTATTTTTTTATTTTATTTTTGTTTGTTTGTTTATTTATTTGTTTGTTTGTTTGTATGAATGTACTGTCTGCATGTAGGTTTGTGCACCCGTGTCGTGCAATGCCGCGGAGGTCAGAAGAGGGTTCCCTGGAACTGGAGTTCTCCTGGAATTGGAGTTACAGATGGTTCTTGGCTGCCATGTGGGTGCTGGGGATCGAACGCGGGTCCTCTGCAAGAGCAGCCGGTGCTCTTAACCGCTAGGCCATCTCTCCAGCCCCTGTTTTTTATTTTAAAATATTTTATTTATTCATTTATTTTTGAGACAGGATCAAACTTTTGTAGCCAAGATAACTCAAACTCAAGGTAATCCTCCTGTCTCACCCAGCTGATGCTAGGACTCTAGGCATGTGCTGCCACACTCAGCTAGCTTCTGAGATTTAAACATTTCCTTTGAGTAGAGTTCCGTCTCTGAAGGGTAACAGTGTTTTACCTCCTCTTCCTAGTTCTCCCCCTGGGTCTACTTCTCACCTCTGCCAGGGTATGAGGAAGAGTGAGTGTGGCCCTCAACAGAGAAGACTTCAGATGCACATTCTGGGATGTTCGGACATTCTCCTGGTGTGCCTGGTGACTACATACCCAACAGCATTCTCACACGAAGTAGAGGCTGTTTCTTGTGTGACTTGGCCAGAGCTCACAGCACTACTAAAGAAGCTGACTAGGCACGACAGTGGTTCTCTCGTCGCTGCCCACCCCTTAGAGGGGTCTCCCTGCTTGCTGCGCAGTCCCAGAACAGACTCCATGTCAGAGCAGTTTTTTCTTCTGCCTGACCACTCTTCTTTTCCCATACCACTGGCTGCATTTCCATTCAACCCTGATGAAGCTGACCCTTTTGTGGCTTGATCCTATATCCGGGCAAACTGTTCTGAGAAAAAAAAAAGAATCTAGTGTGGAGGCTGCCCACAAAACAAGGCAGGGTCCCCAGAGCCCCCCAGCATTCTGATGTGCCAGTTCAGATGATCTGAAGTGACCAGCTACTTTGGCAACTGATGGAGATGGCTATTTGGGCCAGGCCTGAGGACTTGAAAAGTCTATATTTCATATTCTCCAAACTCTGAGCTCAAGGATGGTGGAAACTGCCAGAGTCGGGGCCCGGGGGCCAGAGCCAAGAGGGAAACTTTCCATTTCTTTGTTTTCAAAAGCACGCACGGTGCCATATGTGATGAGGTAACACTGGTTCTGCACGGAGGTGCCGTGGCCAGCCGAGGCAGTGACCCTGTCACAAACACCATCCTCATCACCAATCCCAGTCAAAAGAACTGCTAAGAAAGAACAAAAGAGACCACGCAGCTCCAAATCCAGACAGCCCCGCGTGGAGGGAAGCTGGCCTCAGACTCGCTCACTACCTTTTTGTTTCAGAGGAGAAAATAAGCCTACGCATGGTCCTGAAACAACACCGCTGCCATTAACAGATACCATCTGGAAGTCAAGAAAACTCTGATTTTGTTTCTCACAAATTGGTACTGAAAACAAGTTCCAGCCAGGAAGCCTTGAATGTCAGAAGTCTCCAATAGGGCACTAAGATATAAACAACAGCAAAATCCACTGCCAAAGTGACAGGCAAAGGATGTTGTCTCCTCTTTATTTAAATCAAGAGGATGAGGTCAGATGTGACCAAATACAGGGAGATGTAAGCCTGTAGTGGTGCATTTTAAGTAAGTTTAACACAGAGAGGCTGTTCTCAGGACAGACAAAATTTATCTTCAAGAGTCTTTATTTCCTCTAGCACTTTTGGTCCCCATTGGCCCTCTGTAGCATACCTCCGATGAATGGGGGGTGGGGGTAATGATTCAATAAGGGGTACTAATTGAATGATTCTGCTAGCTTTTTCCCACAACTACCATATTTGCATTCTAGTGAGCTTTCTGACAATAATACCTGTAAAGGAATTGTCCCAAATGTGAGAATTAGAGGCAGCAGCCTGTCAGGCAGGCTTCAGGGGTGGGGGAGGACACATACACTTCAGGAGTTGGGATACCTCGCAAAACCCTGTTCCTCAGACAGATGCTTACACACAAACATCCCCACTCTGAGGCTGGTTGCTGGAACTTGCTTTTCAGTCTCTCATCCCCTCAGATCTTGGAAGATGTGAGCAGGCACCTGACCAAGAGCTTTCCCATTCAGTAACAGCACGGGCCATTGTATGTTGTTGGCTAGGAACAATTAGCTGACATTTCCTTGGGTAACTAGGTGAAAATTGGGCTCCCTGTGTAACTCTCTAGGCATGGCCCCTGCCTGCATCTGGCTATTTCCAAACAAATGTCCTAACCAGAAAACCTCAGCTTCTCAGAGAACTCCCTGCCTAGCTTCTTTCCCTTGCTCCTATCTGAACTGGACTCAGCAAGGCTGCAGTTCTCTGGCTGTCCACAGGTGTGCTGGTATGTGACTATTCCAACTCTTACCAGTGGTTATGGCTGCTACCCTTCCCTGTTTCCTGAGGACAAGTGTCCAACATGAGTTAAGCACAGTACAGTGAACTGGTTTTAATAGATCCCATGCCTGGTTCCTGGGGCCAAGACTCAGAGCCACGTTCGTTGTGTTTAGTTTTTTGTTTTTGTTTTTGTTTTTGTACTTCTCAAAGGAGATCTTGTGCAATACAACAAGTGAAAACACACAGAATTTTCTAGTTTTATTTTTATTGGTATGCAATGTATATTTTGTGATATTTTGTTTTAGCAAGTACTTTCATAATCTTGTTAGCATTTTATTCAAATCATTTGAAGTGGATGAGGTAGGAATTAATCTTTCTCTTTGGTAAGTCATGGGAAGTACAGAGAGCTACTTACTACAGCTAACAGTGGTGGACCTAGATCCTGTTCCTATTGCATCAGATCTTCATTAAAGACCCAGAAGGAGCACTGGGCTGGTCAAAACTGTTCAAGCTGATATATGCTTTAAAAAGAACTCTACTTAGCTTACTTTCTCTGAGGATCATCCAGCCTTGATTCTATAATTCTATAATATAATACTCATTGAGTTTGGTTGTGGTAAAACCCATCCTGTTCCTAATTGAAG
This sequence comes from Rhizomys pruinosus, assembly GCA_009823505.1. NCBI lineage: Eukaryota > Metazoa > Chordata > Mammalia > Rodentia > Spalacidae > Rhizomys > Rhizomys pruinosus. The sequence goes on along the minus strand of VZQC01014390.1, from coordinate 2,479,026 downwards.
GTAAGAAACAGATCTAGCCAGTCAGAGTAGTCTAGTATTCTGGCCATAGTGATTGGTTCATGTGCTAGCACATGACTTGGGATAGCCAATCAGTCTTTCCTGAGCTTTTTGCTCCAGTTCTTGGAACTATATACTGCCTTTCCCTGGAGTCTTGCAAGAGTCTTCCCAGGAGTGGAGGTAAATAGAGGAAATAAGAACTGAGAGATGGAGAAAGTGAGAGAGAGAGAGAACAAGAGAGAGAGAGAGGAGAGAGAGAATGAATTCTAAAGTTATTATTTGAACCACTGAGTGTAGCTGTGCTTAGCTCTTCAATGAGCCAATAAATTTTTTGGGGGGGGGGTGATTGGTTAAACCAATTGGAGCTGTGTTTATATTTACAAATGAAAGAAGCTAATGGTTAATAAAAATGCCATTTTCTCTTTCTCACAGAATTAGGAAATACCTCTCTGAAATTGTTTATTTGTGGTATGCTTTATTCCTTCCCACATAAAAGAGGCAGCTTACAAAAGTAAATAAGAAGAGGCAAAAAGCCAAACCTCAAAGGGTAAATTTAATACACAAAATGCATGTCATATGTATATGTACAACACAAACTTTTTATTAAATTGTCAAAATGAGTATTGTTGAGGGTGCTGGGAATGGACTCTGGGAGAAATTATGAATTGGTGTGAACTTCTGAAGAAAAGCTTGGCAATGCTTGTTACCAGCCATTTTTCTTTAAGGAATGTACCTGAAGGAAATGATTAAATGTGTAAAGATGTATGCAGAGTCTTAACTATCAGAATGATTGTTATAACCACAAGTTAGAATACAGGCTGAATATTCGATGATAAGTTATAGGTTTAAAAAATGAGCCCGGCATGGTGGCTCACACCTTTAATTCCTGCACTCCGGAGGTAGAGGTGGGTGGATCTCTGTAAGTTCAAGGCCAGCCTGGTCTACAGAGCGAGCTCCAGGACAGCTGGTACTAAAAGGGAGACCCTGCCTCAAAAATACCAAAAAAAGGAAAAAACTAAAAAAGAAAAAAAAAAAGATAAATATTTAAGCCGGGCGTGGTGGTGCACGCCTTTAATCCTAGCACTTGGGAGGCAGAGGCAGGCAGATCTTTGTGAGTTCAAGGCCAGCCTGGTCTACAGAGTGAGTTCCAGGACAGCTGGGGCTACAGAGAGACCCTGTCTCGAAAAAGACACCAAAAAAAAAAAAAAAAAAAAAAAAAAAGATGTTCTCCAATAGATACATCAGTTGTAATATAATATGGGATTTTATTTAATTTACCTGATATAATATGCATATATTATGGGGTGGGTCAGAACTAGAAATGTTTAAATTCTTCGTATGCTACAGCAGAATTCAAGTGAATTGGCCACTTTTAACCACAGGCTCTTCTAATATAAGCAAATGAATGAGTTATTTACTAGTTATAATTAAAAAGCAGAAAGTGTAGAAGTGGCAGAATTACCCATTTTTACAGTATGGGTCAGAGTTGGATGTCCTGAACGTGAGATTAACTATCTCTCATTGGGCCATGTGCTGGATTTCTCCGTTTGCTGTACTGGGAGATTACTCAATGGCACTATGTTGGATCTCAAAGTATCCTTTATTTTAGATCAATGGTCACCAAAATGTGTAACCAGTAACCAGTAACCACTGGTCTGCTAGAAGACACTCTCACAATTTCTATTTACGTGTAATCCATTTTTGCTTTCTGCTTCCCATGATTTATAATGTGCATGACAGGTAGTATGCAGCAATTCAGTATTCCTTAAGATGATTGCTAAAATGTTTCTGATGGCAAAAGTATGTCCGATTTTCCTTTTGTCTTTTTTTTTAATTTTATTTATTCATTGTTTTTATGTGTATGAAATGTACTGGTCGCATGTAGGTTTGGTGCACCCGTGTCGTGCAATGCCGATGGGGTCAGAAGAGGGCGTCAGATTCCCCTGGAACTGGAGTTCTTCTAGAATTGGCAGTTACGTACAGGTCTCAGCCACCCTGTGGGTGCTGGGATCCTAACCCGGTCCTCTGCAAGAGCATCAGGCTCTTAACCACTAGGCTTATCGCTCCGCCTCGTTTCATGAATTTGTCTATAGCTCTTGACCAAACAAATTGAAAATTTAGTACCTTAAAATACCATTTTATTTTGTTCATAAGGAGATCTGTGTGAAGACTCTCATCAGGGTAGTCTGTCTTCCCACTAAGCAGCAGTAGTTGAAGCAGCTCCCTTAGGTCTAGAGACCCACTTCCGTGATGCCTTCCTCACCTGACCTGCATGTGGATGCCTGCTGTCAGCTGCAAGTTCAGCCGGGCCTGTTGGATGGCGGAATACCATGTTCTTGCATATGGTTTCCCCTTTGGGCTTGAACTTCCTCACAGAACAGTGGCTCAGTAGGGAGAGGGAATGTTCCAAAAGGCAGGAAGTAGAAACTGCCAGGCTCTTGGGGCTTTAGTGAGAAAGCACCACAGGATCCAGATGGCCGTATTCGGTTGGCCAGAGCAAGCCAAGCGCTCATCGAAGATTGCAGGGACACAGGTGTAGCCCCATGTCGCAGTTACTGGTTTGTCACAGAATCTGTGACCATCTTTAATCTACTGCATAATTTGTGACTTGAAAAATGTCGAAAAGACCACAGGGTGCCAGCAGCTAGCCGGGCTCCTCTGGCCAGAGTTCAGCTCCCTTTTGTAAGGAAAGCCCAGAAGCTGGTCTCTCCCACTTATGAAACTCCCAAAGCTGTTTTGTCATAAATGAAGCTCAAAATTTCTCTTCATGTCGTATTTACAGTATGTGAAGGAGATGGGGAGGGAAATGGCTTAGCTAGCACTGGCTTTATCTCACTTAACAAAAATGGGTTTGATTAATAGCTGAAACAGGGCCTGGAGAGATGGCCTATTTTTAAATTTTTGTCCTGCTGTGCCAGGTGTGACAGCCCATGCCTTTGACCCAGAGTGGTGCAGTCTCTTGTGAGTTTCCAGGCCAGCCAGGGCTACATAATGGGACCCTGTCTGCAAAAAAAAAAAATATCCCAGTTTGATTTGTTAAAGGAAATTATTTGAAACATATAGCAACTTCACTGGACTACTTTTTAAATATGTGATTTTGGAACAATCCTTAAACTTGTTTTAATTTTATTTTTAAAGTTGTAACAATAAGACCATATATAAATATATAAAGTGTATATATTAATGAGATACCATAGACTGTTTCAATACTTGTTTGATAGTGTTTCTTTTCTTTTCTTTTTTTGGGGGTGGGGGTCTTTTTGAGAAAGGCATCTCCTAAGCCTAGCCTGTCCTGGAAACTCACTATGTAGATAGGGCTGGCCTTGAACTCACCAGGCGTGCTGTGATTAAAGGTCTGCACCACCATGCTGGCTATAAGGTCTTAAACTTGTAAATCTTCAGGTTCTATACATGTATAAAAAGGATAATAATAGACTTCCTAGTAGGTGAAATAATCTGTGCAAAAAAAAAAAAACTTTTTGGGGGTCTCCCCTGTAGTCACAGCCTGCCAAACTCCACTAGTAGACCCAGGCTGGCCTTGAATTCATGGAGATATTCCTGAATTGTGCCTCCAGTGTGCTGGATTAAAGGCTGTGCACCACCACGCCCTGGGTGCAAATTTTTTTAAATTGTGTGTTTTAATTTTGTGGTCTGCAGTATCTTTGCCTGTGTGTAGGTTAAGTAACCACAGTGGCGAAGTTGCACCTAGGGAGGCAGGAGAGTGGAGGTCAGGTCCCCTGAAATGAATCTGGAACGTTGTTAGCTACCATGTGGGTGCTGCGATCAGACTCAGGGTCCTCTGGGAAGAGTGGCCAGTGGCTCTTAATAGCTGACTGCGGCAAAAATTCTTTGAAAAGTGCCTTAAAACTGCATAGACATTGGCAGGGTACATCCCGGCACCAGAGTATTCATCGAGCATGTATGAGTCCCTTGGTACCATCCCGGAAGAGGAAAAAAAAGCAAGCTGGAGCAGGCCTGGAAACAATGGTAAACATGATGATGGGGTATAATTAATGAATAAAGTGACCATTTTTTTCTATTCATACCAAGAAGTGCAGCAGCTCCTGGCTGGGCTGTCCAAAGTCCCAACAGAGTAAATCCAGTTTAGTTTTATCCCTAGCATTATACACCATACACCATCATCACCAGGACAACCTGTTCAAATGCCTACTGTGTGGGGGTCATTTCAGTTATCTGAAAGATGAATGTCACAGCCAGGTCAGTTCTGGTCCCTGTAGCCCAAGTCTCTCAATCTCTAATTAAAAACGTGTCTTAAGGGTGGGCTATAATTAGAACTGGGCTCACATGTTCTTAATTCCCAGTGAAGAACACACATTGCATTTCAGGACTTCCACACTAGCCAGAACGTTCTGATGTGGGGTTTGGGTTCCTTAGCCTAGTCATGTGATGGAGTTTTTGATGTGGTTTTCTGTTCCAGTAAGTTAAACTCTGGCATCTCAGAACAGGCCCAGCCTGCCAGGCTGAAGATGAATTCCGAGTGCAGATGAAGGCTGAGTCTGCATGCCTGTGGGCAGATGGAACCACAAACTGCCACAGGGTTAACTAGCTGGAGACTGTTCAGTGTGGCAGGGCCCCACTCTTCAGGATTTCCTAGTTGCTTCCCTCCAGCTTGGTTATCTAAAACAGGGCCTTCAAGAACTTTGTGGTCTTTGAATTTTGTCAATGGGAAAGAAAAGACAAAAGAAAAAGGCCCTTAGAGTGCTGAATGTCTCCCGCCGGGCAACGACAAAGGCAAAGTGGGAGGACATTCGTTGAGACATCTGTGTTGCTCCAGGTGAGAACTGGCTTCCGGGGATTCTGGTGTTTATCCATTCTATTAATAAGCAATCATGGCTGAAACAGAAGAACAGGAATTGTGGTAGATCTTTCTGATGTTCACCTCTCTTTCCGGGCAGATAAAAGATTTACTTCTACAGTTTACGTATGATGTCTTCCCTAAAGGCTCATTTGTTGCAGGTCTGGCCCCCAGGGTAGTGTTGAAAGGTGGTAGAATCCTTAAGAGTTGGGAGCCAAGTGGAAGGTAACTAGATTATAAGGACACCATTCTCAGTAGGATTAACAACCGCCTTATTCAACTACATTGTGTTTCATAGGACTAGATTAGTTATCACCAGAATGGCCACTGTGGCCTTGTCTCTATTCTTCTACCATGTTGTAAACACCCAATAAACTAAATACACTCTTGAAATTTACTCCATTTTATTCGTTTTGCGTTGTGTATGTGTGTGGTGTGTTTGAGGGCAACTTTTTGAGGCTTGGTTCTTGCCATCCACCATATGGATTATGGGATAGGGCTCAGACTGTCAGGCTTGGCAGTGACCCCCTTTACCCACTGAGCCATCTACCAAGCTCACCTGCTTTGTTGGCAGCTGAAGAGATGGTTCAGTGATTAAGAGCTTGCTTTTTGCAGAGGCTTGTGTTCATTGTTCCCAGGACCACATGGCAGTCACAATGTCTGTAACTCTCATTCCAGGAAGCCCTGACACCCATCTTCTGACCTTGATGGACACCTGTGCCGCACAGTTCACAACACACACACTACAAATAAAATAAAATAATTACTTTTTTAAGTCTCTGATATTTTGTCATAGCAACAAAAAGGACAAAGATACTACCATCACAGTCTTCATACAGTTTGATGGAGCCGGGGCAACTCAGGGATATGAGTCCCAAGTGTCGTTACCACTCTTGGGTGGTAAAGAACTAAAGACAATGAAAAAGTAATTTAAGAAGTCTGGTCCCCTCTTCTCTGCTGAGGAGACCAAAGGATCAATGTTCCAAATGTTGCAAGTACAGATGGTACAGCCTCCATCAGCCTGGATCCCCGAGTGATTGGTGGAGCAGAATTCCCTTAACATACATGTTTCCTCTTGACTTCCAATGGAAGTACAGCACAGATGTGAATAGATCATTTCGTGTTAAACTTTGGGACCTGGGTTTAACTTGATATCACAGGGCAGCCTAGCCTATTCTACTACAAGTTTCCTTAGAAACATTAGAGTATAGATGCTGGGCTGTTGGGACTGGGGTCACGGAGAGTTAGCCAGCACCAACTGAGAGAAAGGAGAGAGAAGGATCTCAAAAAAAATTTTAAAAAAAGACAGCAGTCCAAATTTCAAGTTCCAGGGAGGCGCAGTAAATATGGACTTGGGATGGCTGTAGGCAGGGTATAACTTTTAGTCCTAGAGGTGTTCATCTCAGGCAGACCGGACATTAGAGTCAGGTTAGCCAAGGGGGCCAACCCCCAAGAAAAAAAAAGACTTCCGAGAAGCCATCAACCTTGGCCATACTGGCTCAGATCCTGTGTCTACTAGTGGTTCTTAAAAACTCCACAAACTAGGCTGGAGAGATGGCCCTATGGTTAAGAGTGGACTGCTCTTGCAAGAGGACCCCGGCACGCATCCCCAGCACCGCACATGGTGGTTTAGAAACAGCTTTACTCCACAGTCTCAGAAAACTCCAGTTCCAGGGAAATTCTACGCCTCTTCTGACCTCTGAGGCATTGCAACACACGTTGCACAGGCCTACCTGCAGGCGACAGTCCATGCATTAGCACATAAAATAAAAAAACAAACAAACAAACAAACTCCACAAACTAAAAAGAATCTCACGGGGTCATTTCAAAAAACACAGAACATAATGACACAATGATAGGGTTTTATTTTCTTTGCATAAGTGTCTGAATGCCAGTCATCTGCATGGGAGCTGAGACCAACTGCATGTGAGACTCTGTGGCATACACAATAAACTATAGTCACAGTGAGGGAGCAGGGCAGTTTTTCCCATTTCTGAACCTGCAACCATGCAGCTGCCCTATCTAAAGCCAAGTTTGGGTAAACTGGACAGAGAAGAAGGTGTACGGGGAGCAGAGAGAGCCGCTTTCCTTTGGTCCTCGTTGATGACTTGGTGCACAGGGACTGTAAGTCAGTGTTATGCTTTATCCTCTGCTTGGCTAGTCTGTAGATAGAACGATACGCTCACACAGCCACTGGAAGAACCTTCTCATGACTCCTGAGCTGGACTTGCAGAAGGATTTCAATCTGTCTGTAGAAATCTTCTCCAAAGTAGTTGGAAGGCAGAGCCTGAGACATGGCACTGTTGGTATGATAGATTCCCTGCGACAAAGTTGTGTTTTATTATTTGGTGAATGTTTGTGCTTAAGACTCTCAGGATTTTCAATGTTTACAAGGTAATTACTTTTCAGAGTCAAAAAGATGCCCCTTCTCTGAGTGAAAACCCAAGAGATGGGATCTTTTTCACAAATGACTTCAAGGCTCTTCTCCCTCTATCCAAAGTGGGCCAAGTCAGCTGATAGACAACTATAGTTCCATTTTCAGGTTAAAAAAATTATCAAAATCCTATATTTTTAACTTTTAATTGTAGTACACCTTAAAAGGGAAATATCTGCACTTTCAGAGTAGTAGATAGATTTCCAATCCCATCTCTTCCACTCTAATTAAATGAAGGGTTTGGCAAAGGTATTATCAGTTGAAATTTCATTGCAAGTAACAACCTGTCTTACCTGCTAATAATATGTTAATAGTATTAAAAGCATACTTTAATTATGATCTCCAAGTGCCATCTTGATATCCTATGAAGTAAAAGATAAAGCCTTCATTCCCAACTGTGCTATAGTTACATATTTTCAGATGCCTTATTGCCAAAGGGCGCTCTTACCAGCATTATTGGTAGAAAGAAGTGGCAGGCCACCCCCTGCTCAGAGCTGCAAAGACGAGCCAGAATTGGAGACCAGTCCCCCCCCCCCCCCCATTATTCTGTACTTGTCACAGACCAGGAGTAATGTGGCCAAGGATAGGTCTTGCTTTGTGGGTGAATTTGTAATTTGGTAGCTATAAAATATACCCAGGACTTGAGATCTGTCCCATGCTGAGGAATAGCTCAGTGGTCCTCCAAAGTGATGAAACTGGGTCTTCACAAAGGAAACCAGCGTTGTCTCCTTTCTGCAAACAATAATTAGAATCATTAGTTACTAAGTTGATGTTAGAAGGAAACTAATGTAATCTCAGAAGCAAACACACACAAATCAACTGAAAGTGCACAAATAAATTCCGAAAGGAAGGGAGAAAGGGGTTGGGTGTGCAAGGCCTCCTCCTCTGCCCGGTTAAAGGAGACAAAAAACCCCTTCCCCATTTTAAAATCTTTGTTCCATTCTGGTCCAAAGCCATGAGAGAGCTACATCCTGTTAAAATAAATAATAAAACCACACCGCGGTTAAAGGAAAAAGACTTTAATTGGAGCTCACATTCTGCACGGCACGGTCCCTTGCTGCCTGAAACATCACACCTGATTCGGGCTCCGTGAACGCTCTGCTCCACCCTGCTATCCTGTCCCAGGCGCAGGGATTGATGTGTAGATGGGAAAGTGAACCCTGGGCTTTAGGAGGTCAAGTCAGAATTTGTTTCTGTCTTACCTTTCAAAGCTCTTTCTTGTGAACCATCCATACTAATGACTCACTGCTCCTGAGGGAAGGAAAGTCTGGAGAGTGGGGGTTGGGTGGAGTGTGGAGAGTCCACACCTTGGAGGAGATGCAATTCCGATGGACATTCCTTAGAAATGAGGGAAGCTGGCCACTTTCCTAAAAGGACTAATTAGAGCTGGAAATGCACGGTTTTACAGATGACTAGGTTTCCTGCTCTTTCCACCAACCAAACCACTGCCACCATATTGGCGGACCTAACTCAAACAAACAATAAATGTGCAAAGCTCCACAGAGATTCTATTCAGAGTGACTGCTGCCCATTTCCAAAGCCCAGGCCAACATAAAGTAACTCAAGACTTCACTTCTCTTCAGGGAACTGGGCTTCCCTCTGGCAATCTAGCCACTGAACCTGTATGTTAGTCAGCTTTCTGTCACTAAAGCAAAATGCCTAGGGTAATTAATTTATAAGGAGAATGGTTTTATTTTGGCTCAAAAGTTCCAGTTCATGATCAGGTGGACACAATTGCTTTGGGGCTCTGGGGGTGGTGCCAGATGGCGATGGATAGGGGTTGTGGTGTGAGAAACTGCCTATCTCATGGCCAGGAAGCAAAGGACAAAGGAGCATATCTCCCACTGACCTAAGGACCTCCTACTGGGCCCTGTTTCCAAAAGGCTCCCTCACTTCCCCCAAACAACTCCCTAAGGATGAAGCCATTAATACATGAACTTTTGGGGAATGTTCAAAATCCAAGCTACATCATTGTGCAAATAAGATTTAAATGAATTTTTTTTAATTTTATTATTTTTGTATGTGTACGAAATGTACTTCTGCATGCAGGTCTGTGTGTACCCGTGACATGCAATGCCCGGAGGTTAGGTCAGGAGAGGGTGTCTAATTTCCCTGGAACTGGAGTTCTCCTGGAAAAAATGAGTTACAGACAGTTATTAGCAGCCATTGGGTGCTGGGGATAAACCCGGATCCTCTGCAACGAAGCAGTCGTGCTTCTCCTAACCGCTCGGCCTATCCTCTCGCCCCTCAATCAAGATTTATAGGACACTCTTTTGAGACATGGCCAAAAAACATTTACAAGAATTGGTATTTCATTCTGACACTACACATTAATAAGGCCTGTTTTCAATAGATTAATAATGATTCACATGGATTTCCTATTTTCAGACGCCCAGTGGGTTCTACATTGGGTGGGACATGCATTACTATGCATTTTAATTGTGTTTAAGAAACATTGGACTTTTGCAGGTTAAGTAACTAGGACCAGCAAGATGGTTGTGGGTGGAGCTGCTTGCCCTGCAGGCCTGCAGACCTGACTTCGATCCCTAAAACCATGCGAAGGTGGAAGGGCCTAGTATGGCTGGCCCCCCTCTTCTCTCTCCTTGATCTTCAACGCAGTCTCCTCCCAGTCCCCCAAACACGGCATCTTCATCTCTTGGCCTTCATTGTTATGTCCCGTTATGCCATTTCTCTCAGGCTTATCTCAGTCTGGATACTCTGCAAAAAGGGGGGGGGGGTTCCCTTTTTTTTTTTTTTTTTTCCATAAGTCTCAGGCTATTCTACACTAATTATCCTTCTGTTTACTGTGACAAAATACCTAAGACAAACACTTGAAAGGGAAAAGGATTATTTGGGGCTCATAGTTTCAGAGGTTCCAATCCACGGCCACTCAGCCCTATGTGGGCCTGTGGGCAGCACCAGCACAGGACTGAGGAAACATTTCACCTCCTGGCAGCTGGAAAGCAAAGAGACAGAGAGAAGGGACTGAAGTCCCACTGTGTCCTTCAAGGGTATTCCCCAATTACCTCACGTTCTCCCAGATAGACCAATGCCTCCTTCACTGCTTCGCAACAGTATTGCAGGATGGCAGCTAAGTCTTTAGCACATGAGCCTTTTAGATCTAAACCATAACGTCTTTCTCCTTGGATTCTTGTTCCTATAGCAGGTGCCAAGAGCTTAGTTTAATCTTATTTTCTAGTTGTCTTAGTGTAAATCTTACCTCCTCCACTAAATAGGCCAATCAACTTTCTCTAGTAGGGATGTTTATCTGCCCATCTTCTTGCACAGCCCAAGAACCTTCTCTGATACCTTTCCCAGGCCAGGGTGGCTGGTTTTCTTAGGAGGCTCGATGACAAGGGGCTAAAGAGGACCATCCAGGGAAGGGTCACGGCAAGTGGACTCTGCTTATAATCTCTGAAGCAGTTCAAGGCAGATGCTTCAGAATAATTCATGAAATGTTTTCTTGCCAGAAGAGACACTGCTGGATGCTTCAAAGCATCCTTCCAAGTCGGCATGCTGAACAGTCAGCCATTCATCAAAGGTAAAGTTGCCCTAGGCCAATTTCTGAAAGACTAGCACCCTGGAACCATAATAATAATGTTAATAACTTTAGCATCTAAGTACAGATTAGAAAGTGTGTCAGATTTTCCAAAGTGCGTTCTGTAGCACCATCCTAGGAATCCAGTTTTTAGGTGGAAGGAATTCTGAAGGTCATTTGGTTGACATAGCGAATACAATTTTTTTTTTTTTGTCTTTTGGTGACAGGGTCTCCCTGACAACAAGACCTAGCTGTCCTGGAAACTCCCTCTGTAGACCAGCTGGCCTTGAAACTCAAAGATCCGCCTGCCTATGCTTCCATGGTTTGCTAGGATTAAAGGCGTGCGCCACCAGGCCCAGCAATTTTTTTTTTTAAATAAAATTTTTTTTTTATTTTTATTTTTTTTTGTAGTGTATGAGTGTACTGTCTGCATGTAGGTTTGTGACAACCGTGTCGTGCAGTCCGGCGGAGGTCGGAAGATGGTCTCGGATTCCCTTGGAACTGGCGTCAAAGACGGTTCTCATCCCCTGGAACTGGAGTTACTATAAATCTTAATATATATTATGTTTCACTGAATGACCTACCCCTCTACCGTCCCCATTTTGCAAGACACATAATGTCAACCTTTAGGTTTCTACAGCCTGGATGTAAAATAAAGTTAATATTGAGACTCTCTCAACCCCAAATGGTTTTTAAAAACATTTTTATTTATTGCTTCATTTTATGTGCATGAGTGTAATTTCCCTGCATGTGTGTAAGTCCATCTGTGTTATGCCATGCCTGCAGAATCAGAGAAGATTGGATTCCCCTGGAACGGTCGTTATGGACAGTTGTTAGCTGCCATGTAGGTGCTGGGAATTGAACCCTTGTCCTGTGAGCAGTCAGTGCTCTTAAAAAAAAAAAAAAAAAAAAAAAAACACAAAATTTTTTTTTTTTTGTAGAGATAATAGTTGTGACATCTAGGCTTTTGTTGAGAGACAAATGGGTATTTCCAAACTTCTTTAGTTTTTCTGTAGGCAGAACTCAGGCCACAAAGTTATACCCATGCCCAAAAGTGCTAGTTCTGTGTATGACGGCCAGGCCAGGAAGTTAGGTGCTCTAGGATAAGAAGAGCCAAGACAAATTGTAGAGGCCCGGAAGCTGGCCATTTCTAATCAAAAAGTACCATGAAAAGGGGGTCTCCCTAGACCCAAAGCTGGAGAGACGATTGACTAGTCTTCTGCCTCTTGGCAGTGCTCTTTTCTTCCTCCTTCATAGTAGGGCTCTGAATGGACACCACCGGCTCCCCACACCCATCTGGGAGTGGCCACATCAGAGTAAACTGCAGTACAGTGCGGTTAGGCAGTGGAAAGGCTCAAGTTCAGCTTTCCCAAGCTCTCCTCAGTTCCTGTGTGGTATGGAAGGAACTGAGATCTCCTCTGTTTCTGTGAAGGGGTGGGGTGCAGATGCTGGTTGAGTCTGACTGCAGAACTGACCAGAGAGGATGTCTGTGGTGGGGACAAGATGGTACTTGGGCAAGGGCTCCAGAAGGCAATGCCAGGGTCCTGAACTCGCTAGAGTCCACAGCCAAACCCAGAAGCCACAGCACCAAGGGAAGCTGAAACTTGGTTTGGATTGGGGAGATTCACTGAAAAAAGGAAGCTGGGCTTGGATCAACCACAAGGGTACTAACACATAGTCTTCAGCAGCAAACACTGGCAAAATCTGAAGGAGTGAGGCACACTGCACGTCCATAGTCTCCAGTTCAGGGCGCAGCTGCACCCAGCTACATTCTGCCTACATGGTGAGGATTCAGAAAGCACCCGGTGCCATCACGCTTGCCCCTTTCTCCAATGCTGGTGAGAGATAGCTGAAATTCTCCCATTTCTTTGAGAGAAATGGAGTTCCCTAAAGAAATCTGTCCCAAAGCATAGGATTGGACTGTGATTAAAGGAGGAAGATTAGCCTCTCACATTACAGTGGGCATCTCTGCAAGTCCTCCCACAATAAACTGTCTGTTTTGGTGACTGTATGCCATCACCTTGGCTCCTTTTTAAGCGCAGCAAATAGCTCATCTGGACCATAAGCCAGCATGGGTGACAAGTGAGGAGATGTTACTATCCCAAAGTCCAGCAATAGGTGACAGGTGAGGCAGATGCTACTATCCCAAAGTCCAGCAATAGGTGACAGGTGAGGCAGATGCTACTATCCCAAAGTCCAGCAATAGGTGACAGGTGAGGCAGATGCTACTATCCCAAAGTCCAGCAATAGGTGACAGGTGAGGCAGATGCTACTATCCCAAAGTCCAGCAATAGGTGACAGGTGAGGCAGATGCTACAATCCCAAATTCCAGCAATAGGTGACAGGTGAGGCAGATGCTACTATCCCAAAGTCCGGCAATGGATGACAGGTGAGGTAGATGCTACTGTCCCAAAGTCTGGCAATGGGTGACAGGTGAGGCAGATGCTACTATCCCAAAGTCCGGCAATGGGTGACAGGTGAGGCAGATGCTACTGTCCCAAAGTCCGGCAATGGATGGCAGGTGAGGCAGATGCTACTGTCCCAAAGTCCGGCAATGGATGACAGGTGAGGCAGATGCTACTATCCCAAAGTCCGGCAATGGGTGACAGGTGAGGCAGATGCTACTGTCCCAAAGTCTGGCAATGGGTGACAGGTGAGGCAGATGCTACTATCCCAAAGTCCAGCAATGGCTCAAAGGCAACTGGGTGGCAAGCTCACACCAGAAGCTGGACTCTCCATTCCATTCCACACTCTTGCAGGGCCGTGTCTCTCCAACTGCTCTGCAGGACCTGCTTCTGGAAGCTTGGAAGGTGTTCATACTCTCAACGCACCTCTGTTTCCTGTGTTCAGCAGCTGTACCCATTTCTTCCAGCCTTCATGTAAGAGAATCCTGTGGCTGGAGATGTGCCTCTGCTCCTGCCCACCCGGGGGTGGTGGGGCTCTGTGTTCCTTTCGTTATGCCAAATGTTCTCAGTAGTATGAAGCTGAGAAAAAAAAAAAAAAAAAAAAAAAAAAAAAAAAAAGATGTGCTCCCATTATGATACCATGCTATTTATTAAATAATAATATGGGATTTTATTAATTTACCTGATATAATATGCATATATTATGGGGTGGGTCAGAACTAGAAATGTTTAAATTCTTCGTATGCTACAGCAGAATTCAAGTGAATTGGCCACTTTTAACCACAGGCTCTTCTAATATAAGCAAATGAATGAGTTATTTACTAGTTATAATTAAAAAGCAGAAAGTGTAGAAGTGGCAGAATTACCCATTTTTACAGTATGGGTCAGAGTTGGATGTCCTGAACGTGAGATTAACTATCTCTCATTGGGCCATGTGCTGGATTTCTCCGTTTGCTGTACTGGGAGATTACTCAATGGCACTATGTTGGATCTCAAAGTATCCTTTATTTTAGATCAATGGTCACCAAAATGTGTAACCAGTAACCAGTAACCACTGGTCTGCTAGAAGACACTCTCACAATTTCTATTTACGTGTAATCCATTTTTGCTTTCTGCTTCCCATGATTTATAATGTGCATGACAGGTAGTATGCAGCAATTCAGTATTCCTTAAGATGATTGCTAAAATGTTTCTGATGGCAAAAGTATGTTCTGATTTTTCTTTTTCTTTTTTTTTAAATTTTATTTATTCATTTTTTTATGTGTATGAATGTACTGTCTGCATGTAGGTTTGTGCACCCGTGTCGTGCAATGCCACGGAGGTCAGAAGAGGGCGTCAGATTCCCCTGGAACTGGAGTTCTTCTAGAATTGGAGTTACGGACAGTTCTCAGCCACCCTGTGGGTGCTGGGGATCGAACCCGGGTCCTCTGCAAGAGCATCAGTGCTCTTAACCACTAGGCTATCTCTCCAGCCCCTGTTCTGATTTTTCTATAGCTCTGAACCAAACAAATTGAAAATTTAGTACCTTAAAATACCATTTTATTTTGTTCATAAGGAGATCTGTGTGAAGACTCTCATCAGGGTAGTCTGTCTTCCCACTAAGCAGCAGTAGTTGAAGCAGCTCCCTTAGGTCTAGAGACCCACTTCCGTGATGCCTTCCTCACCTGACCTGCATGTGGATGCCTGCTGTCAGCTGCAAGTTCAGCCGGGCCTGTTGGATGGCGGAATACCATGTTCTTGCATATGGTTTCCCCTTTGGGCTTGAACTTCCTCACAGAACAGTGGCTCAGTAGGGAGAGGGAATGTTCCAAAAGGCAGGAAGTAGAAACTGCCAGGCTCTTGGGGCTTTAGTGAGAAAGCACCACAGGATCCAGATGGCCGTATTCGGTTGGCCAGAGCAAGCCAAGCGCTCATCGAAGATTGCAGGGACACAGGTGTAGCCCCATGTCGCAGTTACTGGTTTGTCACAGAATCTGTGACCATCTTTAATCTACTGCATAATTTGTGACTTGAAAAATGTCGAAAAGACCACAGGGTGCCAGCAGCTAGCCGGGCTCCTCTGGCCAGAGTTCAGCTCCCTTTTGTAAGGAAAGCCCAGAAGCTGGTCTCTCCCACTTATGAAACTCCCAAAGCTGTTTTGTCATAAATGAAGCTCAAAATTTCTCTTCATGTCGTATTTACAGTATGTGAAGGAGATGGGGAGGGAAATGGCTTAGCTAGCACTGGCTTTATCTCACTTAACAAAAATGGGTTTGATTAATAGTAGAAACAGGGCTGGAGAGATGGCCTATTTTTAAATTTTTGTCCTTGCTGTGCCAGGTGTGACAGCCCATGCCTTTGACCCAGAGGTGGTGGCAGTCTTTGTGAGTTCCAGGCCAGCCAGGGCTACATAATGAGACCCTGTCTGAAAAAAAAAAAAATACTCCCAGTTGATTTGTTTAAAGGAAATTATTTGAAACATATAGCAACTTCACTGGACTACTTTTTAAATATGTGATTTTTGGACAAGTTCCTTAAACTTGTTTTAAATTTTATTTTTAAAGTTGTACATAAGACATATATAAATATATAAAGTGTATATATTAATGAGATACCATAGACTGTTTCAATACTTGTATTTATGTGTTTCTTTTCTTTTCTTTTTTTTGGGGGGGGGTCTTTTTGAGAAAGGCTCTCCTAGCCCTAGCTGTCCTGGAACTCACTATGTAGATCAGGCTGGCCTTGAACTCACAGAGTGCTGGGATTAAAGGTCTGCACCACCATGCCTGGCTATAAGTGTCTTAAACTTGTAAATCTTCAGGTTCTATACATGTATAAAAAGGATAATAATAGACTTCCTAGTAGGTGAAATAATCTGTGCAAAAAAAAAACTTTTTGGGGGTCTCCCTGTAGTCCCAGCTGTCCTAGAACTCACTATGTAGACCAGGCTGGCCTTGAATTCATGGAGATATTCCTGAATTTGCCTCCCAAGTGTTGGGATTAGAGGCATGCACCACCACGCCTGGGTGCAAATTTTTTTTAAAATTGTGTGTTTTAATTTTATGTGTATGAGTATCTTGCCTGTGTGTAGGTTAAGTACACCACATGTGTGCAGTGCCTAGGGAGGCCAGGAGAGGGAGTCAGGTCCCCTGAAACTGGAATTCTGGACAGTTGTTAGCTACCATGTGGGTGCTGGGATCAGAATCAGGGTCCTCTGGAAGAGTGGCCAGTGCTCTTAATAGCTGACTGGGCAAAATTCTTTGAAAAGTGCCTTAAAACTGCATAGACATTGGCAGGGTACATCCCGGCACCAGAGTATTCATCGAGCATGTATGAGTCCCTTGGTACCATCCCGGAAGAGGAAAAAAAAGCAAGCTGGAGCAGGCCTGGAAACAATGGTAAACATGATGATGGGGTATAATTAATGAATAAAGTGACCATTTTTTTCTATTCATACCAAGAAGTGCAGCAGCTCCTGGCTGGGCTGTCCAAAGTCCCAACAGAGTAAATCCAGTTTAGTTTTATCCCTAGCATTATACACCATACACCATCATCACCAGGACAACCTGTTCAAATGCCTACTGTGTGGGGGTCATTTCAGTTATCTGAAAGATGAATGTCACAGCCAGGTCAGTTCTGGTCCCTGTAGCCCAAGTCTCTCAATCTCTAATTAAAAACGTGTCTTAAGGGTGGGCTATAATTAGAACTGGGCTCACATGTTCTTAATTCCCAGTGAAGAACACACATTGCATTTCAGGACTTCCACACTAGCCAGAACGTTCTGATGTGGGGTTTGGGTTCCTTAGCCTAGTCATGTGATGGAGTTTTTGATGTGGTTTTCTGTTCCAGTAAGTTAAACTCTGGCATCTCAGAACAGGCCCAGCCTGCCAGGCTGAAGATGAATTCCGAGTGCAGATGAAGGCTGAGTCTGCATGCCTGTGGGCAGATGGAACCACAAACTGCCACAGGGTTAACTAGCTGGAGACTGTTCAGTGTGGCAGGGCCCCACTCTTCAGGATTTCCTAGTTGCTTCCCTCCAGCTTGGTTATCTAAAACAGGGCCTTCAAGAACTTTGTGGTCTTTGAATTTGTCAATGGGAAAAGAAAAGACAAAAAGAAAAGGCCTTAGAGTGCTGAATGTTCCCGCCAGGCAACGACAAAGGCAAATGTGGGAGCATTCGTGAGACATCTGTGTTGCTCCAGGTGAGAACTGGCTTCCGGGGATTCTGGTGTTTATCCATTCTATTAATAAGCAATCATGGCTGAAACAGAAGAACAGGAATTGTGGTAGATCTTTCTGATGTTCACCTCTCTTTCCGGGCAGATAAAAGATTTACTTCTACAGTTTACGTATGATGTCTTCCCTAAAGGCTCATTTGTTGCAGGTCTGGCCCCCAGGGTAGTGTTGAAAGGTGGTAGAATCCTTAAGAGTTGGGAGCCAAGTGGAAGGTAACTAGATTATAAGGACACCATTCTCAGTAGGATTAACAACCGCCTTATTCAACTACATTGTGTTTCATAGGACTAGATTAGTTATCACCAGAATGGCCACTGTGGCCTTGTCTCTATTCTTCTACCATGTTGTAAACACCCAATAAACTAAATACACTCTTGAAAATTTTACTCCATTTTATTCGTTTGCGTTTGTGTGTGTGGATGTGGGAGTTGGAGGGCAACTTTTGAGAGCTGGTTCTTGCCATCCACCATATGGATTATGGGATAGGGCTCAGACTGTCAGGCTTGGCAGTGACCACCTTTACCCACTGAGCCATCTTACCAGCTCACCTGCTTTGTTGGCAGCTGAAGAGATGGTTCAGTGGTTAAGAGCACTTGCAGAGGACCTAGAACCTATACCAAGCAGTTCACAACTGTCTGTAACTCCAGTTCCAGGAGCTCTGAAGCCATCTTCTGACCTTGATGGACACCTGTGCACGCACATGTGCACACACACACACACACAAATAAAAATAAAATAAATATATTTTTTAAGTCTCTGATATTTTGTCATAGCAACACAACAGGACAAAGATACTAGCCATCACAGTCTTCATACAGTTTGATGGAGCCGGGCAACTCAGGGATATGAGTCCAAGTGTCGTTTACCACTCTTGGGGTAAAGAACTAAAGCAATGAAAAAGTAATTAAGAAGTCTGGTCTCCCTCTTCTCTGCTGAGGAGACCAAAGGATCAATGTTCCAAATGTTGCAAGTACAGATGGTACAGCCTCCATCAGCCTGGATCCCCGAGTGATTGGTGGAGCAGAATTCCCTTAACATACATGTTTCCTCTTGACTTCCAATGGAAGTACAGCACAGATGTGAATAGATCATTTCGTGTTAAACTTTGGGACCTGGGTTTAACTTGATATCACAGGGCAGCCTAGCCTATTCTACTACAAGTTTCTTAGAAACATTAGCAGTATAGATGCTGGGCTGTGGGACTGGGTCACGGAGAGTAGGCCAGCACCAACTAGAGGAAAGGAGAGGAGAGGAAGGATGCTGTCAATTTTAAAAAAGAGCAGCAGTCCAAATTTCCAAGTTCCAGGAGGCCAGAATATGGACTTGGGATGGCTGTAGGCAGGGTATAACTTTTAGTCCTAGAGGTGTTCATCTCAGGCAGACCGGACATTAGAGTCAGGTTAGCCAAGGGGGCCAACCCCCAAGAAAAAAAAAGCACTTCCGAGAAGCCATCAACCTTGGCCATACTGGCTCAGATCCTGTGTCTACTAGTGGTTCTTAAAACTCCACAAACTAGGGCTGGAGAGATGGCCTAGTGGTTAAGAGTGCCGACTGCTCTTGCAGAGGACCCGGGCTCGATCCCCAGCACCCACATGGTGGTTGAGAACCGTCTATAACTCCAATTCCAGGAAAACTCCAGTTCCAGGGAAATTCTACGCCCTCTTCTGACCTCTGAGGCATTGCACGACACGGGTGCACAGACCTGCATGCAGACAGTCCATTCATACACATAAAATAAAACAAACAAACAAAAAAACTCCACAAACTAAAAGAATCTCACGGGTCATTTCAAAAACACAGAACATAATGAACAATGATAGGGTTTTATTTTTCTTTGCATAAGTGTCTGAATGCCAGTCATCTGCATGGGAGCTGAGACCAACTGCATGTGAGACTCTGTGGCATACACAATAAACTATAGTCACAGTGAGGGAGCAGGGCAGTTTTTCCCATTTCTGAACCTGCAACCATGCAGCTGCCCTATCTAAAGCCAAGTTTGGGTAAACTGGACAGAGAAGAAGGTGTACGGGGAGCAGAGAGAGCCGCTTTCCTTTGGTCCTCGTTGATGACTTGGTGCACAGGGACTGTAAGTCAGTGTTATGCTTTATCCTCTGCTTGGCTAGTCTGTAGATAGAACGATACGCTCACACAGCCACTGGAAGAACCTTCTCATGACTCCTGAGCTGGACTTGCAGAAGGATTTCAATCTGTCTGTAGAAATCTTCTCCAAAGTAGTTGGAAGGCAGAGCCTGAGACATGGCACTGTTGGTATGATAGATTCCCTGCGACAAAGTTGTGTTTTATTATTTGGTGAATGTTTGTGCTTAAGACTCTCAGGATTTTCAATGTTTACAAGGTAATTACTTTTCAGAGTCAAAAAGATGCCCCTTCTCTGAGTGAAAACCCAAGAGATGGGATCTTTTTCACAAATGACTTCAAGGCTCTTCTCCCTCTATCCAAAGTGGGCCAAGTCAGCTGATAGACAACTATAGTTCCATTTTCAGGTTAAAAAAATTATCAAATCCTATATTTTTACTTTAATTGTAGTACACCTTAAAAGGGAAATATCTGCACTTTCAGAGTAGTAGATAGATTTCCAATCCCATCTCTTCCACTCTAATTAAATGAAGGGTTTGGCAAAGGTATTATCAGTTGAAATTTCATTGCAAGTAACAACCTGTCTTACCTGCTAATAATATGTTAATAGTATTAAAAGCATACTTTAATTATGATCTCCAAGTGCCATCTTGATATCCTATGAAGTAAAAGATAAAGCCTTCATTCCCAACTGTGCTATAGTTACATATTTTCAGATGCCTTATTGCCAAAGGGCGCTCTTACCAGCATTATTGGTAGAAAGAAGTGGCAGGCCACGCCCCTGCTCAGAGCTGCAAAGCCGAGCCAGAATTGGAGCCAGTCCCATATTCTAGTCTTGTCACAGACCAGGAGTAATGTGGCCAAGGATAGGTCTTGCTTTGTGGGTGAATTTGTAATTTGGTAGCTATAAAATATACCCAGGACTTGAGATCTGTCCCATGCTGAGGAATAGCTCAGTGGTCCTCCAAAGTGATGAAACTGGGTCTTCACAAAGGAAACCAGCGTTGTCTCCTTTCTGCAAACAATAATTAGAATCATTAGTTACTAAGTTGATGTTAGAAGGAAACTAATGTAATCTCAGAAGCAAACACACACAAATCAACTGAAAGTGCACAAATAAATTCCGAAAGGAAGGGAGAAAGGGGTTGGGGTGCAAAGGCCATCCTCCTCTGCCAGGTAAAGGAGAAACTCATTTTAAAATCTTTGTTCCATTCTGGTCCAAAGCCATGAGAGAGCTACATCCTGTTAAAATAAATAAATAAAACCACACAGAGGTTAAAGAAACAGACTTTAATGAGCTCACATTCTGCACGGCACGTCCTTGCTGCCTGAAACATCACACCTGATTGAAGGGCTCCGTGAACTCTGCTCCACCCTGCTATCCTGTCCCAGGCGCAGGGATTGATGTGTAGATGGGAAAGTGAACCCTGGGCTTTAGGAGGTCAAGTCAGAATTTGTTTCTGTCTTACCTTTCAAAGCTCTTTCTTGTGAACCATCCATACTAATGACTCACTGCTCCTGAGGGAAGGAAAGTCTGGAGAGTGGGGGTTGGGTGGAGTGTGGAGAGTCCACACCTTGGAGGAGATGCAATTCCGATGGACATTCCTTAGAAATGAGGGAAGCTGGCCACTTTCCTAAAAGGACTAATTAGAGCTGGAAATGCACGGTTTTACAGATGACTAGGTTCCTCTACTTCCACCCCACCAAACCCACTCCCACCATATTGGCTGACCTAACTCAAACAAACACTAAATGTGCAAAGCTCCACAGAGATTCTATTCAGAGTGACTGCTGCCCATTTCCAAAGCCCAGGCCAACATAAAGTAACTCAAGACTTCACTTCTCTTCAGGGAACTGGGCTTCCCTCTGGCAATCTAGCCACTGAACCTGTATGTTAGTCAGCTTTCTGTCACTAAAGCAAAATGCCTAGGGTAATTAATTTATAAGGAGAATGGTTTATTTTGGCTCAAAAGTTCCAGTTCATGATCAGGTGGACACAATTGCTTTGGGGCTCTGGGGGTGGTGCCAGATGGCGATGATAGGGGTTGTGTGGTGAGAAAACTGCCTATCTCATGGCCAGGAAGCAAAGGACAAAGGAGCATATCTCCACTGACCTAAGGACCTCCTACTGGGCCCTGTTTCCAAAAGGCTCCCTCACTTCCCCCAAACAACTCCCTAAGGATGAAGCCATTAATACATGAACTTTTGGGGAATGTTCAAAATCCAAGCTACATCATTGTGCAAATAAGATTTAAATGAATTTTTTTTAATTTTATTTATTTTTGTATGTGTACGAATGTACTGTCTGCATGCAGGTCTGTGTACCCGTGACATGCAATGCCTCGGAGGTCAGGAGAGGGTGTCTAATTCCCCTGGAACTGGAGTTCTCCTGGAATTGGAGTTACAGACAGTTCTTAGCAGCCATTGGGTGCTGGGGATCAAACCCGGTCCTCTGCAAGAGCAGTCGGTGCTCCTAACCGCTAGGCTATCTCTCTAGCCCCGCAATTAAGATTTATATGGAACACTCTTTTGAGACATGGCAAAAACATTTACAATGAATTGAGTATTCATTCTGACACTACACATTAATAAGGCCTGTTTTCAATAGATTAATAATGATTCACATGGATTTCCTATTTTCAGACGCCCAGTGGGTTCTACATTGGGTGGGACATGCATTACTATTCATATTAATTGTGTAAGAAAAAGTGAGACTTTTTGCAGGTTAAGTAACTAGGACCAGCAAGATGGTTGTGGGTGGAGCTGCTTGCCCTGCAGGCCTGCAGACCTGACTTCGATCCCTAAAACCATGCGAAGGTGGAAGGGCCTAGTATGGCTGGCCCCCCTCTTCTCTCTCCTTGATCTTCAACGCAGTCTCCTCCCAGTCCCCCAAACACGGCATCTTCATCTCTTGGCCTTCATTGTTATGTCCCGTTATGCCATTTCTCTCAGGCTTATCTCAGTCTGGATAACTCTGCAGTCTTCCATGAAGTCTCAGGCTATTCTACACTAATTATCCTTCTGTTACTGTGACAAAATACCTAAGACAAACAACTTGAACAGGGAAAGGATTATTTGGGCTCATAGTTTCAGAGGTTCCAATCCACGGCCACTCAGCCCTATGTGGGGCCTGTGGCAGCACAGCACAGGACTGAGGAAACATTTCACCTCCTGGCAGCTGGAAAGCAAAGAGACAGAGAGAAGGGACTGAAGTCCCACTGTGTCCTTCAAGGGTATTCCCCAATTACCTCACGTTCTCCCAGATAGACCAATGCCTCCTTCACTGCTTCGCAACAGTATTGCAGGATGGCAGCTAAGTCTTTAGCACATGAGCCTTTTAGATCTAAACCATAACGTCTTTCTCCTTGGATTCTTGTTCCTATAGCAGGTGCCAAGAGCTTAGTTTAATCTTATTTTCTAGTTGTCTTAGTGTAAATCTTACCTCCTCCACTAAATAGGCCAATCAACTTTCTCTAGTAGGGATGTTTATCTGCCCATCTTCTTGCACAGCCCAAGAACCTTCTCTGATACCTTTCCCAGGCCAGGGTGGCTGGTTTTCTTAGGAGGCTCGATGACAAGGGGCTAAAGAGGACCATCCAGGGAAGGGTCACGGCAAGTGGACTCTGCTTATAATCTCTGAAGCAGTTCAAGGCAGATGCTTCAGAATAATTCATGAAATGTTTTCTTGCCAGAAGAGACACTGCTGGATGCTTCAAAGCATCCTTCCAAGTCGGCATGCTGAACAGTCAGCCATTCATCAAAGGTAAAGTTGCCCTAGGCCAATTTCTGAAAGACTAGCACCCTGGAACCATAATAATAATGTTAATAACTTTAGCATCTAAGTACAGATTAGAAAGTGTGTCAGATTTTCCAAAGTGCGTTCTGTAGCACCATCCTAGGAATCCAGTTTTTAGGTGGAAGGAATTCTGAAGGTCATTTGGTTGACATAGGAATAAAATTTTTTTTTTTTTGTCTTTTGAGACAGGGTCTCCCTGAAGCCCTAGCTGTCCTGGAACTCACTCTGTAGACCAGGCTGGCCTTGAACTCACAAAGATCCGCCTGCCTCTGCCTCCCAGGTGCTAGGATTAAAGGCGTGCGCCACCAGGCCCAGCAACATAGGAATAAAATTTTTTTTTAATTTTATTTATTTTTGTATGTGTATGAGTGTACTGTCTGCATGTAGGTTTGTGCACCCGTGTCATGCAATGCCGCGGAGGTCAGAAGAGGGTCTCGGATTCCCTGGAACTGGAGTTCTCCTGGAACTGGAGTTACTATAAATCTTAATATATATTATGTTTCACTGAATGACCTACCCCTCTACCGTCCCCATTTTGCAAGACACATAATGTCAACCTTTAGGTTTCTACAGCCTGGATGTAAAATAAAGTTAATATTGAGACTCTCTCAACCACAAATGGTTTTTAAAACATTTTATTTATTGCTTTCATTTTATGTGCATGAGTGTATTACCTGCATGTGTGTAAGTCCATCTGTGTTATGCAATGCCTGCAGAATCAGAGAAGGCATTGGATTCCCCTGGAACTGGTGTTATGGACAGTTGTTAGCTGCCATGTAGGTGCTGGGAATTGAACCCTGGTCCTGTGCAAGAGCAGCAGGTGCTCTTAACTGATGAGCCATCTCGCCAGCCCCACAAAATTTTTTTTTTTTGTAGAGATAATAGTTGTGACATCTAGGCTTTTGTTGAGAGACAAATGGGTATTTCCAAACTTCTTTAGTTTTTCTGTAGGCAGAACTCAGGCCACAAAGTTATACCCATGCCCAAAAGTGCTAGTTCTGTGTATGACGGCCAGGCCAGGAAGTTAGGTGCTCTAGGATAAGAAGAGGAAGATAAATTGTAGAGGCAGGAAGCTGGCCCATTTCTAATCAAAAAGGACCATGAAAAGGGGTCTCCCTAGACCAAAGCTGGAGAGACGCATTGACCTAGATCTTCTGCCTCTGGGCAGTGTCTTTTCTCCTCATTTCATTGTTAGGGCTCTGAATGGAAACACAGGCTCCCCACACCCATCTGGGAGTGGCCACATCAGAGTAAACTG
This sequence comes from Rhizomys pruinosus, assembly GCA_009823505.1. Classification (NCBI taxonomy): domain Eukaryota; kingdom Metazoa; phylum Chordata; class Mammalia; order Rodentia; family Spalacidae; genus Rhizomys; species Rhizomys pruinosus. Next base: position 2,454,470 of record VZQC01014390.1, on the reverse strand, counting down.
CAGTACAGTGCGGTTAGGCAGTGGAAAGGCTCAAGTTCAGCTTTCCCAAGCTCTCCTCAGTTCCTGTGTGGTATGGAAGGAACTGAGATCTCCTCTGTTTCTGTGAAGGGGTGGGGTGCAGATGCTGGTTGAGTCTGACTGCAGAACTGACCAGAGAGGATGTCTGTGGTGGGGACAAGATGGTACTTGGGCCAAGGGCTACAGAAGGAATTGCCAGGGTCCTGACCTCGCTAGAGTCACAGCCAAACCCAGAAGCCCACAGCACCAAGGGAAAGCTGAACTTGGGTTGGATTGGGGGAGATTAAGAAAAAAGGAAGCTGGGCTCTGACTCAACCACAAGGTACCTAACACATAGTCTTCAGCAGCAAACACTGGCAAAATCTGAAGGAGTGAGGCACACTGCACGTCCATAGTCTCCAGTTCAGGGCGCAGCTGCACCCAGCTACATTCTGCCTACATGGTGAGGATTCAGAAAGCACCCGGTGCCATCACGCTTGCCCCTTTCTCCAATGCTGGTGAGAGATAGCTGAAATTCTCCCATTTCTTTGAGAGAAATGGAGTTCCCTAAAGAAATCTGTCCCAAAGCATAGGATTGGACTGTGATTAAAGGAGGAAGATTAGCCTCTCACATTACAGTGGGCATCTCTGCAAGTCCTCCCACAATAAACTGTCTGTTTTGGTGACTGTATGCCATCACCTTGGCTCCTTTTTAAGCGCAGCAAATAGCTCATCTGGACCATAAGCCAGCATGGGTGACAAGTGAGGAGATGTTACTATCCCAAAGTCCAGCAATAGGTGACAGGTGAGGCAGATGCTACTATCCCAAAGTCCAGCAATAGGTGACAGGTGAGGCAGATGCTACAATCCCAAATTCCAGCAATAGGTGACAGGTGAGGCAGATGCTACTATCCCAAAGTCCAGCAATAGGTGACAGGTGAGGCAGATGCTACTATCCCAAAGTCCAGCAATAGGTGACAGGTGAGGCAGATGCTACTATCCCAAAGTCCGGCAATGGATGACAGGTGAGGTAGATGCTACTGTCCCAAAGTCTGGCAATGGGTGACAGGTGAGGCAGATGCTACTGTCCCAAAGTCTGGCAATGGGTGACAGGTGAGGCAGATGCTACTGTCCCAAAGTCCGGCAATGGATGGCAGGTGAGGCAGATGCTACTATCCCAAAGTCTGGCAATGGATGACAGGTGAGGCAGATGCTACTATCCCAAAGTCCGGCAATGGGTGACAGGTGAGGCAGATGCTACTGTCCCAAAGTCTGGCAATGGGTGACAGGTGAGGCAGATGCTACTATCCCAAAGTCCAGCAATGGCTCAAAGGCAACTGGGTGGCAAGCTCACACCAGAAGCTGGACTCTCCATTCCATTCCACACTCTTGCAGGGCCGTGTCTCTCCAACTGCTCTGCAGGACCTGCTTCTGGAAGCTTGGAAGGTGTTCATACTCTCAACGCACCTCTGTTTCCTGTGTTCAGCAGCTGTACCCATTTCTTCCAGCCTTCATGTAAGAGAATCCTGTGGCTGGAGATGTGCCTCTGCTCCTGCCCACCCGGGGGTGGTGGGGCTCTGTGTTCCTTTCGTTATGCCAAATGTTCTCAGTAGTATGAAGCTGATAGAACAGCGATTGGACAAACTGTTTCTTTTCCTTTCTGTCCTTTCCTCCCAAGTATGACCTAAAACCGAAAACTTCACTGGCTGTAGTTGCCGTCCACCTGCAAAAAACATGTTAGAGAGAGACCGAGGCTTTCCTCCCCAGAGTGCTCCTTACCTGGCTTTGAGCAGACCCTGGGCTTCAGTTTAGCCTGTGCTACATTCTGCACATGTAAACGACACAAGCGCTACAAGGAATGCTTGTTAGTTAAGCTGTGGACTCTCCCTCTCCTTTTTGCGCTCCTTTCCCTTCCCCCCACTGTTTTTTCATCCCAGGACCGGATATACAAGTTCCAGAAGAGGAATATACGTCCCCAGAGTCTGAAATCAAATCTGGAATTCATATCCTCTGTAAATGTACTTTATTAAAAGCAGGAATCAAGAAAGGTTTTAGAATTATTATATTGGAGAGGTTGATTGTGCAAAGATAACTTGGAATTGAGGATAATTTTACGACATGTTTTGCGGGCAGCTAACTGTGGATAAATGGAAAACTGAGCACTTTGGCACCTATCCTATTCCAGAGACTTTAAAACCAGCTCTCAGAGTATATTACCAAAGCAGAAAAGAAAACAAAAGATTTTGGTAAGGCTCATTCATCTATAATTATCATTACCAGGTGAATTAAAATTTTGCAAAAACATATACCAGGTAAAAATCCTAGGAATCAAACTGTCAGTTTGAGGTTAATCTTTGTAAAGTCTGAGTGCTGATGCTTGTGATATTTAACACAACCTTTTTTTTTCTTTTTTTTTTAATTTTTATTTATTTTTTTAAGGGATTCTACAATATAAGAGCACAGTTGTTTTCAGATCATATTAATGTTGCTCAGTTTGCCATACAATTAGGTAATTGGTGCTAGCATCCACAATGAGGGATACCATTCACTGTTTGTTTTTCTGGGACTGTTAACACAACCTTTAATTTCTACCAAGAGTGGATGAGGATCTGTGTGAGTCTGTGTGAACTGTGTGTTTCTGTGTGTGCCTGTGTGAGCCTATATATGCCTGTGTGAACCTGTGCTAGTCTGTGTGAGCCTGTATATGTGTGTGTGTGTGTGTGTGTGTGTGTGTGTGTATGTGTGTTATGCCTGTGGGCACCTGTGTGAGCCTGTATCTGTGTGTGCCTGTGTGTATCTGTGTAAGTCTGTGTATGTCTGTGTGTGTGTCTGTGTGAACCTGTGGGTGAAGCAGCTGAAATATTGGTTGAGACAAAGAATTAGAATCAATTGAAGCTATCGGCAGAGAAAGGAAGCAAGGTCATATCAACTCCACTGGGGAGAGCTCACAGTCTGTACTACTTATTCACTATTCCCTCAAGGCCCAGATGACTTTGTCAGTAAACGATCTCTGAACAATGTTTCCCTCAGTTTGGCATCACGCATTCTGCATACCATTGGAGCTCACAGTATTTCTCTGATGAAAACCATCACTTGGTGGGGTCAGCCAGTTTAACAGCAGGAGTAAAGTGATTACAAGATTCACATTCTGGTAATAAAGGAAGGAATTAGACCCTTAAACCTGTCAGAGAAAGGCAGGGACCTCCTGTGACCCGGGAGTAGCCCCTAGACACTGACAGTTCCCAAGAGGACTGTGAGGGAGTCAGTATTTTCAAGCTAATTTAAAGGGGAGATGCTGGGCTGTTTGCTGGAAGACTCAGAGGAGAAGGCTTGGAATGCTGAGTGTGCTGCTCCTGGCGGGACTGGGAACTGGCTTTCTGCCACCATCGAATTCAGGCTCCATCATCTTCTCCTCCCACAGGCAAGCAGTGTTTCTCCTGTTGCTTTATCGGAAAGGGTTCCTTTTTCAGAACACTTGGGAAGGAGCTGTGAACCCTTAAGTTGCTCAGGCACTTCACTTTTCCTGTTGGCTGTTTTTCTAAGGCTCTTGAGTTATGGCTTTGATTATAGTAGCCATAAAGAAGAATTTGAAATTAGCTCTATGGTGGCTCTCAGGAGAATCAGTGACAGGATCGGGTTCCATGTTCCTATTTTCTGGAATTGAGCTAGATCCTCTTGCTTGCTTTCTGGTTCCCTCTGGAGCAGAAATGGGGGAAGCTGTGGGCCAGACTGTGCTCCAGGGTTCTGGGCAGGAAAGGTGGCCTCGCAGGTTCCAAGCTTCCTGCTTAGGCTGAGTGACAGCCCTACTGCACCCTCTGGGAGGTGGTTTGTGTTTGTGGTACAAATGCTTACAGGACCTGTGTTCTTTCCACCCAAGAAGGCTGTGTGTCCTAGAAGGAAAAGATGTGTGGGCAGCTGAGGTCACTGGGACATGGCCAGGCAGCCACACTGATAGAACCCTCTTTTAAAAGAGCACTGTTCAGAAGTGGCCATGGCCCAACAGTGCAGCCCAAAGAGCCCTGTGCACCAAGCTTGAACCATAAGGCCACAGCACACAGGTACTTGGCCGCAGAAACATCTCATTTGAAGGCACCAGGCAGTGAGCAATTCACAGTGTTGTGCCATCTGGGTTCTTTCAAGCCCCTTTGTGGAGCTCCGGGGAATGTGGCTGGGTTTTCCATTATTTCTTCAGCTGTTGTTCTGAGTCTCCTCTGCTCTTGGGCTCAATCTGATCTTCCTGTTTGTTTCTAACAGCCAAAAACATTCTCCAAATGCATCACACCCAGCAGGTTCTGCAGGCAAGACTAGAAAGAGCTATATTAATGTACAGAATATATATTTAAAACACATGAAAAGATATGAGACTAGAAAGGGGACTATGTGGGGGAGGGTATCGGGGGTCAGGATGAGCAGAGTACATGATATGCATGTATGAAGATGTCATGATGGAATGTATTATTTTGTACACTAATAAAAAAATAAACTTAACAGAGCCAATGTTTGAAGAGGCAGAATAACAATAACAAAAATAAGTGCAGAGAGAGAGGGAGAGAAGGAGGGAGGGGGGAGGGAGGACAGAGCGAGCTTTTGCTGAGCAACGGAAGCGGAGCACCCTTGTCAGGACTGGTGGGCCCGACTGGCTTGGCCCCCGCTCAAGCTTCCCCAGCGATCTCTTCTGCTGCCTCCATGGCACACACGAAAACACAACTGGCCACTTTCTGTTTGTGTGTTTTTATGCTTTTAAAAAAGGCAATTTAGCCAGGCATGGTGGTGCCCGCCTTTAATCCTAGTACTTAGGAGGCAGAGGCAGGTGGATCTCTGTGAGTTCAAGGCCAGCCTGGTCTACATGGAGAGCTCCAGACCAGCTGAGACTAAAGGGAGACCCTGTCTCAAAAAGACAAAAAAAAAAAAAAAAGGTAATTTACATAGACAGGGCTCCTCGGTAGTTAGGAGCACTGGCTGCTCTTGCAGAAGACCTGGGTTCAATTCCTAACAACCATGTGGCAGCTAACAACCATCTATAAACTCTAGTTCCGGGGGTTCTGACATCCTCTTCTGACCTCCTCAGGCATTGCATGACACAGTTGTACCCACTTACATGCAAAAAATACATTCATACACATAAAATAAAAATGACAAAGGATAATCTAGATAGAATAAAATGCACAAATATTAGACATGTAGCTCAATGAATTTTGATATGCATATGCATGAAGGTGCAGAAACAGATGGGAAATTCAACCACCACCCAGAACAGAACCACAGACCCTTCCCAGGGGCTACCCTTACCCTTTCTCTTATTTGACATTTAAAAGCTTCTATGCACCTCTTCTCCATGATACCGAGCTTCCCCCAAACTACAAACTTCTTTTTTAAAAAGAATTTATTGCTGGGCATCATGGCACAGGCTTTAATGCCAGCATTTAGGAGGCAGAGCAGAGGCAGGTCTGTGAGTTGGAGGCCAGCCTGGTCTATATAGCAAGTTCCAGGCTAGCCAGGGCTACAGAATGAAACCCTGTCTTAAAAAAGATTATTACATTTACTTACTATTTATACATTTGAGTTTGGGGACTATATGCCAAGAGCTTTTGGGGGACAATGGAGGTGAGGACAACTTATGGGAGTTGCTTCTCCCCTGACATTATTGGGCCCTGAGGACCAAACTCAGCTGTCAGGCTTGGTGGCAAGTGCCTTTACCATCACACTGCCTCTAACTTAAAACTTCTTGCTTGTAGCTCTGGGTTCTGGGCCAACTCAGTTCTCCCCTCCTCAGGGAAACTAAGGCTTGCTCTTTCTTTCTTTTTTTAAAAATTCTTCTTCTATGATTCTTTTTAATTATTTATTTATTTATTTATTTATTTATTTATTTATTTATTTTGTCATTTCGAGACAGGGTCTCCCTGTAGCCCCAGCTGTCCTGGAACTCACTCTGTAGACCAGGCTGGCCTTGAACTCACAGAGATTATTTTGTTTTATTTTTGAGACAGAGTCTCCCTATAGCCCTAGCTGGCCTGGAACTCAGAGATCCACCTGTCTCTGCCTCCCAAGTGCTAGGATTAAAGACGTGTGCCACTGTGCCCAGCTTAAAGATGGTTCTTAGTCGCCATGTGGGTGTTGGGAATCGAACCCAGGTCCTCTCCAAGAGCAGTCGGCGCTCTTAGCTGCTGAGCCATCTCTCCAGCCCTGGCTTTCTTTTTCAAAAGTTATCACTTCCTGGCCACATAGCCGAAGACAATGGGCCAGCAGCCTCTTTCAAGGCCCGTACAGTTCATGCTCAGCCATCTTCCCTTTACTCCATCAGCAACCCAAATATGACTGTTTTCAGAAAGAGGCCAGAGAGTAGAGTTGGAGAAGGAATCCAGATTAGCTGGAAAGAATGGAGTTGACAGAAAAACTGGAAACCCCTCCCCCACAAGGGCCACCCAGTAGCAGGACAGTGCAGGAGCACAAAAGCAAAACAGGAGGGGTGTGTGTGTGTGTGTGTGTGTGTGTGTGTGTGTGTGTGTGTGTGTAAAACCTATAAAGGGTCAGGAGGCTGGGGAGCCTAGCCTGTCACACCTAGGGCCTCCCCAGGCTCCCTGACCCACTTCCATTCTCAGGAGCACCTTTCTCTTCTTTAACAAACCATAGAGACAGTTTCTATCACTGTCCATGGGTCCCTCTTCCAATTCTCTTCTTCCTAGACACAAGAACTTAGACATCTCAGTGGGGACCCTCTGGACTCAAACCCACGCCTGTGACAAGGAAAGTAGAGAGCTACTGTCTGCCTCCTAGGGTGAGGACTGGGTGGGATGTAGTCAGTACACCAGTCAAAGTGTGCTTAGAGAACCCTTTGTCTACTTAGGCATCATCCAGGCTCTGGATTCCAAATCTTCTCACCTGGGAGTCACCCCTGCATAGTGCTCTTGTGATAAAATGTTCTCACCTAATCTCTAGCCTCTTGGGGATCCAAACACAAATTATCAGTGCTCTAGCCCCCAGCACTGCTGTGCTTGAGGGTCATAGGCACAGAGACTGTGTGCACAATTCTCAGACCAAGCATACTGTTCTGGCTTGCTTCTCCATTGTATCAAAACACTCTGATCTTCAGCAAGTGGTGTTGGCAAAACTGGATCACCACTTGTAGAAGAATGAAATTAAACCCCTACCTCTCACCCTATATAAAAGTCAACTCCAGATGGGTCAAAGACCTCAACATGAAACCCCAAACTCTGAAGGCGATAGAAGAAAAAGTTGGCAACAGACTACAAAACATAGGCGTAGGAAAAGACTTCCTAAATCAGACAGCAGCTGCACAAGAATTAAGGTCGACAATTGACAAATTTGACCTCATTAAACTCAAAAGCTTCTGTACATCAAAAGAAACAATCAAGGAAGTGAAGAGAAATCCCACAGAGTGGGAGGAAACCTTCACCACAGAAAAATCTGATAAAGCATTGATTTCCAGAATATATAAACTACACAAAAAACAAAGAAAGAAAACAAATGACCCACTCAACAGATGGAGCAAACAGCTGAACAGAGACTTCACAAGTGAGGAATTAGAGATGGCTGAGAAACACCTTAAGAAGTGTTCAACATCACTAATCATTAAGGAAAATGCAAATCAAAACCACTCTAAGATATCATCTTACTCCAATAAGACTGGCTAAGATCAAGAAAACAAATGACACCAAGTGCTGGAGAGGTTGTAGGGAAAGAGGAACACTCATCCACTGCTGGTGGGAATGTAAACTGGTACAGCCACTATGGAAAGCAGTGTGGAGAACCCTTGGAAGACTTGGAATGAACTTGCCACCCGACCCAGCCATACCACTCCTAGGCATGTACCCTCAAGACTCACCCCACTGCAGAGATACATGCCCGGCCATGTTTATTTCAGCTCTCTTCACAGTAGCAAGGAGCTGGAACCAACTCAAATGCCCCTCAACTGATGAGTGGATAGAGAAAATGTGGCACATCTACACAATGAAGTTCTATGCAGCAGTAAAGAAAGATGACATCATGAGCTTTGCAGGAAAATGGCTGGAGCTAGAGGACATCATGCTGAGTGAAGTAACACAGTCCCAGAAAAAACAAACGACAAATGGTATCCCTCATCTGTGGATGCTAGTGCCAATTATGTAGTTGTATTTCCTGTGCATGGCCCCTTGAGCTTTTGTCCAAAGCAGTTGGGAGTGATGCATATTGGAAACAACAACAGCAACAACAACAACAGAAAGGACTGCATTGAAGAACTAACTGAAACAATGAATTTCTGCTCAAACAGTCAAATTCCACATGGAGAATATTGAGAAAGACGAAACAGAGATGAAAGCGGGTGGGCAGAAGGATGAGCCTGGGGGGGAGGGTGGTGGGAGGGGGGGACCGGGTCAGATGATAAAAAAATATATAAATAAATTAAAAAAAAACCACCGCACCAATACCAAATTGGGGAGGAAAGGGTCTTTCTCCTTATCCCCGGGCATAAGTTCATCATTGAGGAAGCCCAAGGTAGGAACTCAAGGCAGGAACCTGGAAGCAGGAGCTGAAGCGAAGCCATGAGGAATTGTAGCTTACTGGCTTGCTCCTGGTCCAGCTTCAGCCTGCTTTCTTTCTTTTTTAAATTTATTATTTTTTATTTATTAATAATATTTTTGTACAAGATTATGTTACTAATCAGATCTTAGACCCGTGTCCCCCACCCCCTACCCACCCACCAGAGCTCATGCATTCTGCCAAACATGCTTTTCTTTTTTTATTTATTTTTATTTTTATTTTATTTTATTTATTTGTGTGTATGAATGTTACTATCTGCATTTAGGTTTGTGCACCCTGTCATGCACACCGCGGAGGTCCGAAGAGGGTGTCGGCTTCCCTTGGAACTGGAGTTCTCTGGAATTGGAGTTACAGACGGTTTCGCCACCATGTGGGTGCCGGGATTGAACCGGGTCCTCTGTAAGAGTGGTCGGCGCTCTTAACCGCTAGGCCATCTTCCAGCCCCCAAACATGCTTTAATCTCCTTTCTCAGTCTCTTCTCAAAATTCTCCATGTGAAAGTTGACTGTTTTGAGCAGAAGTTCACCATTTTCAGTCAGTTCTTTGATGCAGTCCTGTCTGCTGCTGTTGTGTGTTTCCATATGCATCACTCCCAACTACTTCGAAAAGCTCAGGGGTCCTATGCACAAGAAATACTTAGACTAGGTAATTGGCTAGCATCACACAGATGAGGGATACCACATTTGTCGTTTTGTTTTCTGGGGACTGTGTTACTTCTACTTAATATCTTCTAGTTCCATCCATTTACCTGCAAAACTCATGATGTCATATTTCTTTACTGCTGCATAGAACTCCATTGTGGCAATGTATCAACATTTTCTTATTTCATTCATCAGTTGAGGGGCACTTGGGTTGTTCCAGCTCCTTGCTTTGTGAAGGAGCTGCAAAAACATGGCTATAGCATGTATTTCTTGCTGTAAGATGAGTCTTGGGATACATGGCCAGGAGAGGTATGGCTGGGTAGGTGGCAAGTTCATCCAAGTCTTCCAAGGGTTCTCCACACTGCTTTTCCATAGTGGCTGTACCAGTTTACATTCCCACCAGCAGTGGATGAGTGTTCCTCTTTCTCAACAACCTCTCCAGACATGGTTGCATTTGTTTTCTTGATCCTAGCCAGTCTTATTAGAGTGAGATGATATCTTAGAAGTGGTTTTGATTTGCATTTCTTAATGATAATTGATGTTGAACACTATTAAAAGTGTTTCCAGCCATCTCTAATTCCTCACTTGTGAAGTCTCTGTTCAACTGTTTGCTCCATCTGTTGAGTGGTCATTTTGTTTTCTTCTTCTTTGCTTTTTTTTTTTTTTTTTTTTGTCTTTTTTTGAGACAGGGTCTCCCTGTAGCCCCAGCTGTTCCTGGAACTCACTCTGTAGACCAAGCTTGCCTGTGAACTCACAAAGATCCGCCTGCCTCTGCCTCCCAAGTGCTAGGATTAAGGCGTGTGGCCAAACGCCTGGCTCTTCACAGTCGCTTATGCTATCATCAGTTAATGCGTTATGCCTGTTTTATAGGAAATACCACTGTAACAGTTGCTCTAGATTTACAGTTAAGGAGTGTTCATTACCTCCTGTTTTCTTTTCCAAAAAAAGGGGGGAGGTAGGAAGGTTTCTCAGCACCTGAAGGTAAACTTCCTTAGGGTCACATTATAAACAGTTCACCCCAATATTATTCAGAGAGATGCTCCGTGTCCGTGACTCAGGCAGTGTGCTATCATGCACACAAATTGCATCCTTTAACCTTTCAGAGGATTAAATGCTAAAAGACACACAGTGTCTGATTCAAACAGTAGCAAATCAAAGTGGGTAAAAATACCCCCACTTATGGTGAATATGGGGAGGCTCCTATATCCAAGGGAGGCCAAGGGCAGAGGAAAAAGCCTTCCCTAGGCACGGCGAGGAGGAACACAGCTGGAGAAGAGTCTGGCGGAGACTCCAGACCACGGATAGCAATACCATTCCTCTGAGGGGATGGCAGCCACCCTCCTTCCGGTGTGGATCACAGCTTTCCCCGGGCTAGAGACCAGAAAGGAGATCAGGAGAAGAGACTCTTCCTTCTGAAAACCACCAGCAATTAGGTTTGATTGATAATATTGATAAATAGACTCCAAACTAGCTTCAGAATGAGTTTCTGAAAAGAACAGGGAATCCCATAGAACTGGTTTTAAGTCTTTTTTAAGCTACTTTTCCTGTCTTCCCTCTTAACCTGAGATTTTCTCCGTTCCCATCTCAGGCGTTCACAACTCTCATGACCCTTGCCATTTGACCCTTCTAAGGAAGGGTCCAGTGCATACCAGTCACACTCTGTGTCAACTCAGTTCTCCGTATCTGCTATAACAGCTGTTCTCTAGCCAAGGAATAGCGATCACAGTTTTGGTTCCTGTTGTTTTATATGTTGAGATGCAGTCTCCTGTAACCTAGACTGGCCTGGAAATCACTATACAGCCAAGGTGATCTTAAATTCGGATCGTCATGAAGTGCTGCTGCAATTACAAATACACACGCACCATCCTTGGATATGTAAGAGTTTTTGTTTTGGCAGGTTAAAATTCTAGAGGTTTTGATGAAGGCCTGCCCTCAGCAACTTGGGGAGCTCTATTCATTCACCATTGGGACCATTAATTATCCTAACTAGAGTAACCAAAACTACCTGCTGTGCCTTACTTATATATCCATCTCTTTTAAGTTAATTTAGTTTCTTCCAAATTGTTTCCAAAGGCCGGGTGTGGTGGTAGACGCTTTTGATCCTAGCACTTGGAGGCAATGGCAGGCAGATCTCTGTGAGATGGAGGCCAGCCTGGTCTACATATCAAGTTCCAGGCCAGTGCTGAGGTGCCAGGAACCCTGTTCAAAAAATAAAAGAGAAGGAGAGAGAGAGAGAGAGAGAGAGAGAGAGGAGGAGAGAGAGAGAGAGAGAGAGAGAAGAGAGCCAGGGTATCAACATTCCTGCTTCTACAGCTGCTTCTCCAAGTGATTCCCCAGGCATAGCAGGGAAGCCTGAAGGCCACATTCTATAACCATGGACTACTCAATATTGCAATGCTAAGGAGGGAACAAGGACCTCAGCATGCTGAAGCATATTGTTACTCCGCTGAGCGCTATCTTGGCCTCTAGAAGGCATGTTTTAAAACGAGTGCATCGGGGGCTGGAGAAATGGCCTAGTGGTTACGGAGTGCGGACTGCTCTTGCAGAGGACCCGGCTTCGATCCTCAGCACATGGCGGTGAGCACCGTCTTTTAACTCCAGTCCGGGGAATCCGCACTCTCTTCTGACCTCGTGGCATTGCACGACATGGGTGCACGACCTACATGCAGAAAGACATTCATAACACATACAAAAATATTAAGAAAAACAAACGAGATGCATTAAGCAGCTAAGCTTTGGCCTCTTATTTCCCACATTCAGAAACAACAGACTCAAGTCTTGCAAATACACTCACGTAGTATTTGTCATAGTTCTCAGTTATCTTGATTTGAGGTTTTAATTGCCCTCAACTTCCCAGGACAGAAAATAAGATTCTGCTCTCTCAGACCACCGTCATCTAGCCTCTGCTACTCACATGTCCCAGACCCACACCTCACAACTTCCCAACACAGTTATAATTTGGTTACATCAATATTCATGTTATGCTAGGCATGTGGTTCACATATATAATCCCAGCATCAGAGAAGGCATGCAAGAGATTCAAGGTCATCTTCAGGTTCACATTGAGTTTGAGGCCCAGCCTGGGGTATATGAGACCCTTTTAAAAAATCAAAAAACAGCTGGGTGTGTGCCTCCATTGGACACAGAGCAATAGTAATCTTCTTCTTTTTAAATTTTCTGATTTATTTATTTTATATTTATGTGTATGTGTTAGTGCACCTGCTGTCATGCATGTCTTAGGCCAGGAAGAAGAGGCTGAATCTCTTGAATGTGAGTTATAATGGTTATTTGCTGCCATCTGTGGGTACTGGGAAACAAACCTTGGTCCTTGTGAGAACACCAGTGTCTTAGCTGCTAACCATCTCTAGTTGTAGATCTTCTTTTGATGGTTTTGATGGTTTTGCTGTAATGTGTAATCCATCTGTTAAAAAAGAAAACTACATAGAAAACTATGATTCCTTTCCCAATGTCAATCCTCCTCTACATGCTACCTCTCATTTTACCAAGGGAATGCATAAGTATCTTCCATATTGAGTATCTATAAGAGATTTTTTTATTTAATTTTTTTTATGCTTATGAATGTACTGCTGCAGTACATGAAGGTTATGCAACATGTCATGCAAATGTGATGAGGTCAGGAGGGTTTGCTGATCCCTGGAAATGGAGTTAAAAGAAGGTTCTCAGCNAACAACAACAACAACAACAACAACAACTGAAGTTGTTGTTTAGTTTAGGTTTAGTACATTTTGTGAGTTAAAGTCTTAGACACATTTTAGAACACTCTGGTAACACAAGTAAACTTGTCTGAAACATCAGGAAATTCTTCTGCTAAGCATAGGCAATTATGAACAGGTAGTACTAATATGAATGGTCACAGAGTGACCACGTGGGAAGGAGGATATATCCCTAAGTCAAAAGCTGTCACCTCGTGAGGGAAATTTGTTTGAGGCTCTTCTGGTCAGGGCCAGAATAACCATGTGCAACAGCAACATTAATTGGATATAGCTACTGATGCTTACAACTATTTTCTGAACAATTTCTTATTGAGATCCCATTACCGTGCTACACAGAAGGTGACACAGGAATAAATTAGTAGCTGTTTCTTTCTAGGAATTCACATCCCACTGGGGAGAAGGATGTCTATCATTGCAATCATGAGTGATAATGTAGGCAGAGGAGCATGTGAGAAAAACAGAGGGAGTGCACCAACCCCCGTGGGCAGGATAGCAAGAACTTTGAAGGTTTTCAGTCTAGATTTTATCATCATTTATTAATTCCTTATAATACTGTTTCTATTTATCAATTGAGAAATTAATAGAATGTAATTTGATCACATTCGGAACCCTTCTTTCATCTCCTCTTAGATCTACTCACCTTCCTCTCTGAGCTACTTCACCTTCCTAATCCTACCTCACTTCCTGTCTTCTGTTAATTATTTTTTCAAAATTTTATTAATTCAAGAATTTCTTCCAATTTATTTTGATCACATCCAGTCTCCCTCCCTGTTCTCCAGCCTTAGTTTTACAACCCCCCTCCCTGACTTCATGTCTTCTATAATTATTTGTCTTTTATAAGACCCAGAGAGCCCTATTTGTGTTTCCCAAGTACTCTTGTGTGTGGGTCTATCCTTTGGAGTTTAGTCAACCTTTCAGGCATCACAGCAGTATGGAAAATTGACCTCCCTCTGCCAGCATCTATCAGTTGCCGAGAGCTTCTCAACTAGGACTGGGGCTTTCTGCCCTCCTCCTCTATCCATTCTGAGCCCTATTTAGCCTGGCTTTGGACAGGTCTTGTGGATGCTGCCATAAGTGGTGTGGGTTCATATGTGCAACTACTTTTTAAGGCCTACTGAGTCAAATTTCTCAAAATGCTTTTCAGTATGGTCTGTCCACTTGAACTCTGGACAACCTACCAAGCAACACAACCTTAAAGGAAACCAAGTTTTCATCTCTCAGCAGCTACCAATTGCTAATAGTTCCTCAGCAATGGCTTCTTGCTTACCCTCTTCATCCCTGTGGGTGTTGTCTGGTGTGTGTAGCTCTTCCACATGTTCTCATGCATGCTGTGGGTTCATATTTCTACATGTCCTGTCGTGATGTGAAAATATGGTTTACTTACATACATCCACCACCTCTGGCTCTTATAATTTTTCTTAAGGGGCGGTAACTCCAGTTTCTATGCTTTCTAATTTAAAATAGACTATAGCATGGTACTATATATTTTACAAACTGCACATATTCATTTTAGTATATATATATTTTTTTGGTCTTTTTGAGACAGGGTCTCCCTGTAGCCCCAGCTGTCCTGGAACTCACTCTGTAGACCAAGCTGGCCTTGAACTCACAAAGATCCGCCTGCCTCTGCCTCCCAAGTGCTAGGATTAAAGGCGTGCGCCACCACGCCCGGCTCTTTCACAGTTCTTATGCCTATCAATCAGTTAATGCGTTATGCCTGTTTTATAGGAAATTACCACTGTAACAGTTGGCTCTAGTTTACAGTTAGGGAGTGGTTTCATTACCATCCTGTTTTTCTTTTTCCAAAAAAAGGGGGAGAGGTAGGAAGGTTTCTCAGCACCTGGAAGGTAAACTTCATTAGGGTCCATTATAAACAGTCAACCCCAATATTATTCAGAGAGATGCTCAGTGTCCGTGACTCAGGCAGTGTGCTATCATGCACACAAATTGCATCCTTTAACCTTTCAGAGGATTAAATGCTAAAAGACACACAGTGTCTGATTCAAACAGTAGCAAATCAAAGTGGGTAAAAATACCCCCACTTATGGTGAATATGGGGAGGCTCCTATATCCAAGGGAGGCCAAGGGCAGAGGAAAAAGCCTTCCCTAGGCACGGCGAGGAGGAACACAGCTGGAGAAGAGTCTGGCGGAGACTCCAGACCACGGATAGCAATACCATTCCTCTGAGGGGATGGCAGCCACCCTCCTTCCGGTGTGGATCACAGCTTTCCCCGGGCTAGAGACCAGAAAGGAGATCAGGAGAAGAGACTCTTCCTTCTGAAAACCACCAGCAATTAGGTTTGATTGATAATATTGATAAATAGACTCCAAACTAGCTTCAGAATGAGTTTCTGAAAAGAACAGGGAATCCCATTAGAACTGGTTTTAAGTCTTTTTTAAGCACCTCTTTCCTGTCTTCCCTCTCAACCTGAGATTTTCTCCGTTCCCATCTCAGGCGTTCACAACTCTCATGACCCTTGCCATTTGACCCTTCTAAGGAAGGGTCCAGTGCATACCAGTCACACTCTGTGTCAACTCAGTTCTCCGTATCTGCTATAACAGCTGTTCTCTAGCCAAGGAATAGCGACACAGGTTTTGGTTCCTGTTGTTTGATACTTGTTGAGATGCAGTCTCCTGTAACCTAGACTGGCCTGGAACTCACTATACAGCCAAGGGTGATCTTAAACTTCCTGATCGTCATGAGTGCTGCTGCAATTACAAATACACACCACCATTCCTTGGATATGTAAGAGTTCTTTGTTTTGGCAGGTAAAATTCTAGAGGTTTTGATGAAGGCCTGCCCTCAGCAACTTGGGGAGCTCTATTCATTCACCATTGGGACCATTAATTATCTAACTAGAGTAACCAAAACTACCTGCTGTGCCTTACTTATATATCCATCTCTTTTAAAGTTAATTTTAGTTTCTTCCAAACTTGTTCTCAAAGGCCGGGTGTGGTGGTAGACGCTTTTGATCCTAGCACTTGGAGGCAATGGCAGGCAGATCTCTGTGAGATGGAGGCCAGCCTGGTCTACATATCAAGTTCCAGGCCAGCTGAGGTGGCCAGGAAACCCTGTTTCAAAAAATAAAAGAGAAGGAGAGAGAGAGAGAGAGAGAGAGAGAGAGAGAGAGAGAGAGAGAGAGAGCCAGGTATCACCATTCCTGCATCTACAGCTGCTTCTCCAAGTGATTCCCAGGCATAGCAGGGAAGCCTGAAGGCCACATTCTATAAGCCATGGCTACTCAATATTGCAATGCTAAGGAGGGAACAAGGACCTCAGCATGCTGAGCATATGTTACTCCGCTGAGCGCTATCTTGGCCTCTAGAAGGCATGTTTAAAACGAGATGCATCGGGGGCTGGAGAGATGGCCTAGTGGTTACGAGTGCGACTGCTCTTGCAGAGGACCCGGCTTCGATCCTCAGCACCCACATGGCGGCTGAGCACCGTCTTTAACTCCAGTCCCGGGGGAATCCGACACTCTCTTCTGACCTCCGTGGCATTGCACGACATGGGTGCACAGACCTACATGCAGACAGTACATTCATACACATACAAAAATAAGTTAAGAAAAACAAAACGAGATGCATTAAGCAGCTAAGCTTTGGCCTCTTATTTCCCACATTCAGAAACAACAGACTCAAGTCTTGCAAATACACTCACGTAGTATTTGTCATAGTTCTCAGTTATCTTGATTTGAGGTTTTAATTGCCCTCAACTTCCCAGGACAGAAAATAAGATTCTGCTCTCTCAGACCACCGTCATCTAGCCTCTGCTACTCACATGTCCCAGACCCACACCTCACAACTTCCCAACACAGTTATAATTTGGTTACATCAATATTCATGTTATGCTAGGCATGTGGTTCACATCTATAATCCCAGCATTCAGGAGAGGCAGGCAAGAGAGTTCAAGGTCATCTTCAGGTTCACATTGAGTTTGAGGCCAGCCTGGGGTATATGAGACCCTTTTTAAAAAATCAAAAACAGCTGGGTGTGGTGCCTCCATGGCCACAGAGCAAATAGTAAGTCTTCTTTTTAAATTTTCTTGATTTATTTATTTTTATTTTATGTGTATGAGTTTTTTACCTGCATGCTTGTAAGTGCACCCAGGCCAGAAGACGGCATCAGATTCCCTTGAACTGGAATTATGGACCATTGTTAGCTGCCGTGTGGGTACTGGGAAACAAACCTTGGTCCTCTGTGAGAGCAGCCAGTGCTCTTAGCTGCTAACCCACCTCTCTAGTCCTGTAGATCTTCTTTTGATGGTTTTGATGGTTTTGCTGTAATGTGTAATCCATCTGTTAAAAAAGAAAACTACATAGAAAACTATGATTCCTTTCCCAATGTCAATCCTCCTCTACATGCTACCTCTCATTTTACCAAGGGAATGCATAAGTATCTTCCATATTGAGTCTTCATAATGACTGAGTATTTTTTATTTATTTATTTTTTTATGCGTATGAATGTACTGTCTGCAGTACATGAAGGTTTATGCACCCATGTCATGCAATGCTGCTGAGGTCAGAAGAGGGTGTCTGATTCCCCTGGAACTGGAGTTAAAGACGGTTCTCAGCCGCCATGTTGGTGCTGGGGATCGAACCTGGGTCCTCTGCAAGAGCAGTCGGCACTCTTAACCGCTAGGCCATCTCTCCAGCCCCCAATGACTGAGTATTAACACTGAAACTCTCCCATCTAACAGAGGAAGTACTCCTTCCTCCACGCACTCTGCCTTGCTGAAACAGCTCACAGCTGGGTATTAGCAGTTATCCATGTACACTGGTACAGTGATATGGACAACATTAAGTGGGAATCAAAAGGCTTGAATTTTAATCTAGACTTTGTCACTTCCTAGTTCAGTGACCCTGGGAAATGCAGTTCCATTCCATTAACATTTACTGTGCACTTCCTATGTGCCAAAGCCTGTGCTGGCTGCTGGGATGAGCAATGGTTCCTGTCCTTCAGTTGCTTAAGAGTTAGCCAGGAAGAGCTATAAAGCAAAACAGCATTTTCTGTAATCACTTATGACAATAGGATATGAAGCACCTGGAAAGACTATCAAAGGACATAATTAATTCCTGGAGATGGAAGGTAGTGAAGTTTTCACAGAGGTTGTGACAAAGTTATCTTTATGGTGCTTTTAAAAATACATAATAACATATTGTTTCAAGGAAATTAAAGCAAAATTGTCACATAGAATCACTACCGCACCCTTCTCATCAACACAAGCATTTGCTATTTACTAGCTAACAAGATTGGATGTGGATTTTAAAAGACTAGTGGGATTGTGTCCGATATATAAGGCAACAAAGCCTAAGAAGAAAATTCAGGGCAAAGAAAATGTTGTGTTAAAGGGAGAGGGTAAAAAGTTATATTCAGGGGGGCTGGAGAGATGGCCTAGCGGTTAAGAGCACTGACTGCTCTTGCAGAGGACCCAGTTCGATCCCCAGCACCCACATGGCGGCTGAAAACCGTCTTTAACTCCAGTTCCAGGGGAATCCAACGCCCCCTTCTGACCTCCGAGGCATTGCACGACACGGGTGCACAAACCTGCATGCAGACAGTACATTCATACACAGACGAAAATAAATAAAATTAAAAAAAAGTTATATTCGGCTGGGCGTGGTGGCACATGCCTTTAATGCTAGCACTCTGGAGGGAGAGGCAGGCAGATCTCTGTGAGTTCAAGGCCAGCCTGGTCTACAGAGTGAGCTCCAGGCCAGCTGGGACTTAAAGGGAGACCCTGTCTCGAAAATACAAAAAAAAAGTTATATTCATTTATTTCATAATGCTGGGACAAAATGTCTGAGGATGGGGAATTTATAAAGAAGAGAGGTTCGTTTCTTTTACATTCCTGGAGGTCCAAGAGCATGAAGCCAGCATCTTCTCAGCTTTTGGTGAGTCACCATGCTGTGTCAGCTCGCCGAGACAGCATCACAGGGTAGGAGTACCCATGAGAGAGGTGAGCAGCATGTGCTAAGAGCCAAAACACTGGAGGTAATTTGGCTTCATGTCTACCTGAGACTCAACACATCCTGAGACAAATCCAGTCCTAAGGGACCTAACCTAGTCTCTTGAGAAAGACACTAATCCATTCCTGTGGGTAAAAGCCCCACCACCCAATTATCTCTTAAAGGTCCCACATCTCTCAGCACTGGTATGCCGGAGACCAAGCCTCAGCCTGAGATTTTGTGAGCAAAAAAATCAAACCAAAAGGCTACCTGGATTTTGCATAAAGACTACAGAAATTGGGCTGGAGAGATGGCCTAGCGGTTAAGAGCACTGACTGCTCTTGCAGAGGACCCAGGTTCGATCCCCAGCACCCACATGGCGGCTGAGAACCGTCTGTAACTCCAATTCCAGGAGAACTCTAGTTCCAGGGGAATCCAAGACCCTCTTCTGACCTCCGCGGCATTGCAAGACACGGGTGCACAGACCTACTGCAGACAGTACATTCATACACATAAAAAAAAAAAAAAAAAAAAAAAAAGACTACAGAAATTATGCCAGAAATGGCAGGAAGTAAGGCGAGGGAACAGAATAGCTGTCAGAACATGAGCAATCTCTGCCATGCCAAGGGCTTTAGCTTGTATTCTGCCACAATGGAGGATCCGTTAAGATACTTTGAGATCAGAAATAGTCAAATCTGCATTTTATATGCCATCCAGCTGGCACTGTGCAAGGTGCATTAGAGGTGGGATAAAATCAGACTGAAGGAGGGGGGAGTCAGAGAAAGTTGTAAGCTTGAGAGTGAAGTGGAGAGACAGATTTGATAGACTTTAGGGACATAGTTTAATACTGTGTTAATATTTTGGTAAAATACAAGCTAGCTGAAAGCAATGATGGTGGACAAGTTTCTGAACAAAGGAAAAATGTAGGATAGATGCAGGTTTGGAGGAGGGGCTAATGCCTTGGCTTTGGCCATATTTGAATCTATAAACCATCTGTGATTCCAAGAAGCAGCCTAGGTCAAGGTCAGCTGAGCTGGACCAGGAGAAACGCATGCCTCATGTCTTGGTATTGTTTTTGTTGCTGTGATAAAATACTCTGGCAAAACAATTTAGGGGGAAAGTTTGTTTTAGCTCCAAGTTCCAGATTACAGTCCATCAATGCAGGAAAGTCGAGGCAGCAGTTCTTACCTAGTCAGGAGCAGGGAAGGAATGAATGTATGCATGTTTGTGCTTTCTCCTCTCATCCATTCAGGATAACCCTGCCTGGGAATGGTCCCACCCACAGTGGGCTTCCCACACGAATTAACATAAACAAGACAATCCCCTACAGACACGCCCACAGGCCAACCTGATCTAGACAATCCTTCACTGGGACTCTATTCCCAGGTCATTCTAGATTGTGTCAAGTTGACATTCAAAACCAACCATCACACCTGGTATGGTGGAAAATATGAGTGAGCTGTGCTAGTAGTAGTAAGCATCTGATCCAAGCAGTGGGTACAAAACCAGGAGAGGAAGGGTGTCTGGGGATCAGGAAGTGAGAGCACAGGAAATAGTATGCACAGCAGAATATGGATATATGGATACAAGAGCAACAGATATAACAGGTCCACAAAACAAGAAAAGAAAAAGTCACTCTCCCTATGAATCTCGAGGTGCACCTGTTGGCTTAAAGTACCCTCCTGGATCCAAGTATGGTAAAGCCCAAGTGGGCACAGACTTATTCATTGGAACCCAAACCAGACTGAGAGACAGAATGTTCCCTTGGTCACCATCTGGCTCTTTCCCTTCCTTTGACAAAGTTCTGGGGCTGGCCTCAATTCTAGAAGAAAAAGTGAATGGTTATGATTTTAGGATCAATGAAAAGACCCACGTTATGGAACCAGGGTCTTTACGATAGGATTCCAGGCCCTAGCAAGGTTTCTCCAGGCTTCAAAGGCTGTCTTTTTAGTACTCATTTCTGCCTCTGAATCAAGGGAATGGACTCAATGCATATATACACAGGGCCAAATCTTTACCAGGGTCTTCTTTAGCCAGAGAGAGAGAGAGAGAGAGAGAGAGAGAGACAGAGAGAGAGACAGAGACAGAGAGAGAGAGAGACAGAGATCATATCGTAGATAGCTAACTAGGACAGAATAGGCCTAGACTTCAAAAGGTCTTTATCCTGAAAAGAACAAGGCTGAAGCAGGAGTCAGGGCCAACTTGCATCCTTGACTGGAATACACTGATACATGAGTGTCTCATGGGGTTATGGAGCCATGTGTAGAAGAATAAAACATGACTCTCCCCATCGGTCTGCCCACAGTGTGTGAGGATATCCTACTCATTTGACCAAAGGACTTCAATGGGGAGTAACACATAAACTGAAGAATAAGATCAAGGATTGAGTATTTAAGCTTTCATGAGAGGATCATAAGTTCAGATTACTTCTCTAACCACCTTCTGAGAGGTTAGAGCAGCTCCAATTGAATGTCCACAGGAAATCATAAGGACCAGCAGCCCATTGGCCCTGAGTAGCATGCCCCTCTGGTTCCAGTGGATAACAGTGTCCTACCCTGCCTCCCAAAAATGAGAACCTGACCATCAAGTTCTTTGAGTGGCTCTGATTCAGGCTGGGTTGATGCCATGTTTACTAAACCAAGATGCTCTGCCCATTGCCAGATATCCTAGGGCCTCTGTCATTAGAGATTTTAGCCAGAGATGTGGCTCAGGAGTTGAGAGCACTTGCTATTATTCCAGAGAACCCGGGTTTGATTCCCAGCACCAACATAGTGGTTCTGTCACCCTTTTCCAGCCATTGCACTATATACGTGCCAGAAAACGTGCTGGCAATCAAAACACTTGCACAAATAAAAATAATCCCTTTTTTAAAAGAGTGTAACTAGATCCCTGATTAATCCCTCACCCATGCCGCCCTCTGTCCAGCATAATCTATACCTAAAAGTAGAAGAGAAGAATAAAAACAGGAAGGAGTGAAGGAGGAAGTACACGTATTACCTTCGAAGAGAAGGGCAAGAGTTAAGAGATTCCCTCCTCCAGTAATGCTTCATCTCAGTTGTCAACTTGATGGGCGTGTGCCACCATGCCTAGCAGAAGCCTCAATCTTTTGAAAAATACAAATTCATTAGAAAAGAGAAAGCCTGGGGGCTAGAGAGATTGCTCAGTGGTTAGAGAACTGGCTCTTGTAAATGACCTGGGTTCAGTTTCCTACACCAACATAGCAGCTAACAACTATCTGTAACTCTAGTTCCCAGGGATCCAATGCCTTCTGGCCTCTTCAAGCAATGCATAGTATACATCCATACATGCAGGCAACACACACACACACACACACACACACACACATACACACACACCACACATAAAAATAAGGGGCTGGAGAGATAGCTTAGCACTTCAGAGCACTGACTGCTCTTGCAGAGGATCTGGGTTCAATTCCCAGCACCCACCCTCTGGCCCCTCTCTCTCCTTTAAAAAAAAAAATACTTGTTTTGTTTTTGAGACAGGGTCTCCCTTTTAGTCCCAGCTGGCCTGGCGCTCGCTATGTAGACCAGGCTGGCCTTGAACCACAGAGATCTGCCTGCCTCTGCCTCCCAAGTGCTAGGATTAAAGGCGTGCGCCACCACGCCCAGCATAAAATAAAATAAGATAATTCAAAAAATATTTTTAAGGAGAGAGTGGGCCTTGAGAGCTGGCTCAGTGGAAAGACCCTTGCTGTTCTTCCAGAGGACCCGGGCTGTGCTGGACAGCTTTGGTGACAACTTGACACACCTGGGTTGAGAGAGCCTCAAATGGGGAATTGCTTCCATTGGACTAGCCTGTGGCAATGTCTGTGGAGTATTTTCTAGATTGCTGAGTGATGTGAGAGGGCCCAGCTCACTATGGGTGGTGCTACCCCTGGGCAGGCTGTTGTGTATTATACAAGAAAGCCAGCTGAGCATGGGCCAGGGGAGCAAGCCAGTAAGCAGCATTCCTCCATGGCCTGTGCTTCAGCTCCTGCCTCCAGGTTCCTGTCCTGAGTTCTTACCTTGGTTGGACTCCCTCAGTGATGAACTGTGACCTGGGAGATGTAAGATGAATAAACTGCCACCCCCACAAGTTGATATTGGTCGGAGTGTTTTGTCACTGAAATTGAAGGCAAACTAGAACAGAAATTGGTACCAAGATGATGGAGTATTTCTATGACCGACCTGACCTTCATATTTTGGGGAGGATTCTGGAAGCATTTGGAAATTTGGGCTAGAAAAGTCATTGAGT
The DNA here is from genome assembly GCA_009823505.1 of Rhizomys pruinosus. Lineage (NCBI taxonomy): Eukaryota > Metazoa > Chordata > Mammalia > Rodentia > Spalacidae > Rhizomys > Rhizomys pruinosus. The sequence continues at coordinate 2,431,356 of VZQC01014390.1, read as the reverse complement.
GCTTAGAGTTTGTTGCTGTGGAGCTTGCAACGTTGTGCTGAAGGAGTTGTAGATGGTGGAGGCCTGGCTTGTGAAGCTTCAGGGGAAGCAGAGACTGTCAGGGCCATTTGTGTGATGTTCTGAGTTGAGAATCTGTAAGTTCTGGTCAGTGGGGGCTGAAGAATCAGCTGTGTTTAAGATGCCAGAACCTGAAGGGGAAACTGTTTGTTTTACTGGGACAATTGATGCTGAAAAATCAGCTCTAAGTAACAAGAGACCAGCATCGCTGTGGGGAAATCTTGGGGGAAGAAGTTTCTCAGGGTCAGCACACAGAAGCTGTGGTCCAGAGGTGTCCTGAGCCTCCATCTCAAGCCAGAATCAGGACTTGGTAGGTGTAACAGTTGCCTATATGGTTCAGGAGTTGAAATTGGCGAAAGTGCGACATGGTTCTTTTTTTTTTTTTTTTTTTTTTTTTTTTTTTTTTTTTTTTTGGTGTTTTTGAGACAGTGTCTCCCTTTAGTCCCAGCTGGCCTGGAGCTCACTATGTAGACCAGACTGGCCTTGAACTCACAAATATCCGACTACCTTTGCCTCCCGAGTACTGGGATTAAAGGTGTGTGCCACCACGCCCAGCTGATTCTTCTCTTTTGAAATAGACAGTACTTGGTTTGGATTTTAGAGGAGCCCACAAAAAGAAATTGTGAACTTTTAAGTGTTTGGATTTTTTAAGGACTGTGGGGCTTTTAAGGTTGTATTGTCCTATGTTGTGATATTGATGTTAACATATCTTGGGGACAAAAAATGGAAAGGTGGTGGTTTATTAGCAATGTGTTTTATGTGTCAGGTTGACAAGGGCCAGTTGTGCTGGACAGCTTTAGTGTCAACTTGACACTCCTGGGTTGAGGGAGCCTCAACTGGAGAAACGCCTCCATTGGACTGGCCTGTGGCAATGTCTGTGGAGTATTTTCTAGATTGTTGAGTGATGTGGGAGGGCCCAGCCCCAGCCCACTATGGATGGTGCCACCCCTGGGCAGGTTGCTGTGTATTGTACAAGAAAGCAGGCTGGGCATGGGCTAGGAGAGCAAGCCAGTAAGCAGCATTCCTCCATGGCCTGTGCTTCAGCTCCTGCCTCCAGGTTCCTACCTTAAGTTCCTGCCCTGAGTTCCTACCTCGGGCTTCCTCAGTGATGAACTGCGTGACTTGGGAGATGTAAGATGAGTAAACCATTCCCCTTTCCACCAAGTTGATAGTGGTCAGAGTGTTTTGTCACAGAAATTGAAGGCAAACTAGAACACAGATTTGATTCCCAGCATTCACATAGCAGCTAACGACTGTCCATAAATGCAGTTACATGAGATCTGATGCCCTCTTCTGGCCTCTGTGGGGCATTGCATACATGTGGTGCACTTACATTCATGTAAGCAAAACATTCATACATATGAAAAAGGAAAGAAAAATAATAAATAAAATATTATAAAAGGAGAGAGCTTGAATTGAGAATGCCACTGAAAAGATCCTTTGCTCTTCGAAAGCCTGGGGAAGTGTCTCCCCAGGATGAGCACACAGAAATGGATGCAACTGTGGTCCGTGGGGGGCTAGGGTCCATCCTGGGCTGGTAGAAGAGCTTGGCAACATCAGCCACATTACTGGTTTTGCAACTATAAACTACATGGGATTCTGCTTAATTGGATGGATTAGACAAATGTGGTAGAAGATCTGAGAGCAGGGGTGCACTGGAGGTCCTGGGAAGTGTGGCAGACATGGCCGGTGATGAGGTGCCCTAGTTAGATAGGCATGAGGAGAGGAGGGTAGGTCTAGAAGACTATGATAGACTCTAAATACAGGAAATAGGACTAGATAATGTGATGCAGTTGAAAAGCAGATTAAACTGGGCGTGGTGCTGCATGCCCACAATCCTAGTGCTTGGGAGGCTAAGGCAGGAAGATCATGAGTTCAAGGCTAGCCTGGGCTACAAAGTAAGATTGAATTTCTGAAAAAAAAGGAAAGGAAAAGAATGGAAAGGAAGGAGGAGGAAAGAAGAAAGGGGAAAGGGGAAGACGAGAGGGGAAAGGCAAGAGAAAGCAGGTTCAAGGGGAGTAAAAAAGTGAGTGGAATGCTGGGGTGTGGTGGTGCACGCTTTTAATCCCAGCACTCTGGAGGCAGAGGCAGGCAGAGCTCTGTGAGTTCAAGGCCAGTCTGGTCTACACAGTGAGTTCCAGGCCAGCTGGGGCTACAGAGAGACTCTGTCACCAAAAGACCAAGAAAGAAACAAAAAGGAAGAAAGAAAGAAAGAAAGAAAGAAAGAAAGAAAGAAAGAAAGAAAGAAAGAAAGAAAGGAAGGAAGGAAGGAAGGGAGGAAAAAGTAAGTGGAAAATAGGCATGTTAGGCTGAATAATGATCCTTCATGAGATATCCATGTCCTTATCCCTTGTGAATGCTTCCTTGTATGGCAGAGAAAGGGCTTTATAGGTGCAACTGAGGACCTTGGGATGGGGGGGTCATCCTGGATTATCTAGATGGTTCTGAATGCGATGACAAATGCTCTTACAGAGGGAGATGTGATGTGAGGGCAGAAGCAAGATGGGCTGGCTTTGGTTCCTAGTACCCACATGGTAGCTAATAATGGTCTATAACTGTAGTTCCAGGAGGTCCACTGCCCTCTTCTGACCTCCACAGCCACTGCATGCATGAGGTGCACTTACATACACCGAGGCAAAACATTCATACACGTAGAGTAAAAATAAAAATAAAATTTAAAAATCAGAAACGAATTATTATGTGATCCAGGAATAGCACTTCTGTGTATATACTCAAAGAATTAAATTCAGGGATGCAAAGAGATGCTTGTACACAGCATTTTCACTATAGCCACAAGATTCGGGCACCCAACTGTGTAGCAACAGAATAATGGCTGAAACACACACACACCAGTCTTATTCAGCCCTAAAAATAAAGGAAATTCTAACACATAGATGAACCTTGAGGATATTTTGCTAGGTGCAATAAAGCAGTTAAGAAAGGGCAAATACTGGGCTGGAGAGATGGCCTAGCGGTTAAGAGCACCGACTGCTCTTGCAGAAGACCTGGGTTCCATCCCCAGCACCCACATGGTGGCTGAGAACCATCTGTAACTCCAATTCCAGGAGATCTCCAGTTCCAGGGGAATCCGACACCCTCTTCTGACCTCCGCAGCATTGCACCACATGGGTACACAAACCTACATGCAGACAGAACATTTATATAAATAAATAAATAAAGAAAGAAAGAAAGAAAGAAAGAAAGAAAGAAAGAAAGAAAGAAATAGGGCAAATACTGTACGATCCTACATATAAGAGGTGCCCAGAGTACTGAGGCCTGCAGAGAGTAAAAGTAGCAATGTTGTTGCCAGAGGCTGCTGAGGAGGAAAAGAGGACTTAGTATTAAATGAGCAAGGAGTTTCAGTTTTGTAGTTTGAAAGGTGTTCTGTGGGTAGATGTTGGTGATGGTTGGTTATTCAACATTGTGAATGTAACATACTTAATGCCACTGAAGTTTAAAATGGTTAGGGTAGTGGATCTTGGATTTTTTGTTATATAGATTTTTACTGCCATTAAAAAATAATTTAAAAATTTTTTAATTAATTTTATTTATTTCTGTATGTGTATGAATGTACTGTCTGCATGCAAGTCTGTGCACCCGTGTCGTGCAATGCCGCGGAGGTCAGAAGAGAGTGTCGGATTCCCCTGGAGCTGGAGTTCTCCTGGAATTGGAGTTTCAGACGGTTCTTGGCCGCCATGTGGGTGCTGGGGATTGAACCCAGGTCCTCTGTAAGAGCAGTCGGTGCTCTTAACCGCTAGGCCATCTCTCCAGCCCCTAAAAAATAATTTTAAATGAGTAAGTAGTTCATAGGCGAGCTTACAAGATTTAAAAAAAAAAACAACCCATAGGTACTGAAATGTAAACTAGGCAAAAGTTGGAGAAACAGGTTCCAGTACTCATGTTGTGGCCTCAGAGAGAAGCAGATCCAGTAATGACCAAAGGGATATGTTAGTGCCCATGTGGGCACAGTAGACAAGCCTCTGGCCTGGTGAAATGAGTCTATGCCCAGATGCTCTACATCTGGCAGCATCATAGGAAGACAGCAGAAAGGATTGTCTCTAATTCAGCTCTAAAAAAAAAAAAAAAAAAGCCCTCCCCTGAAAATAAAACTTCCACCATGTACCTGGAATGAATTTAGGGTTCAAATGCCTATTACCTGCATCAGAAGGAAGCCCCAAGTAAGAAAGCAGCATAAAATTGATTTTTAAGATGGGCATGGTGGTGCACACCTTTAATCCTAGAACTTGGGAGGCAGAGGCAGGTGGATCTTTGTGAGTTCAAGGCCAGCCTGGAATACCCAGTGAGTTCCAGGACAGCTGGGGCTACAGGGAGACCCTGTCTCAAAAAGACAAAAAAAAATTTTGATTTTTAGCCAGTGATATCCCTAGGATACTGGCAGGGGCCAACATAAGCCTGGCCTTCATTTCAGCTTCAACACTGCAGGCCAGAGCGATTCCCACAGGGGTGGGGGTGGGGGCAGGGGAAATAGTCTCATTTACAGAGGGAAAAAAAACAAAAACTATAAACACAGGGAGCTATAACCCACCATATACAATAGTTAGCAGTCAAAATAAACAGCAAGATTAAGCTCTCCAAAACTTCCTATAGCAGAACTATTAGAAACCATGAAGTTGATGTTTGAAAATGATTCAAAAATCAAAAGAGAGATATTCTAAGAATGGCACAAGAAAATATTATTAAAAGAACAGAAAAATCTAAAGTGGGCCAAGAATAACTTCTAGACATGAAAAATATTGTTCCTGATGTTAAAAGCTCGTGGGTTAAATAGCAGATTAGACACATAGATGAGAGAACTGGTGAAATAGAAGAGAGCAGAGGAAAGATCTAGAATGCTCCATTTAGGAACAAAGAAATTGAATATGTGAAACACAGATTATACAGTAAAAAGACAACTAAAAAGGCCAACATATGTCTCACAGTTGTACCAGAAAGAGAATGGAAAAAAAGAAGAAATGCTATTTAAAATCTAGTATGTGAATTCAAAAACTGGCCTAGCCAATTATGGTATGACCTTGGGCAAATAATAGTTTTCCTGTAACCCAATTTGTTAGCTCCAAAATTTGTCTAGGACTCTTATGAGAATCAAATAACATTATAGAGGTAAAGCCCAGCTCATAGAAATACGCAATGCCATACAACTTATGGCTATGCAGGATGGACTGGAAAATGCCAGCAGAGAGGTTGACCCAACTGAACATTAGAGAAAGAGGAACCTCAGACTGCCTGAGTCACAGACACTGAACATCTCTCTGAATAATATTGGGGTTAACTGTTAATAATGGGCCCTAATGAAGTTTACCCTCCAGATACTGAGAAACCTTCCTACCTCTCCCCTTTATAGGAAAAAGAAAAACATGATGGTAATGAAACCACTCCCTAACTGTAAACGAGAGCCAATTGTTACAGTGGTAATTTCCTATAAAACAGGCATAACTACCCTTTATTAATTGACTGATAGTCATAGGAACTGTGAAAGGATATTTCTCTAGAGCCAAATTCAATAGTAAAGTGTTTATAAGTTGTGTATTAAGCAAAATATATTACTACAGGAAAGCTCTGACATCAGCAATGAATTATTCTGCCTAGGAGATGTTGGCAAGGGGATTTGAACCCGCCCCCCCCAAATTATAAAGGCCTTTTGCCTATAAGTGGGATATATGCAAGGAGAAAGGCAGTAAGTCCCTGTTGTCAAAGACCTGGTGTGAGCATGAAAAATGTTTATGAGACATCACTTGCTAGCGTACAACTGGCCTCTGAAATGCCAGAGAGTGTTACCAAAGGCCACTAAAGCAATACAGCAAAATATTGGTCTCCCTGAGACAAGCAAGAGTCCTCCGTCAATATCAGCTACACCTCAACAGCCTGGAGATACTGTGTAACAGTGTCTATATATATCCCAAATCTATTTGGCTATTAGCTCTCTCCTTGGAGGAATAACTCACGGCGGATGCTACAGCTTATGTCCTCTAGTGGTTAGGAGATGTTATAAGCCACAATAAGAACTTGTCACCCTTTATAGAGAAACCACAGTTTGTGGATTAGCATACCATCCAAGCATCTGTGTCTATGCTCACAGCTTAGCTTGCCATAATAATTGGTACTGCTTAAATGCCTGTACACCCAATAGCTTGTGCTTTGTTAGTATGACTAAAAAGGATATCACTGGAAAAGCTGTCAACCCATGAAGGGAAACAACCTGAACAGACTGGAGTCCAAAATGACAACTCCAAAGAAATTAGACTGTTTTCTTCTCACACACTTGTGCCCCTTTCCCAAAGCCCAGGGAACAAACTGCGGAAGAGGAGGCATGGTAGATTGTAAGGGCTGCAGAGGGATAGGGGTGAATCGTGAGACTACAGGAATATTGTCTGGACTCCTAACTTCAACATGCCTGTGCATACAAGCTTCTCCAACTGGACTATGGGAACCTTGGGTTGTTCAAAATTTGGACATAGATACTTGCAAAATGCACCAATTACCTAATTGTATGACATACTGAGTAACATCAATGTTATCTGCAAACAACTGTGTCATTATATTGTAGAATCCCTTAAAAATAAAAAAATAAATAAATAAATAAAATAAAAAAAAGAAATACGCAATGCATGTGACTATTACTACTAATAAAATTTTCCCATAGTAGTAAAAGAATGAAACTATTATTTAAACAATCACAGTGGGTGCTTTAAAAGATCATAACTAGATATAATACAGTAAACTGCAAAACATTAAAAAGAAAGCTAAAGAAAAAAATTTTTTTTGGTCTTTTTGAGACAGGGTCTCCCTATAGCACCAGCTGTCCTGGAATTCACTCTGTAGACCAGGCTGGCCTTAAACTCACAAAGATCCTCTTGCCTCTGCCTCCCAAGTGCTAGGATTAAAGCCGTGCGCCACCACGCCTGGCTTGAAAGCTAAAATTCTTTAAACCAACAGGAGAGATAAGGCAGATTACCTGCCAAGTATAGCAATAGGCTTATAGCAAAGGTCCTCAGAGTAGCGGTCAACAGGCCAGCTGAGACAAGGAACTGCCTTCAAAGTGCTGAGGGACAGCAACTACCAACTTGAAATTCAGATAAACTACCATTTACCTCTGAGGGTATAATATAGGTATTTTCCAAAGTAAAAGATATATTTACTACTGTCAAACCCTTAACCAAAGAACCAATAACTGATGTACCTAGAAACTGAAGACTGAGAAATGCAACTCAACAGTAGTACTATGTCCTTAGCATGCTTGAGTTCAATTCTCAGCACCCCAAAGAGTAGAAAAGAACTGATTCTGAGAGGCAGATAAGAAGCAGGAGTGAGAAAGGAGGAGGATTTGGGGAAGGGAGGAGTTGGAGAAGTGTTGGACTAGAGATCTGAATCTGATGGGTCCAGGCCAGGCCTGGGGGGCAGGACGGCAGCCAGAGGAGCTTTTGCTTTTGGGGGATCATCATGAATCACAGAGGAGACTGAGGTGAGGATGAAGGATTATGGGGGAGAGAGATACATAGAGCAAATGAACTTCGGAAATGGGTTAGAATTTTGGTGAAGGGCTACTGCCTTTCCCAGGGCCCTGATGTCAGCTGTAGCATAGGGCTGGATTTGATGATCTAAAGTGCTTCTCCTGGAATCAACATTCTCCAGTATTGGATGAGACACCAAAACTCTTGAGAGAAACTGGACAAAATGTGTGGAAACTTCCAAACTCCTGAAAGATGAGATTAGCCCATGAGTTGAAGTGTCTATAGGAAGAGAGGGGGGGCTGGAGAGATAGCCTAGCGGTTAAGAGCACTGACTGCTCTTGCAGAGGACCCGGGTTCGATCCCCAGCACCCACATGGCGGCTGAGAACCGTCTATAACTCCAATTCCAGGAGAACTCCAGTTCCAGGGGGAATCCGAGACCCTCTTCTGACCTCCGCGGCATTGCACGACACGGGTGCACAGACCTGCATGCAGACAGTACATTCATACGCATAAATAAATAAATAAATAAATAAATAAATAAATAAATAAATAAATAATCTTTAAAAAAAAAAAAAAGGAAGAAAGGGATGTGCTTCTAAAGTCACCAGAATGTAGACTGGGCCAGAGCAGAAGGAAAGAGCAGACAAGAGGGGAAGCCCAGGAAGCCACATCCTGTGCTCTAAACTGCTTTCCAAAAGCCCTGTTTAACACAAATCCAAACATGTCTTGTCTCAGGCACTTTCCTCTTTAATTTTCAAATTTATGTATATTTGAAGGGAAATTTAATCCCTGTGGTTCTGAATCATGTACAACAGATTCGTTGGGAGCTTTTCCCAATCTTTGGAGCAACTCGTCACAAGATGCTCTTTATAAAAATGTTTAAATTGAATTTGTTGTCAGCTCCTTTCTATTGCTCTATCCAAGGGCTAAGCGTTTGGCTAGATTCTAAGAACTTGTTGAAGGGCTCTGTACTCTTTCTTGGTATCCAGCGGGCTGAGGCCTGGCCATGCAGGACTTAGCTCTGTCAGAGTGTGCTCCCTCACTCTGGTTCTTTCAGGGCCTTAATTCTGTTCTCGGCACAATGGCTGCATTTGAGACAGGATTGGCAAACAAGACTACAGTTTTCAAGTCCTGTTTCCTTAGGTGACAAGAAGTGCTCCCCCCCCAACCTCATCATACAGAGGCAAAATTCACAGTAGAGTGTTTGGAAGGTCATGCTTGCCTGCTAACCAGAGCACAGCCTCAAGAGACTTCAGAAGAGGAAGGGATTCAGCCAGGATGTACTATGAGTATTTTCCTACAGTGGGTCTCAAGTTCTGCTGGCAGAGAGCAGGGTCCTGGCTGGCCTGATTGCTTCAGTAACCTGTGGTCTGCCTCATTTCCAGGAATCTCACCCATCACTGATGAGCCTCGTCACGTATTATCCCACAGACTGGGAGGAATGTCTGGGCTGTTTCTTTGGACCCTACTGTTTGTTACTATATTTCCTTAACAACTGGTTGTGATGAAGACATCCCTTCAAAGCCTATCTTCTTTCACACATTCTCATTCACTCTTATTTAATTTTAAGCTGATTTTGCTTTGGGGTTGTAGAAGCATGTCAAAAAGAAAGAGTCAAAACTTGGCATATAAAGAGTATCATGGGAGCTAAAGGTGGCCTCATGTTGATGGCTTTCTACATTGTGTTTTCTTCTTCAGGTTGGAGCCACTCTGAAGACACTGCTTATGGACCATAATTCCCCTCAATAATGCCCCAACTTACACCTGGTGTTCTATGGATGTTACCAGTTCTACCTGTGTCTTAGTTTGGTGTAGGAATGACTTTTACCTAACCCTGAAACCAAAAAAGTTAATCTTGTGTTTTAAGACCATTTAGCACTATCTCACTTCTTTACAGTGTAAAAAATATTCCTAGGCCTTGGGCTCCTCTTGTAACCTAAACATATAACCTTAATCCCTCATGACCCTTCCTTGCCTTTGACCCAGAATAATATATCTATATGTATATGTTGTGAATATAAAGCACTGCAAGCAGTATTTGTTGAAAGCAATGGCTTATCCCATTTTTGTTGCAAACAGGTAGCATTCAATTGATAACATCTGCTTGTGATTGTGTACGGTGTTCTAGGTTACTGGAGGTCAGAAAGGGAAAATCCTTATGCTTTTCCTTCCCCATTTCATGCTGGATGTACTGTTTCAATAAATAGAGAGTAAGGCCTTTGTTTGAGAGCCCATTTCTGGGGAGTATCTGAAGCAACAAGTTTCAGAACAGTTTGGGCCCCCATCTTGGTTTAAATGGATACTAAGAGTCATTGTTCAGACATTGCCATAATGTAGTATTGCACCCTCATACTCTTGGACATTAAAGTATACCAAATCCAAAATACCTTTTTTTTACCCACCATATACAATAGTTAGCAGTCAAAATAAACAGCAAGATTAAGCTCTCCAAAACTTCCTAGTAGCAATGAACTATATGAAAACCATGAAGTTGTATGTTTGAAGAATGATTCAAAAATCAAAAGAGAGATATTCTATAGAAATGGCACAAGAAAATATTATTAAATAGAACCAGAAAAATCTAAAGTGGGCCAAGATAAGTAATCGTTCTAGACATGAAAAATATTGTTCCTGATGTTAAAAGCTCGTGGGTTAAATAGCAGATTAGACACATAGATGAGAGAACTGGTGAAATAGAAGAGAGCAGAGGAAAGATCTAGAATGCTCCATTTAGGAACAAAGAAATTGAATATGTGAAACACAGATTATACAGTAAAAAGACAACTAAAAAGGCCAACATATGTCTCACAGTTGTACCAGAAAGAGAAATGGCAAAAAAAGAATGAAGCTATTTAAAATCTAGTATGTGAATTCAAAAACTGGCCTAGCCAATTATGGTATGACCTTGGGCAAATAATAGTTTTCCTGTAACCCAATTTGTTAGCTCCAAAATTTGTCTAGGACTCTTATGAGAATCAAATAACATTATAGAGGTAAAGCCCAGCTCATAGAAATACGCAATGCCATACAACTTTAATGGCATGCAGGATGGACTGGGAAAATCCAGCAGAGAGGCTGACCCAACCTGAACATTAGAGAAGAAGAGGAACTTCAGACTACCTGAGTCACAGACACTGAACATCTGCTCTGAATATATTGGGGTTGACTGTTTAAAATGCCCCTAATGGAAGTTACCCCCAGATACTGAGAAACCCCTTCCTACCTCTCCCCTTATATAGGAAAAAGAAAAAACAGGATGGTAATGAAACCACTTCCCTAACTTGTAAACTAGAGCCATTGTTACAGTGGTAATTTCCAAAAACAGGCATAACTATCCTTTTATTAATGAATAGTCATAGGAACTGTAGAAGGATATTTCTTCTAGAGCCAATCAATAAGAAGTGTAAAGTTGTGTATTAAATGCAAAATATAACTAGGAGCTCTGACATCAACAATGAATTATTCTGCCTAGAGATGTTGGGCAAGGGGATTTGAACCCGCCCCCCCAATATAAAGGCCTTTTTGCCTATAAGGGATATATATGCAAGGAGAAAGGCAGAAGTCCCTGTTGTCGAAAGACCTTGGTGTGAGCATGAAAAAATGTTTATGAGACATCACTTGCCAATGCGTACAACTGGCCTCGAAAGCCAGAGAGTGTTACCAAAGGCCACTAAGGCAATTACACCAAAATATTGGGTCTCCCTGAGACAAGCAAGAGTCCTGCCGTCAATATCAGCTACACCTCACAGCCTGGAGATACTGTGACAAACAAGTGGCAGCAAGTGTCTATATAATACCTCAAAATCATTTGGCTATTAGCTCTCTCATTGGAGGAATAACTCACGGCGGATGCTACAGCTTATGTCCTCTAGTGGTTAGGAGATGTTATAAGCACAATAAGAACTTGTCACCCTTATAAGAGAAACCACAGTCTGGGTTAGCATACCATCCAAGCATCTGGTCTACCACAGCTAAGCTTGCCATAATAATTGTACTCTAAAGCCTGTACCCCCAATAGCTTGTGCTTGTAGATGACTAAAAAAACAACTGAAAAGTTCAAACCCAGAAGGGAAACAACTACTGACAACTGAGTCCAAAGATACAAACTCCAAAGAATTAGACTGTTTTCTTCTCACACACTTGAGCCCCTTTCCCAAAGCCCAGGAACAAACTGCGGAAGAGAGAGCAATGGTAGATTGTAAGGCTAGCAGAGGGATAGGGGTGAATCGTAGAAGACTACAGGAATATTAGTCTGGACTCCAACTCGATACATGCCTGTGCATACAAGCTTCTCTCAATCTGGAACTATGGAACCTTGGGTTGTTTCAAAATGGACTAACAACTTGCAAAATGCACCAATACCTAATTGTAGAATACTGAGTAACATCAAGTTATCTGACAAACAACTGTTCATTATATTGGTTAGAATCCTTAAAAATAAAAAAATAAATAAATAAATTAAATAAAAAAAAAGAAATAACGCCAATGCACATTGACTATTACTACTAATAAATTTTCCCATAGTAGTAAAAGAATGAAACTATTATTTAAACAATCACAGTGGGTGCTTTAAAAGATCATAACTAGATATAATACAGTAAACTGCAAAACATTAAAAAGAAAAGCCTAAAGAAAAAGANTTTTTTTTTTGGTCTTTTCGAGACAGGGTCTCCCTGTAGCCCCAGCTGTCCTGGAACTCACCTTGTAGACCAGGCTGGCCTTGAACTCACAAAGATCCGCCTGTCTCTGCCTCCCAAGTGCTAGGATTAAAGGCATGCGCCACCACGCCCGGCTTCAAAATACCTTTATATAAAGGAGTTGATTAGAGTAAAATACCCAGTGAGACAATGGTTTAGCAGAAAGCATTCTGGGCTTGGGGTCCAAAGATTGAATTCCAGGCCTGCCACCTTTCTGTGGTTTATTTCCTTCACCTAGAACTTGGAACAACTGTCTTGGTATCACTATAGTACTATGATTAAGAGTTAAAATATGTATGAATTTCCAGGGACAGAGACTGTCAAGTTTCTGTGATTATCAGGACATCAGGAGAGCAGGGACAATGGGAACAGGAAGGGGAAAGGTGGGCAAAGGAGCATGGGATTGCAGGATTTTCCCAAAGGTGACCCAATGCTGAGCCCTCATAGGCACCTGAGAGCTGGCCTCCTCCGACTACACAAGGCAGCTTGCTGCCAGGCCACGCTTCCCCTTGATTATGAGTATCAAGGTCCTATTTCAACTCACCAGAGCCTGTCCAAGGTGGCCCATCAGTTCCTTCCACTCTGATGGACAGAGACCCCTTGCCTAGGTTGCTGGTGAATGGCCAGTAGGAGGCTCCCTGTTAGTGGTTGTTGTTTGTTTATATTCATTTATTTGAGACAAGGTCTTGCTCTGTAGCTCAGGCGGGTCTTGGGTTTGTGATCCTTCTACCATGACCTCCTGAGTAGAGAATATGCCACCACATCCAGACCCTGTGATGTTTCAGTGAAGACTGATACACTTCAGGCGTAACTTTACCAACTCCTAGGGAAGGAATCTTGCCCACCTCTGCTTGGAGAATCTGACATCAGCCTCCATAAAAATGGTTTATAGGATCAGGCCCAAATAAAGCACAAACATAATCAAGTGATGATGGGCTATGGAGGTCTCTGGTCTATTTAATAATAAGATTCTCTGTATTCACTGAGTCCGTAAGGCTAGTAAGTTACCCTTACAAGTAATTTTTTCTTTTCTTTTTAAATTTTTTTCTGAAAAATCAAAATATTTTTATTTATTTTTATGTGCATAAGTGCTTTGCCAGCATGTGCGTAAGTGCACCTGTGTTGCGCAATGCCAAGAAGGCCAGAAGCCCATGGGTGGGGATGGGAGGGGGGTTGGGGGGAGGTGGGGGGAGGG
>VZQC01014390.1:2350390-2417699 GCA_009823505.1 Rhizomys pruinosus | reverse complement strand
GGCCTCCTCCGACTACACAAGGCAGCTTGCTGCCAGGCCACGCTTCCCCTTGATTATGAGTATCAAGGTCCTATTTCAACTCACCAGAGCCTGTCCAAGGTGGCCCATCAGTTCCTTCCACTCTGATGGACAGAGACCCCTTGCCTAGGTTGCTGGTGAATGGCCAGTAGGAGGCTCCCTGTTAGTGGTTGTTGTTTGTTTATATTCATTTATTTGAGACAAGGTCTTGCTCTGTAGCTCAGGCGGGTCTTGGGTTTGTGATCCTTCTACCATGACCTCCTGAGTAGAGAATATGCCACCACATCCAGACCCTGTGATGTTTCAGTGAAGACTGATACACTTCAGGCGTAACTTTACCAACTCCTAGGGAAGGAATCTTGCCCACCTCTGCTTGGAGAATCTGACATCAGCCTCCATAAAAATGGTTTATAGGATCAGGCCCAAATAAAGCACAAACATAATCAAGTGATGATGGGCTATGGAGGTCTCTGGTCTATTTAATAATAAGATTCTCTGTATTCACTGAGTCCGTAAGGCTAGTAAGTTACCCTTACAAGTAATTTTTTCTTTTCTTTTTAAATTTTTTTCTGAAAAATCAAAATATTTTTATTTATTTTTATGTGCATAAGTGCTTTGCCAGCATGTGCGTAAGTGCACCTGTGTTGCGCAATGCCAAGAAGGCCAGAAGCCCATGGGTGGGGATGGGAGGGGGGTTGGGGGGAGGTGGGGGGAGGGAAGGTGGGGGGGTGTTGATATGGGTTGGGACCAGAGTTATAGATGGTTATTAGCTACTGTGTTGGTGCTGGGAACTAAACCCCAGGGTTCTACAAGAGCAGCCAGTAGTCTTTTTTTTTTTACTTTTTAAATTTTATTTATTTATATTTTATGTGTATGAGTGTACTGTCTGCATGTAGGTTGGTGCACAGGGTGTTGGATTCCCCTGGAACTGGAGTTAAAGACGGTTCTCAGCGGCCATGTGGGTGCTGGGGATCGAACCTGGGTCCTCTGCAAGAGCGGTCGGCGCTCTTAACCGTTAGGCCATCTGCGCAGTCAGTATTCTTAACTCTGAGTCATCTCTCCAGCCCCAATGAATGATTTTCTTTCATTCATTTCACCAGATAATCCCGAAGGCAGACTTCGGAGCTCCCAAAGACTGTTGTCAGCATGAACCACAGGTGGCCATGTGAGCCCCATGCTGCAGCAACAGGAGATTTGGCAGCTTGGCTTTTGGGAAGGAGCCTAATTGATTCTACTGGCGGTAGCACTGTGGTAGAGACCCCTGGAAAGAATATATTTGAGCCAGGGTACTAGAGCCCAAGGCACGCACACTTCCTTTCATTAACAGCAGCGTGTTGCCAGCAAACACATGGCATATGGGAAGCAGGGCGACTGAGAGCCAGGCTTCTGGACTTCCTCAGTGCTGTCCTGCCAACCGGGATCATTCCTTCTTGTTACCTCACAAAAAGGCCCTGTGCATGGCTGACAGGCTGGCCAGCCGCAGGTGCTGGCAGACCCCCAGGCTGGCTCTGCTGCCGGAGCTCCTCGTCCTGCCTAGCTAGCACCTAAGCTTCTGCAACGCCAGGGATCTTTCCGGGAATTTCCTGGCCTTACATGGGCATCTTCCGCCTCTCTTTCTCTCTTGGTATTTCAGACTTGAATTATTTCTGTGGATAAACTTCATCTTTTCCTCTCCTCAGAACTCCGACCCTATAGGGTGAGGTATTACCCACCCTCACCCTATAGGGTCGGAGGGTCTCCAGTACCTTTGAAGCTCACACAGGCTAGGAGCTGCTAGGATAGGTTCCTAGTTATGCCTCCCATTTCAGAGTAGTCTATTGCCGGGCAATTGTGGCTTAGACCTTTAATCCCAGCATTAGGAGGCAGAGGCAGGTGGAGGTTTGTGAGATCAAAGCCAGCCTGGTCTATATGGTGCTGTCCAGCCCAGCTAGTGATGCGGAGAGACTCTGTCTCAAGAACAAAAACAAAACTGCGTGCAACGAGGAGGGGAATTGCTCCGGCTGCCGAGGGACTACCAATGGACACCCAGAAGGACGTTCAACCCCCAAAACAGCAGCCGATGATATATATATGCGGAGAATGTCACACTGAAAATGAAATTAAATCCAGGGATCCAATCAGATGCAGAGAATGTGGATACAGAATAATGTACAAGAAAAGGACTAAAAGATTGGTGGTTTTTGATGCCCGATGAAACATGGGAATGCAGCAGCATCTTCGTCTGTGCTTACATCGGCCTTTTAGTGCTTCCCATTACTGTATAACTGTTGATTTACCATACTTACAAGTACAGCTATATGCATGAGATTTCATTTAGAAATGAGATTGTATTTTAGTACTTTGGATAAAGAAAATTTTGGTTCAAAAAAAAAAAAAAAAAAAAAAAAAGAACAAAAACAAAACAAAGTTTTTTGTAGGGCAGTATTTTCTACAAGAAATTCACCCAATAAGTGCATATATGCAGTGCACCGTGTGCAGACATGGGACTGTGTGGCAGTGTTGGGCAACTGAGGTACAGCTCTCACAGCGCAAAGCTAGAGGCAGGCAGAGGGTGTGGTAAGGGCCATATAGATATATTCCATGATCCATGGGTGCATAGCAGAAGGACCATGTAAATTTGTTGCAAATGTAGTTTTCCAGGCTTCATCTCGGACTTTCCAATCGGGATCTCGGGGAGCAGGGCTCAAGAAGATGCATTTTAAGTTTCTTGGAGATTATTATCAACAGCACTTTGGAGAACAATTTTCCTAGGAAAAGCACATCGAAGTGATGACATATGAGGGGTTTCTGTTTGTTTTGGCAGGTTTTTTAAATTTTATTTATTTATTTGTTTACATTTTTTAATTTATTTTTGTATGTGTATGAATGTACTGTCTGCATGTAGGTCTGTGCACCCGTGTCATGCAATGCCGTGGAGGTCAGAAGAGGGTGTCGGATTCCCCTGGAACTGGAGTCAAGGACGGTTCTCAGCCACCATGTGGGTGCTGGGGATTGAACTCCGGTCCTCTGTTAAGAGCAGTCGGCACTCTTAACTGCTAGGCCATCTCTCCAGCCCCCTTGTTTTGTTTTTTAACGTAGGTTCCAAGTTTGCCTCCAACACTACATTACCCAGGTTGGCCTCAAACTCACAATCGTCCTCCCCTAGCCTCCAGAGTGCTGGGATACAGATTTGGGCCACTACACCAGACTTGTTTGTAATAAAGTATTACTGTATTTAAAATTTGATTTTCTTTGAAAGAAATTATCATGGATAATTTTATTAGTTAACAGATATGTGTTTATTTTTTAATTGTGATAAAATGCATATAAAATGCCATCTCATTATACAGTTCAGTGACATTAAGTGCATGATGGTGTTGAGCAACCATCACCACTAACCGTCCATCTACAGAACTCTTTTATCTTGTAAAATTGAAACTCTGTACTCATTAAACAATAACTCCCTGATGCTCACTCCTTCCAGTCCCTAGCAACCACATTCTCCTTTCTGCCTCTGCAGGTTTGACTGCTCTAAGTACCACATATAAATGGACTTACACAGTATTTGTCTTCTCGTGATGGGTTTATTTCACTTAGCATAATATCCTCTAGAGTCACTATGTTGTAGCATATATCAGAATTTCCTTCCTTTTTCAGTCCAAATAACTCTTTATTGTTTATATTTATTACATTTCACTTATCTATTCATCTGTAATGGATACTTGGGTTACTTCCAGTTTTTAGCTATTGGTCCTGTGAGCCCAAGTGTCTCTAATACCTGGATTTCGGCTCTTTTCATCATGCAGAAATGGACTTGTTGATCATATAGCAATTCTATTTCTTTATTTTTTATTTTTTATTTTTAATGGGACTGCCATAGATTTTTTACAAAAGCCCACATCCTTGCCAAGTTGTCATCTCCTGTTTTTTTTTTTACTGGTTGGTGGTTTTGGTTGTTTGGTTGTTGTTTGTTCATTTGTTTGTTTTGACAGCAGCCAATCAAATGTTATCTCACTGGGCCTTTGATATACATTTCCCTAGGGATTAGTGTTGTTGAGAATCTTATCTGGCACTTATTGACTATTTGTATGCTTTCTTTAAGATGACTATTGAGCTTTGAAGGATGAACAGAACTTCTAAGGAGAGGGATATGATGGAAATACCAAGCAGAAGGAATAGAGTAACCAAAGCTCCAGGGATATAAAACCTCGCCATGCAACCAGAGCTCAAGTAGACTGAAGTCAGTCTCAGACACTTATTTGTGTTATTGGAGTGGGTACTGGTTGACCCTTGGATTGCCCAGCATCCACTAGACACTCCTATATGTGTTGGGCACTTGTTACAAGCCAGATTATGCCAAGAGTGCCAAGATTCTCTCTGCTAGAACTTCGAAGGTAGGCTATTTTACTTTGAATCAGAATGCATTAAAAAAAAAAGATTTTAGAGTGCCATAAGAAAACACTGACTGGCAATTGTAGCCAACTTAAGGAAAAATACTATGCTGGAATGAATATGGTGTCAAGTTGCCTAGCATTTGTGGGGTCCTGGGCTTGATCTCAGTGCTATAAAATAGTAATAGTAATTAGTAGTAGTAGGAATGATAATAATAATGCCTAAATTCACTCCAATGCTACTGCATATAAAATAGCATCACATGTTTTACATAACAGATACACTTTTTGAACAATGATTTGTACGTGCCTGCTACATGGCAGGCTCTGCGGGAGGCCAGAATTATTAGCTCATTTTACAAAAGGGACAACAGCAGCTTAGAAAACCCAGTAAGTGGTAGAATTCAAGCCCAGGCTTTACCTTGTGCACTGGAAACCTATTTGAATTTTTCAGTAATGGAACTAAGAATTCTGCCTAATATATAAAGGATCCTAGATTAGATTCAGCAGGTAATGTTTTTCAGCAAAAGCTTTTTTTGACAAAAATCTCTATCTTGCAAAAATGATTCTGCTCCCCAGGTATAAGGCAAGTGTCATAATCCAGGCAAGATACAACAAGGATCCAAAGCGAGGCCAGTGGGAATATAGGACAGGTCAGAGCTTGGGAAGGAGGATGTCCTCTACCCGGGCGCAGCAAATGCAGGGGTGGAGCTTCTCTGCTGGTTCTAAAACAATTCCTTCCTGATGCTTTAGAAAAAACTAGTGAGGTTTCACCTTTCACCGACAAAGGATTCTGGAAGGCAGGATAACTCTGTAGTTGTCACAAAGGCAATGTCTGTGATCCTGACCACTGCGCTTCTCTCTCCACCATGGTCCACTGTCTTCTCAAAGTATGACAAATCTTGATAGTCCACCACTCTGAGAACATCATTATTAACCCTTAGCTTTGGCCAAAAGAAAACTGTCCTCAGCAAGTGCTTTGCTAATGGCTGGATTTCCCAGGAATGACTGGGCAGCTTCAAAAAACTGATTCAGGCCCTTGTCTCAACTTCAAAGCCATGGAAAGTGCCGTGGATGAGCACCACAGTGGGAAGATGGAGGCACTATTTTGCAGTTTTGTGGGTTTTGTAGCTAGTGGTTTTCACAAACCATGACCGCAGGTCATGTCCAATCAGCACTTATATGTACTCAGCAGTGCTGTTTGGAGCACCCAGGCAGGGAGATCTCGGATTATCGAAAACCCAGCCGAGCAACTCAGGCTGACTCGGTCAAAACGAGGAGCTTTGACAATGCTGAATTTGGAAAGAGCACTGCCGTGCCCTGGCTCTACTGGGCTTGAAGAACACAAAGCACAGCTGAAGTTGAAGACTGGAGTAGAGCTGGGGCCGGCACAGAAGGGAACAGTGGCTCAGTGAGGGCGGCACCAACATGAATTATTTCCCAGGGGTTTTGAGGGTCAGAAATGCAGGAGAAGCTCTGCTGGGTGCTTCTGGCTCCGGGGTCTCTCACGAAGATTCAGTCGTCATCTGAAGGTGTGGCTGGATGGAAGGATCCATACCCAAACTTACCACAAAGCCAGTGAAAGGAAGCCTCAGTTCCTTTCCATGTGCGCCTCTCCCTACAACTGCTCTGCACAGGCTGACATGGCAGCTGGGCTGGCCGAGTACTCAGGAGAGAGGAAAGGGACAGGAAGGAGACAGGAAGGCCCAGATGGAAGCCACAGTGTCCTCTTTACATAAACATTAAAGGTTTAAAATTCATATTTATTTTATGCATATGACTTTCGCCTATATGTAAGTGTACCTGTGTCCTACAATGACCACAGAGGCTAAAAGAGGGCACCAGATCCCCTTGGACTGGAGTTGCAGAGTGTTGTTAGCGGCCACATGGGTGCTCCACAAGAGCAGCCAGTGCCCTTGACTGCTGAGCATCCCTCCAGCCCTGCAGTGTCTCTGTAATCTAATTTCAGATGCAGCATACCATCATTTCTGGCATATCTGGCTGACCATATGGCACCATGTGAAGGCCACACAGAGTATTACTATCAGGAGGTTGAGGTTACTAGGCCATCTTGAAGGATGGCTACCATCCTTTTAAAAGTTCTAGAGAGGATCTCATCCTACATGTACCTGTTAAATGACTAGAAGGAAAGACAATTCAACCTATAAGCCTTGCTCTATTATTTCCAAACTTAGCACAAAGTAGGAAAGTGTAACTTATGATATCTGTATTTTTATCTCCACAGGACCCGGCAACTTCAATTGCATTGATACACAACCCTATACAGTTCAATGCTATAATATATATATTTATATATTAATATATATTTGTCATATATATAAATACCTGTGCCAGTCATTGTATGACACAGGTACACTTACATACATGTAGGCAAAGCAGTCATACACATAAACATAAATTTACATTTTTTAATGTTTATATAAAAAGGACGCTGTGGCTTCCAACTGGATCTTTGTGTCTTCCTGTCTCCTGAGTGCTCTGCCAGTCCAGCTGCTGTGTCAACCCTGTGCAGAGCAATCAAAGGGAGAGGCCCACATCGATATATGGATATATGGACATATGGACATTTAGTTTACATGTACGGGTATGTCATCTCCAACTAGATTTATGAGAAGAGACTTGTTTTTATTTTTAAGGACCATAGCAGCAAGCCCAGTGCTAGCCACATGGCCATTGTTTAATCAGAAGTTACTCACGGACTGACTTGCAGGCTCTCCTCAACTCCTCTTGCCATCAGGGAATGGGAGCATCAACAAGGAAAACAAAACTTGGTCAAATAAATTATCTGTCGAGCTCAGAGCAAAACTCCATGGGCAGCTGCTTATCGCAGCTGGGAGAAGGCTAGCTCTTATTGGAGGTTCAGAAGCTGCACCCTTCCCTAGCTGGGGCTAATGATCAAGCTTTTCTCGCACAGAGCTTGTCAATAACTCATGAGGCTGAGGGAAGCCTTGTTTCTATGCACCACAGGCTAATGATGTGTAGTCTGCCAGGCAGGCTCTCCAAGAGGAAATGGTTCCTAATAAGCAAAACTTCCTTTTAAACTTCTCCATGATTTGCAAACTGGCTCCAAAATAGGAAACATGCCGGGGGCTGGAGAGATGGCCTAGTGGTTAAGAGCACTGAGTCCTCTTGCAGAGGACCCAGGTTCGATCCCCAGCCCCCCCATGGCGGCTGAAAACCATCTTTAGCTCCAGTTCCAGGGGAATCCCACACCTTCTTCTGACCTCTTTGGCATTGCACGACATGGGTGTACACACCTACATGCAGACAGTACATTCATACACGTACGAAAATAAAATTAAATTAAATTAAAAAAAATAGGAAACATGTCTGCTCTGTAAAGAAGGGCCACTTGCACTGTACACTGTCACCAGCACACCCCAGTGAGTCACATGGAACTCATACTGGTCTATTTTTAGTGCTAGATTACAGAAGAGTCAGTGATTTGGGAGGCTGACTCGTATTCAGCCCAGTGGAGGTGAAATATGGTGGTAGCAATCAATTGCTCTATGTGGCTGACACTGCAAAGAACCGACACCACTATCTCAGATTAGAATCCCAGGGAGGAGAGGCTCATTCCACCCTGGCCAGCTTTTCACATATCTTGGGCTCCTCTAGGTTAACGGGTCTCTGCTCTACGTCTGATTATCCAAAATGACCTTTAGAAACCCGTGCCTTTTGCTCTTTCTGTCAGTTTACTTTGGTTACTCTGCTGTCTGCACTTCGGCTTTTTCTATCCATGGTTCTGCATTTGTGGCAACAACAGAGTCTCAAAGCACCCGTGAAAAATGCTTTGTTATATTACATTGCCCCCTGGCTCCAATGAATTGCTCTGTAAATCACGGTATTGTTAAAGTGTCCTAGGAAAACTAAACCACTTTCTGAGGCTCAGAGAGCACAAGGACATTAATCAGAGGCAACCATTGCAGAAGGAATATTTTTTTAAGTAAAAAAAAAAAATTTAAAAACATGGTTTTAATGTGTGGAGCTTAGAGAAGTGGGACTGGGCCAAACCAGAATCTCTCTACTCTTTAAGAAATACTCTGATACAGGAATACATTATCGCTGAAGGCTTTAAGCCCATTTAGTTTTATAGCAAAACAATATTGAACACCTGCTACATCTTAATGATCTAGTTCTGGCAGCACAGGGTGATGGGGTGTGGCTGGGATAGACTCTATAAATCAGAGAGAACCTTTAATCAGACTCAGCTGGGACCCAGAACAACTGCAGCAGATGACAGGTACAAGCATCTCTTGAATGCTCTTGAGACTCGGCATCTGCCCTTGACCATGCGCAAGAGGCACTGGGCCCATGTCCACTAGGCTTTAAGCACAAACTTTGGGAAATTTCTCAGATTATTGCTGGGGACAACTAGTCCAAAGGTCAAGAGCCTTTATGGGAAGCCATAAACCACTCTGCACTAGGTGTAATGAAAAAACACAAGGAATGGAGAGAAGAAGGAAGACCAACTTTTACTATAACAAACTTTTAACTTCTGGAAATTCAGTCAACAGAATTTTTCTCAAAAGATGTGAGCCTTAGAGCTGCAGAGATGGCTCAGTTGTTAAGATCACTGGCTGCTCTTGCACAGGACCCAAGTTTGGTTTCCATCCAAAACTCCAGTTCCAGGGGCTCCAGCACCCTCTCCTGGCCTCCAGGAGCATGGCGCACATGTGATGCACTTACATGCACACAGGCCAAACACACAAAATAAGATAAAAGTAATAAGTTTTAAAGAGCTATATGCAAAAAAGAAAAATATTCTCTCTCTCTCTCTCTCTCTCTCTCTCTCTCTCTCTCTCTCTCTCTCTCTCTCTCTCTCTCTCTGATGGATGCCACGGCCTTCCTGTGCAGGTCCTTGCCTTCTGCTCTGGCTGACACACTTGTAGTCTCTCATTCACTGCTCTGTCTGCCAGGCTAGCTGGAGCATGAACTTCTGGCCGGTCTCCTGTTTCTGCCTCCCATCCCTACTGGGTCATGCTGAGATTCTGAACACTTGTGCTGCTGCCTCTGACTTCTAGGAGACTTCTGAGGATCCGAACTCCGGTCCTCTGGGCTGGTAAGACAAGCACTTTACCCACTGAGCCATCCCCCCAGTCCTGGCTTGTCTCTTTTGCTGCCGTGATATCTTGTTATAGAATTTGGTTTCTATCCCTTAAGAAATAAACAAATAAAGTAAAAAATAATTTGGCTTCTAATGAAATATGACTAAAAAGTAGAAAGTTGCCAGGTGTGGTGGCACACACCTTTAATCCCAGCACTTGGGAGGCAGAAGCAGGTGAATCTCTGTGAGTTCAAGGCCAGCCTGGACTACATAGCAAGTTCCAGGCCATGGCTAGAAGGAAACCCTGTCTCATAAAGACCAAAAAAGCTGGGCATGGTGGCACATACCTTTAATCCCAGCACTTGGGAGGCAGAGGCAGGTGGATCTCTGTGAGTTCAAGGCCAGTCTGGTCTACATAGTGAGTTCCAGGACACCTGGAACTACAGGGAGACCCTGTCTCAAAAAGACCAAAAAAAAAAAAAATACCAAAAAATATTAGAAAGTTTATGCCCCTCAATGACTTAGCACAAAATACAGAACGGTCCCTAAGAATAACTAGAGACAAACCGTATTAATACCAGGCATCCAAAACAATGCTTCACAAGGGGAGAGTGGCAGCATGCTACTGATCAACTGCAAAGAAACCATTGCAGTGAAGGCTGTCTTGTTCTATTCTTTCTATTTTTTTTTTCACTCTCCAAACATGCATAGAAAGCAAAGCCACTTGAAAGACCAGCAGCCTTTTCATATTTTGGTCTGTATTTATGGTTACGATGCTGAGCTCTGAGATCAGCAGGCCTAGGTGTGAAGCATGACTGTTTCCTCAGCAAGTACATGAATTCTCCATTTGTAAAATGGGTATGATAGTAGTGTTGACCTCTTATGAATTTTGTGAGAATAAACGATAATCTGCAGAAGGGGCTGAGAACATCACTACACAAATATTATACCCTGTAATGTTACTAGTATGAGCATTCTACTATGTGCATTAATCACTGCCGTAGTCTGTATATGTGCATACATTCACACACACTTTTTTTTAAGGAGGACACTTTTTTTATTTTTTTATTTTTTATGCATATGAATGTACTGTCTGCATGTAGTTTTGTGCACCCATGTTGTGCAATGCTGCGGAGGTCAGAAGAGCGTCTTGGATTCCCCTGGAACTGGAGTTCTCCTGGAATTGGAGTTTCAGGTGGTTCTCAGCCACCATGTGGGTGCTGAGGATCGAACCCTGGTCCTCTGCAAGAGCAGTCGGTGCTGTTAACTGTTAGGCCATCTCTCCGGCCCCCGACACACACTTTTTTTTTAAAGGACCATATATTACCTATGGTTTTAATCATCTTCTTTAAATTTACAATGTATTATGAACATTTTACACATCATTAACCTGAACATCAGTTCCAGTGCTGCAGAAAATGTCATTACAGGAGTGGGCCCTAATGTATCTAACCAACCTCCTTCTGTCAGACAGTTGGGTTGTTTTCAGTACTTGGTAGAATAAATGCATTACTTTGAGGTGCTGCCTTGTAGGAAATCTGCACAAATAATTGATTGTTGCATTAGAATGAATTTCCAGTTCTAAAACAACTGAATCAAAAGAAATGCAATTAAAATATTATAAAAAGAATAAATGTATTACAGAAAATAGGAGAAAGAAGCAGATACAATTCCATTAATACAACTACTAATGTAATTTGAGTGCTTTAGACATTCCAGACTTTTCATTGTTACTTAGAAGAGATAGAAACTTCAAGTAAAAGATGGGCAGATGTTTCTTATTTCTTTTCTCTTCTAAAACCCACTAAAATGACAATGAGGACCTAAAGAAGTACAAACACACAGTAGTAATGAGAACAGACTAGAAGATGGCAATAGCCAAAAGATGTGAACAAAATTTTGAGAGCTGAAAAGCAAACCAGATGGGTGATCGCTGACTCAGTGGAGCAGATGAAACTTACTCCATGCAAGGCCAGGATGTAAAATCTTCAACTGAGTTTAAAAGCAGCAGCTAGATTCTCTAAGTCTTTCTCCCTCGTGGTCCCAAAAGAAGACAATTTGCCATCAAGAGAGGCTGAACAGCACTCTCTGAATCTGGAAGATGAGGCGCTCCTGGGCATAGGTCCTGAAAGGAGTCTGTTTAAGTGACACTTGGTATATCTAGAGGAAGGTAGAACATTCAATCCAATTCCCAGAATGCAGGTTTCAAGGCTCACACACCCTCTCTCCTGCTTCTATCTTTGCTCCCAGACAAGAAGTTGGATGAATTGTCTATGAGAAACTACTAAGTCCAAGGAAGAAGGTCAAGGAATGTACCCTAGTGAAACATCCCCACATAAAGCTATGGTGAAGTCCGACAACTGACAGGTTATCCCCGACTCCATGCAGGGAAAGATCACTAAAGATCACATAATAGACACATTGAAACAAATTTTAAAAAGTACTCCAATCAAAATCAACTAGGCCAAAGGCAAAGAAAATCTCTAAAAAGGAAAAAGATTGCTAGGTGTCGTGGCGTATGCCAATCCCAGCACTTGGGAGGCAGAAGCAGGTGAATCTTTGTGAGTTTAAGGCTAGTCTGGTCTAATAGCAAGTTCCAGGCCATGGCTAGAAGGCAACCCTGTCTCAAAAGGACCAAAAACTCTGGGCACGGTGGCGCACACCTTTAATCACAGCACTTGGGAGGCAGAGGCAGGAGGATCTCCGGGAGTTCAAAGTCAGACTGGTCTACATATTGAGTTCCAGGACAGCTGGGACAACAGGGAGATCCTGTCTCAAAAAAGATGAAAAAAAAAAAAAAAAGGAATAAGATTGTATTCATGAAAAAGAAAACAAAAGGGGAAAAACTAGAAGCCTACACAAATACTATGGGTAGTTAAATACACTATAACAACAACAAAAACCCACCAACTTTTCTTTTGAAAGACAGTTGATTAACTTTCCCAGAAAGTAAAAATATAAGAAGCTGGAGAAGAGCTATAGAAAAAGAATATAAGAACTGTAGCTCAGTTGTAGAGCCAGTTGCCTACTGTGCATGAGGCTAATGTTCTGTCCTCATCATTGCCAGGGAAAAGAATGTAGGTACAGATTGCGAAGGATAACAAAATCTGAAAAAGATGTCAGCAAGAGAAGCAGCAAGAAAACAAGACAGGAAGAAATCATCAGGCTCCAGATGTGGCTCCATGGAAAGCATTTGCCTAGTCCCCAGACATCAAAAAGCAAAACAAACAACAAAAAAAAAAAATGAAAACTTATTACATAATATTGGGTGTGAAGTGAAGTACAGTGGTGCATGACTCAGTGTATGAGAAAAGGTAGAGCCCAGAACATCATCCTGTCATTTCCTATCGTTAGGAGTAAAAAGATCTGGGGGGGATGTGTAGCCCGTGGCCACATGGCCTGCATGTGGCCAGTGATAGCTATGAGTGAACCAACGCAAAATCATAAACTTCCTGTATTAGTTACTTTCCTGCTGCTGTGATAAAATACCATGACCAGAAGGATCTTAGAAGGCTTATTTTGGCTGACAGTTCCAGAGAGACCCCGTCCTGGGAGCAAGGCCTGGCCGCAGGAGCAGGGAGCTGGCTGATAGCATTTCATCTGCACACAGGAAGCAGAGAGAAGAGAGAGAGAGAGAGAGAAAGAGAGAGAGAGAGAGAGAGAGAGAGAGAGAGAGAGAACAGGAAGTGGGGTGAGGCTATAATCCTTCAAAGCTACTGTGAGGGATGAACTTCCTTCAGTAAGACTCCACCTCCTAAAGGTTCAGTAACCTTCCAGAAACACCAACACCAATTGGAACGCAGTGTTTAAATACATGAGCCTATAGGGACACTCCTCATTCAAACCAGCACACTTACTTATATTGCGATTTTGGGGGGTGGGCAGAGTGCCATTTGTTTTATTTATTTTTATGACTCAATTGCCTAGTTCTCAAAAGTGAACTTTGGGGGCTGGAGATGGCTCAGTGGTTAAGAGCACTGATTGCTCTTGCAGAGGACCTGGGTTCTATTCCCAGCACCCACATGGCAGCTAAGAACCATCTTTAGTGTGGGGTGTGGTGGCACATGCCTTTAATCCCAGCACTTGGGAGGCAGAGGCAGCCAGATCTCTGTGAGTTCAAGGCCAGCCTGGTCTACAGAGAGAACTCCAGGCCAGCTGGGACTCAAGGGAGACCCTGTCTCAAAAATACCAAAAAAAAAAAAAAAGTGAACTTTGTATGATAATGCTGTGTCACAATGTCCAAAGGACACACATGAAAGATTCCAAGGAGAAACTTAAAAATACTGGTCTCCTATAATTCTGAGAATCATGATGGCAATAAAGACAATGTAGAAAATCTAAGGGAAATGACTGTCACATGGGATTTCATAGCCAGCCAGGTTATCAGTCAAGTGGAATAACATAAGCAGTTTTAGAGTTCTAAAGTCTGAAGAAATATATTGTCTTCTCCTGGGAAGCTATTGGTAGCTGTGCTTTGCTAAAAACAGGGAGTAAAAAGGGGGAAAGGAACTAGTGACAGGAAAGTTAACTTAGAATCATCCACACAATTTAGTGCACAAAAAGAATACAAACTTTTTTTTTCCTTCACATAGCTGTTTAAGATATGTATTCCAGGAATCAGGATGCTCTTTATTCACTCTGGAGTCTTTCACGATCTTTATCTTGTTTTTCTAGCACTCCTTAGGGTAGTGGTTCTCAAAATTTTATCCCCAGGTCAGTACCATCAATATCACTTGGAGTTTGTTAAAAATTTAAATTGTCGGGGCTGGAGAGATAGCCTAGCGGTTAAGAGCACCGACGCTCTTGCAGAGGACCCGGGTTCGATCCCCAGCACCCACATGGCGGCTAAGAACCGTCTGTAACTCCAATTCCAGGAGAACTCCAGTTCCAGGGGAATCCGAGACCCTCTTCTGACCTCCGCGGCATTGCACGACACGGGTGCACAGACCTGCATGCAGGAAACCTCATCCAACATACAAAAATAAAAAAAAAAAAATAAAAAATAAAAAAAAAATTTAAATTGTACGGCGGGGATAGCCTTTAATCCTAGCACTCGGGAGCAGAGGCAGGCAGATCTTTGTGAGTTCAAGGCCAGCCTGGTCTACAGAGTGAGTTCCAGGACAGCTGGGACTACAGGGAGACCCTGTCTCAAAAAGACCAAAAAAAAAAAAAAAATTTAATTGTCAGGTCTTAAGACCAGACCTAATAAAGCAGAATCGTGACATAAGTCAGAATGGGCCCAGAAATCTGTTTTAACAAGATTTCTACATGATTCTGATACATGTAAAAGTCTGAGAATGCTTGTCTTAGGGCCTAATCCTTTTCTCCATGATCAAAGTTAGATTGCAGACACTTTCATGTTCCAGCTGACCAGAGAGAAAAAGTGTGGCAGTTTTTATGGACCAGGCCAGGGAGTAGCTTACATTAATTCTTGTATTCATTTGGCAAAATCTACTCCTGTGGTAACCCTAGTTTCAAGGGTGAGTTGGGAAACATAATCTTTAGTTAGGCAGCTATATATTAACTACCATTCTATTATAATGAAAGAAGGAAAGAACAGACTTGGGAGAATAACCAGTAGTTTCTAACACATATATAATCTAACCATCAAATACTCAAGACACGAGAACAACTAAGATAAGTCTCAAGATGATGTTGACAGGACTCTCAAGATCTCCTGTTCACAGAAAATCTTATTCATCAGGGCAAAGAGCAGCTGGGCCAGATGGAAATAGGAATACTGGAAAGATCCAAAAATAGCTGCCAAGGAAAATAACAAAACCAAAAGAATAGCTGTACTTGAATGCATTGCCAAGAGATTTTGTGGATGAATTAATGATCGGTACTTAGAAAAGTAAACAAAATACGAAAACAGAAGAGAATTGATTCCAGGAATAACAAAAGATTGAATCGGAAAGGAGCCATAATTACAGGTTTCTATGTAGCTTACCTGGGAATAATATTTATGTAGTCATAATATAAATATTTAATATTGATTGAACCAAAAATGGTTATAGAAGTATTTGGGGATGATGGGTGCAGTAAAAGGGCATAAGGCCATCTTGCTAATAATAAGAGACAATGAGCCCAGCATGGTGGCACACGCCTTTAATCCCAGCAGTTGGGAGGCAGAGGCAGGCGGGATCTTTGTGAGTTCAAGGCCAGCCTGGTCTACAGAGTGAGTTCCAGGTCAGCTGGGGTTACAGGGAGACCCTGTCTCGAAAAGACAAAAAAAAAAAAAAAAAAGAGACAATGTTTTTACATTGTCAGTCCTTATCCTAAGATCATTATATATTTAACTTTTCATGTGTATGTGTCTGTGCATGTGTGTGAGACTGCATGTACATATATGTGCATGCATGTGGAGGCCAGAGAATAGCTTCAGGTTATTTAATAGGGTCTCCCACTGGCCTAGCACTCATCAGATAGGCTAGACTGGCTGGATGGCAAGCCCTAGGATCTGCCATCACTACTGCCTATCACCAGGCCTAGTTTTTTTTTTAACAGGCATTCTAAGGGTTAAACTCACATCCTCAGGCTTGCAAAGCAATCACTTTACCAACTGAACTGTATCCAACTGTATTTATTTTTATTTTATGTGTATGAGTGTTTTGTCTGTATGTAGGTGCCCCATGTCTGTGCAATGCCTATGGAAGTCAGAAGAGGGCATTAGAACCCCTGAAACTGGAGTTAAAGATGGTTGTTAGCTACGACTTGGGAGCTGGGAACCAACCTGGGTCCTCTGCAAGAGTAGCCAGTGCTCTTAACCACTGGGCCATCTCTATAGCCCCATATATTCAACATTTCATCTACAAGATCACAGTATGAGATAAATTATGTTAGCATGCATTTATATATGGGAAAACTGAGATCCGTAGTGGTTAAGCAACGTATGTAAGGTTCCCTAATTAACAAATATTGGATCTGAATGTTAAAGATTTTTTTTCCTAGGATACCAAGAAGCTAACCAAGGGCTTTACAAATGCTACACAAGCACTCTACCACTGCGCTACACAGCCTGCCCTGAACCTAAGATTTAAGCTCAAAAATTTATTTGGTGAGACCAGGTTCTCAACTATTATGTTAAAGTCTCACTATCCATGGTAGAAGCCCAAGACATAACCTAAAGTAAATATATCAAGAAAAACAGGATAAGTACATTGTTTACAAAGAAGAGCATGTATGTCCAGAAGAAACAGGGCAAATCTTTGCAAGTGATTACTTCTTATCTGGAGCTAACTGGGAGTGGTCAAGGTCTTGCTATTTTCCTTATTCTTGCTATTGCTGCCTTAACAATGATTGACTTTTTTAAAATTTTTTTATTAATTTTTATTTATTTCTGTATGTGTATGAATGTACTGTCTGCATGCAAGTTTGTGCACCTGTGTCGTGCAATGCCGCGGAGGTCAGAAGAGGGTCTCGGATTCCCCTGGAACTGGAATTCTCCTGGAATTGGAGTTTCAGATGGTTCTCAGCCGCCATGTGGGTGCTGGGGATTGAACCCCGGTCCTCTGTAAGAGCGGTCAGCACTCTTAACCGCTAGGCCATCTCTCCAGTCCCAACAATGATTGACTTTTTAAATCTCTAAAATGCCACTTTGATCAAAATGAATTTTTAAAAAGAAAGGTTACAGGGGCTGGAGAGATGGCTCAGTGGTTAAGAGGGCCAATTGCTCTTGGAGAGGACCTGGGTTCCATTCCCAACACCCGTGTAGTGGCTAAGAACCATCTTTAAGGCGGGTGTGGTGGCATATGCCTTTAATCCTAGCACTCGGGAGGCAGAAGCAGGGGGATATCTGTGAGTTCAAGGCCACCCTGGTCTACAGAGTGAGTTCTAGGCCAGCTAGGGCTAGAGGGAGACCCTGTCTCAAAAATAAATAAATTAATTAATTTTTAAAAAGTAAAATAAAAAGAAAGGTTACAGAAAGAGTGATGCCCGGGTTAAATTAAAGAATAAAGAATGACTCAGAAGAGAAGGTCAAAAAGATGCTGATGGGTAAATTATTCAAGGAAAGCAGCAGAGAAAAGTGATAGGAAAAAAAAGAGAAAGAGAAGTAAGTTTTCACATGGACATGGAAACAAATGAAAATGGAAGAACTGATGAGCAGAAAGCAAGAGGGCCGGTGACTGTGTAGAGCAGGACTCAAACTCACTATCCTCCTGGCTTAGCCTCCTGAGGGCTGGGATTACCAGTGTATACCTTTGTGCCTGGCTTGCAGAGTGGTTCTGAACTGGGTCTCTAACATGAGATTCCCTCTCCCTCAGTGACCAAGACAGCTGTTTAAAACAGCTCTAACCTTAAAACCAAAGGTAAATAATGAGTTTCAAGCCAGGCTAGGCTATAACAGGAGACTTTGTCTCAAAAATAAACTCAATACCCTTCCCCTTCCTACAAAGGTAGAAGAGACAAAGCCATACTGAGGTGACTGGTTTAAGCCCTATTTTAAATAGTAAGACTTGTCTTTTACATATATTTTAAAATATTTTATTTTTATTTCTGTGTATGGGTGTATTGCCTGGATGTTTCTAAGTGCACACATGTCACGCAATGCCCACAGAGTCAGAAGAAGCCATCGGATTCCCCAGGAACTGAAGTTATGGACGGTTGTTAGCTGCCATGTGCGTGCTAGGAATCAAACCTGGGTCCTCTACAAGAGCAGCTAGTGCTGGCGGAGAGAGAAGCCATCTCTCCAGCCCCAAGACTTGTCTTACATGGCCTTGGGACAGGCAGTTAATTCCTCTGAACTTCAGTTTTCTCCTTTACAAAAAATAAATATAACAGTGCAGGAATATAAATAATGCATTAGGCTTTTCAGAGCTGTTTTCCATTTTTCCATTTTCCTGAACCAATTTTTCTGATGATAAAACTGAAGCTCAGAAAATGAAGTGTATAGCAAAATTATGCACTTAGTTTATGGCAAGACTTGCATTCTAGTCTCATAATTAGTTTACCTTTGTAAACATTTTCTCAGTGAGTTTTTAGTGAGCCCTATGAAGTTTTAAAAAATATTGCACCAGCCAGGCATGGTGCACACGTCTTTAATCCCAGCACTTGGGAGGCAGAAGCAGGCAGATCTTTGTGAGTTCAAGGTCAGCCTGGTCTACAGAGCGAGTTCCAGGACAGCTGGGGCTACGAGGAGACCCTGTCTTGAAAAAAAAAGTATTGCACAATTTATAATGGAGGAAACTAAGAAATGGCTCCTTAGCAGAGACAAGACCTAAATCCAAGTCTTTGGGTGCTAAATTAGAGGCTGTTTCAGATACGCAGTATCTGCTCTGCTCTGATTATGTGAGGCAACACAAGTGGGGGAGCAGCAGTGCATAAACAATAAATAATACAGTGTTGGCTCCGCCCCCTGCTGTGGATGAGCAAACACCTGCTGTGGTGACTGTCCTAGTTCTAGCTCTGTTGCTGTAGTCAACACCTTGACCAGAAGCAGCATGGGGAAGAGAGCGTTTGCTTGGCTTACCCTTCCAGGCTACCATCTGTCTTGGAGGGTGATCAGGGCAGGAACACAGGGCAGGAACCTGGAGGCAGGAACATTGGGGAAGACTGCCCACTAGCTTGCTCTCCGGAAACGCTCAGCTAGTTTTCTTATATAGCCCGGGCCCACCTACATAAGGATGGTGCTACCCACAG
The DNA here is from genome assembly GCA_009823505.1 of Rhizomys pruinosus. Taxonomy (NCBI): domain Eukaryota; kingdom Metazoa; phylum Chordata; class Mammalia; order Rodentia; family Spalacidae; genus Rhizomys; species Rhizomys pruinosus. The sequence continues at coordinate 2,398,604 of VZQC01014390.1, read as the reverse complement.
TGGGGTGGGGCCTCCCACATCAATCATCCACTGAGACAGTCTCTCCCGGACATGGGCAGCAGCCAGTCTGATGGAGGAAATTTGTCAGCTGAGGCTCCCTCTTCCCAGGTGACCCTTGATTGTGTCAAGTTGACAGTAAACACTAAGCAGTTAATGATCCTTCAGGGAGCCCAAGTTTCACTGTCCTCTTTGTTTTCAGAATATTCAATTGTCTGGTTATTTCACTTAGAAAATATGAACATAGAAATAACAGCTGTCACTATGGGAACTCCTGTTTGTGAACGCATGAAGAGGGAGGGCCAAGGCCTTGGACTGAATCTGCTAACACAGCCAAGGAAACTGAGGAAGGGGAAAAGAACCCAGGAGAGGATTCAGTCAAGCCAACCAATTCTGAAGAAGGACCTCAGTGGCTGCTGAAGCTTCAGATCCTGTTGTGTTGGGCCAGCAGCTCCAGGCGATCCTTGTGTCCCAGGGGGTCTCTCCGTGTGGCCCTCCCTCAGAGCCAGTCATCTAGGTCTGACTGAGGCCAAGGCTTGAGGCCCTGGTTTGGATGCTTTTAAACTGATGTCTTCCAGACTCTTCCCTCAAGTGCCTCCTTCTGTTTTCCTGTCCACCCTAAGGCAATGATTTTACTAGGTGAGGGCTACTGCAGTCTCGGGGTACCCAGGAGCCAGGAAGCAGAGCAGATAGTGCCCAGAGTTGGTGGCCCCACTCCGACCCAAGGGGTCTTCTCAGGGAAGAGGTCTCTACAGGGTAGCTGTGTCCACAGAGGAGGAAGTTCCACCAAGGGAGGAGTCTCCTCAGGGGAGGGGGTCTTCCCAAGGGAGGGACTTCCTTGGGAGAGGGGGTCTTCAGGAGAAGGGTCTGCTTAGAGGATCCCAGGTGTGGCAGAAGGGGCCTCATGCAAAGCAGTTCCCACAAGGCAAACTAGAGCCCGCGCAGTGCAGCTAGCTTCCTGGAGGCGTCCCCGGGCCCTAGACAGAGCTTGCCTCTCCCACTGCCGTTCAGGCCCATGCTGCTAGACCTGGCCCCCTGGAGGCAATGGCCAGCGTCCCCCAGCCAACCGCATCACCTTGGTCACTCTTTATCCTGTCCCCGCTCCCCTTGAACGGGGACTGCTGACAAGTCGAATACAGCAGGAATAACAGCCATTTGTTCTGGTTATCGCTGCCGGTATTGAAGCCAGATGTGTGGGTTGCTGACATTGACATGGTACATCTGGCTGGGTTTTTGGTTTCCATCGTGGAGTTTACCACATCCACCCAGTCTGCTAGAAGACAGGAGGCAAACATCTGGAAGTCATTGCAGCTGTCATGCTTCAAGGGGATCCTGTACCACAGAGAAGAGAATTCAATACATAACTAAGCAAAATTATCCAGCTCATCTTGTCAGTCCAGATTTCAAACACATGCAGAAGAACAGCAGCCATGCTATGGTGCCCTCCCCGCCTGTCCTGTGTGATGAGGGTAGGTATGAGAACCTGAACCCTCTGGTCCTCCTGGCCCAGCCGTCCCACTGGTCTCCACAGAGCAGCTCTGCAAATCCTTTTCTTTTTTTTTTTTTGCTTTTGATCTGAGTTTGCTAAAAGTTTTAAACTAAACATCGCTTGATCTGTTCCCCCACTCCGGTCATGTCCTTCCTTGTCTCGTGGTGTTCAGTGCTCTAGTCCTACTCTACATAATAAATTTTATTTCCTCTTTCTTTCCTAAGGCAAATATTACTCCTTATCAAGGCTGAAATAAACCATACTAATGCTTATTATTTCCCCCGTCTTTCCTCCCCTCTGGAATCTTCTGTTCCCTTCATGCCCCTCCAACTCTCTCCATCCCTTCATGGTCTCCCTCAAGTTTGTTCTCCTCCATGAAGCCCTTCCTGACCTCACATATTCTACTGATCTTTCTTCGGTTTCCCTGGCTAAGAATCAGCTCGTGGAGAGGAAATACTGCCTAGCATTCCCCCATCTTCTTTAGCAGCCAGCATCATGAGCTGAAGTATGGTAAGCCATTCACCCACCCTTGTTGAATACAAACATGAATTCATATTTTTTTAAATCACTTGTTCTTTCCACATAATTTTCTTGTTATCTACCTTACCTTCCAATGCAAGACTCAATACCCATATAAGCTGTGTCATCAACTTTTAGAAAAATAGCTTCAAACCATCTAGTGAATTTAAAATACTAAAGCCTTGGGGCTGGAGAGATGGCTCAGCAGTTAAGAGCACTGACTGCTCTTGCAGAGAACCCGGGTTCTATTCCCAGCACCCACGTGGTGGCCAAGAACCATCTTTAAGCCCAGTGTGGTGGCACACACCTTTAATCCTAGCACTCAGGAGGCAGAGGTGGGTAGATCTCTGTGAGTTCAAGGCCAGCCTGGTCTACAGAGTGAGTTCCAGGCCAGCTGGGGGTATAGGGAGACCCTGTCTCAAAAAAAAAAAAAGTACATTAAATACATGCATCAAAGAATAAATGCAAAATTATTTAATAATTGAGCAAAATTATTTGATAATTATTTTTAGATAAATTAAAATTTAAAGTTTTTTAACTTTATATTTTATGTGTGTGTTTTGCTTTTATGTAAGTGCACCACATGCACGCAATGCTCACAGGGGCCAGAAGAGGGCATCGGATCCCCTGGAACTGGGGGCAAGGCCAGTTGTCAGCACCCATGTGAGTGCTGGGAACTGAGCCTGGGTCCCCTGCAAGAACAGCCAGTGCTTGTAGTCACTTGGCCATCTCCCCAGCTCAATACAAAATAATTTAAAGTAAATAAAAGTGAAGTTAAATAAGAACAAGTTTATAAACCAACAGATCAGAATCCTGTCCCCAGAGTGCTCCTAACTTGCTTGGTGTGCAGTCACCTTCTTTATATGTCTCTAGTCTCTTCGTAGAAGAGGTTATAGCCAATGGACTTGGATTCAGCTGAGAGTCACTGTGACAAATACCCGAGATAAACAACTTAGAAGAAGGAAAGACTTATTCCGGTGCATAGTTTCAGAGGTTTCAATCACTTGGTCCAGTTCCTTTGGTCTTATAACTACACAGTACATCCTTAGTTTATAGCACGCAAAAAAGACTAATTCACTTCATAGTCTGCAAATCAAGGAAGAGAAAGGGGTCTGATCCCAATATCCCCATCAAGGGCATACTCCCAATGAGCAAATTTCCTTGCACTAGACCTCACCTGCTAAAAGCTGAGGACCAAATATTTAACACATAGCTTTGGGGGACATTTATCCAAACTGTAACAACTCTCTTTGAGGTACTTTCCTAAGAAATAGATTCCCACTGAAGCAGCTCCTGGGCCTGTTCTAGAATTAGCAGGCATCAGTCTCCATCTGTGTTTTCCTGCTTGGTACCCAAACAGCATGGACACACGAATGACTGGGAGCAAGAACAGTAAGAAAGAGGCAAGCATGAGTAGTGGGACTTAGCCATAGTGACAACTTAGCCATAGTCCGGCATTGTGAAAGTGAGGACAAGCCATGGTGGCAAGCATTGGTAGAGGCCCTGGGGTTTTGTCCTTCCTTCTCACACTGATATGGATGCACAGTACCCTGTCCTTGCCTTGTTGTGTGAATAAACAAGAACGTAAGGAGAGTCACATCCAGAGAAAAAGGAGAGGGAGTAGATGAAAAGAGAAGACTGCCAACAGACAAGCATGCTTCCCCAGCCATCCCAGGGTCCTTGAGGAACTCTGATGCTCTGCTCCACAAGTAGACAGGGGCCTCTTCCTCTAGGACTATGTCTATAAAATAAAATAATCTATAAGCTTTTACCTTATATAAATCATCTAGAGACTACCTTTGAACCCAAATCAGTAAATCATTTCTGATTATACTCCAAACACCAACCCTAGTATGTCTTGAGCTCATTGGGCTCACAGAAGAGAAATTTGGGAATTAAATTCTTTTTTTTTTAATTTTTTATTTTATTATGTGTATGAATGTAGTCTGCATGTAGATTTGTGCACCCATGTTGTGTAATGCCACGGGGGTCAGAAGAGGGCGTCAGATTCCCCTGGAACTGGAGTCAAAGGTGGTTCTCAGCCCCCATGTGGGTGCTGGGGATCGAACCCAGGTCCTCTGCAAGAGCAGTCGGCGCTCTTAACTGCTAGGCCATCTCTCCAGCCCCAGGAATTAAATTCTTTTAAAAAATTTTTTTTATTTTATTTATTTTTGTATGTGTATGAATGTACTGCCTGCATGTAGGTTTGTGCACCCATGTCGTGCAATGCCTCGGAGGTCAGAAGAGGGTGTCGGATTCCCTTGGAACTGGAGTTCTCCTGGAATTGGAGTTACAGACGGTTCTTAGCCACCATGTGGGTGCTGGGGATCGAACTCGGGTCCTCTGCAAGAGCAGTCGGTGCTCTTAACCGCTAGGCTATCTCTCCAGCCTCAGGAATTAAATTCTTAAAATCTCTTTATGTCATGACTTCAAATGGAAGAAGAAACTATATTCTCTTCTCCTAGAAAAGAATCAATTGCCACAAGAAGACAACAGATTAATGACCTAGAAAATTCTTCTTGAATAAGAATGAGGCTTAATTAAACTCCATTAAATCATAATTCCTGGCTTCTGGTTTTGGCCTCTTGGTACTGACTCCAGAATTGAATAGTTCATCTCCAGGGCTGTTGAATTAGGATTCACTCTAGGGGACATCTACCTACTCATCTCCACTGTTTGTGCAGCTAGCCTTCTTCCTGTCAGAATGCCTTCCAAATATATCTGAGCTAGGTGTGGTGGCTCTAATCCAGCACTCAGGAGGCTTAGGCAGGTGGATGTGTGTGAGTGCAAGGGCAGCCTGATCTACACAGCAAGTTTCGGTCCAATCAGGGCTATACAATGAACCCCTGTCTCAAAAGAGAAAATCATAACTAGGCTATCAGGTTCCTTCAAGAGAAATCATGGTCATTTCTAACTTGTCAGGGCTTATGAGCACTGTGACGATGTGACTGAGGAGCCAGGACTGTATTGTCCTTTCATAAAAAGCCAATAAAAAGGCTATTAATGCATCCCATTAGTCTGCTGAAAATGAGAGGTTATGTAATCATTGTCTTGGCTGGAGACATAAGCTCTCCAGCAACAGCACAGGCTCCTGTTCGCCGGACTCGAACTGCTTTGCTCCCCGAACCATTCTTCTGGCTCAAGCATACCTATTGGTTTCCCTGCAAAATGCCCTTCTCCAAACTCTCTTCCTCTTCATGGGCACTTTTCACACATTGTTCTGTACCAGATGCCTGTGTTCTCCTGATAAACAAAAGGCTCAGAACTTCAGGCTAAGTACTCGAGCCAGCCTTCCACAGTCGAGATATTTGAGGGGTCCCCAAAGAGGCCCTATTTTCTCTTTCTCCCCTCTCGATTCTGTTAGTTTCCTTGGAGACTGAAGTTTTCCAGTCTTTAGTAGTTCTCTTTTAAAAGACCCAAGGAAAGGATCACATGTATCCTAGCCCCTTTCCCTGCACAATCTCTCCTTTCTCTAGCCAGAACATTCTGCATCCTTTATTCAGCACCTTTTATCCAGAGATTTGTTTTGGGCAAATAACTCTTGTGCTCTGTACCTCAGCTAAGTGGTAGCATCTAAGAGAAGTCCTATCTTGCAGTAGGAAAATCTGGTTAGGCCCAAGAACAAGTTCTGCCAGAAAGGACAGAACAGCTCTGACCATTTTAGGGTCAAATTACGTACAGATGCAGTGACCGGCTTTGTATACCTCTATGCTCCTACTCATGTGGATCGAGAGGGTGACAAAAGGACAATGTTCACCTGTGGGTCCCATCCACTTGTGACATGGTCCAGAGTGGGAGAATTACTGTACAACAGATTTAATCTTATGCTCACCTTATTTTCATTATGGCCCAAGGTACCTCTAAAGAAGAGTACAGTTGCCAGGCATGGTCACATGAGCCTATAATCCTAACATTATGGAGGCTAAAGCAGGATTACAAGTTTGAGGCCAGCCTGAAACTCAAAGCTGACTCAGTCTAATGTGTGTGTGTGTGTGTATAATGTATGTATATATAAATTATATATGTATGTACATATATACACATACACACATTAAAGGAGTTTAAATGGGGCTACCCTAAAATGGGGGGGGGGTGGGAGTCAATGCCTCCTCCAGACACCACAGGTGGTCAAATTAAAACCCAGTGATGGCTATTGGTTACCTCTTTTTCAGTTGTTGGTCAGTGGAGTCCCACAGACCCCTACAAACATTATAGGCTATTGCCGTTGCTATTGATTACCTTCTAGAACTTGATAGTAAGACCCTATTGCTGAAGACATCACATGCAGTGCTGGAAGGTGTTACACATGCTACTGGGGGAGAAAATAACCAAAAGTTTTACCCAGCTATGAACTCTGGAAGCTGCAGTAACATATCTTGGCCTGGCAAGATGTGCCCACTGGTACAGAAGTAATGGTGAACATTATGGGAGTAACCGACTTTCTCACTGGATCTAGAGCCTGTTCCACAAGACAGAACTCATGCCTGGTACTATTAACTGGGCCAAGCCCCTGTGATTGGCTAGGTCATGGGCCCTAGGAGAGAACATAACACTATTATTCTGCTAAATGAGAAGAATAAACTGCCCCCTAACTTCTCATCTTTATACCTATAGATTAGTGCAGTTCTCAACCCTCATGAGAAAAGTTTCTTTTTATAGTAGAGGACCCATAACCGGTCAGTGTGAAGAAAATAAGAGACTGGGGTGCTCGGCTCTAAGTGGGACAGCTGCATCACACTGCTCACCTCCAAGGTTCAGAGATCATTGCAGAAGAAGGGAACAGAAAGATTGCAAGACGCAGAGGCAGTGGATGTCCACAGCAGAGCAGTATGTTCAGACACAACCCAGCTCTTGCACACAGGCACTCACAGCAGGCGAGAGTGCATTCCCAAGACCTCCACAAGATGTTCCACCTTGAGCTGAGAAGCTGTTGGCAGTTGGTGGCCCCACAGAGGCTGCTGCTGCCCCAGTAGACTGTCCTGCGCTCATTCACACTGAGTGAAGCCAATGGTTTATAAAACAACCACATGAAGCTGGGAAGGAGTATGGAGGTGGGGATGGGGAGAAACTGAGTGGGACTTATCAAAATGCATTTATGTGCATGTATGAAATTCTCAAACAAAAAGACTATTAAAATACACACTAAAGCGGGGCATGGTGGCACACGCCTTTAATCCTAGCACTCTGGAGGTAGAGGCAGGAGGATCTCTGTGAGTTCAAGGCCAGCCTGGTCTACAGAGTGAGTTCCTATAGCTGGGGCTATAGGAAGACCCTGTCTCAAAAAAAAAGTAAAATACACACTAAGTAAATAAGCCAGGCGTGGTGGCGCAGGTGGATCTCTGTGAGATTGAAGCTAGCCTGGTCTACATAGTGAGTCCCAGGCCAGTTGGGGCTACAGGGAAACCCTGTCCCCAAAACCCAAAAGAATAACAACAAAAGCAAAATAAAACATACAAACAAACCAAACCTCCAAGGCTTAGAGAACATTATAAAAAGAGGGGCAGAAAGAATGTAAGAGTTGGGGCTGGAGAGATGGCTCAAGGGTTGAGAGCACTGACTGCTCTCTCAGAGGACCTGGGTTCAATTCCCAGCACCCACATGGCAGCTAACAACCATCTGTGACTTCAGTTCCAAGGGATCCAACGCCTTCTGACTTCCACCAGCATTGCACTACACGGGTGCACTTACACTCATGCAGGCAATACACTCATACACATAAAATAAAAATCTTTTTAAAATACAGTTTTTTAAAAAATGTAAGAGTCAAAGTTGGGGAGATGTGCAGCAAAAACAGCTCTTCTAGACCTGGCATAGCCACCGCACTCATGAACTCACTGTAGTTATCTGCCAACACATGGACAAGATTGGGCTCCTCAGCATTATGCCATCAATAAAAGATGAGCCTGTGAGGCCTCACCCTTTCCAGAGGGACTATAGGCATCTGGATCCGGGGGGGGGGGGGCTGCAGGAATCATTTTCTTCAATGATGTAGCCACAGACAAGTTGCTCTCCCAACCACACACTAATAAAACTCAGTGGGCCACACACACAAAGACATGAAAGTAGGAAGGGCCTTGCTGAAAGACTGTGTCAGCTATAGAGGGAGGGGGATGAGGGAGGGTGAAAATAACTAAAATTCATTATATAAGCATAAGAAAGTATCAAACAAACAAACATGAAAAAGAGGGGCTGGGGAGATGGCTCAGCTGGTAAAGTGCCTGCCATGCAGGTGAGAGGACCTGAGTGTGGATCTGGAGAACTCAAGTAAAAAGAGCAAGACATAGTGGCAAGCACTTCTAACCCTAGCACAGGAGACAGGAAAGTCCCTGGGGTTCACTGGCCCACCAGCCTAGCTTAATCAGTTAGCTCCACGCCACTGAGAGACCCTGTCTCCAAAAGCCAAGGTGGACAGCACCTAAACAATATGACCTCTGGCTTCTACATGCAACATGCATGCACACACACTTACATACAGAGAGATACAGAAAGTGAAAGGAAGAGGGAGAGAAGGAGGAAGAGAGGAGAGGGAGAAATAGCTGCCATAGTTCAGAATCCATCTACCTAAATGTAATCCATCTGCAGAAATCAGAAGATCTTGGTGGTTTTAGGTACCAAGTACATTATGCTTCTGATAGTTTAGTAACAAACTTGGAGTTTATTTATTTATTTATTTATTTATTTATTTATTTATTTAGTGACAAAGAAATAAAGGGTCACATGAGGGACTCCCATGCTTTATGGGCAAAAAGTAGTTTCAGTAAGTATATTTTCATTGATACCCAATGGTAGGAAAGGCAAGATACTGTCAGGGAAGTCCAGAATGGGGAATAGTGTAGTTTGAAAGAAGGCTTTTGGAAAAGACAAAACCTAACAGCTTCAAACTTCCCTGCTTTGGCTCTATGAGGTCAAGTCATTCCAAGAAGTTGCCATGTTGCATGCAGGATGGAGACATGACTGTCTGCACGGGCTACCATTTCACGTACCATTGCATGCCCTGTTACTCTGTGCAGCAGTTCTGTCCAGGAAGAAAGGTCCATTTTAGTATGTAAGGCAGACACTTTTTTTTTTTTTTTCAGTCTTCTTGAGACAGGGTCTCCCTGCAGCCCTAGCTGGCTTGGAACTCCCTATGTAGACCAGGCTGGTCTTGAACTCACCACCTGCCTCTGCCTCCTGAGTGCTGGGATTAAAGGCACCACGCTCCTCAGGGCAGACATTTTGAAAAGGAAAACACAGTATGATTTCTTTTACACAATCACAGCTCTTTGGAAGAAAAGTAAAATACTCCTTTAATGTAGAACCTTAAGCCTGAGTACTGAGTACTCCACAGCTATCACAGAAAAGCCGTTGTTAGATACAGCTTCCAGGGTTAGAGCTGTAGCTCACTGGTAGAGTGCTTGCTAGGCCTTGTGTTCCACCCTTAGAACTGGGGAATAAAAAGGAGAGAGAGAGAGAGAGAGAGAGAGAGAGAGAGAGAGAGAGAGAGAGAGAGAGAGAGATAGGATAAAGTCACCATGAACCTGACGATGGACACAGCTACGCTTCCCTCTCGGTCAGTGCTCAGTCCTCCCATTTCAGACCATGCCACTAGGACTCTTCTCATCGGACCCATGGTCAACATAACTGCCCTTGGATATTATCAAACTCTACCAATATAATGAAATACTGGAGATAATTAATTCGCATGAAAGAGAAAGGGTTTATTCTGATGAATAGTTTTCTGTCCATGGCTAGTTGGTCCTGTTGCTTTGGGCTGGTGATAAGGGAGAACATCACCATGGGAACACATGACAGGGGAAAACCACTCATTTTATGGTCAAGAAAGCAAAGAGAGAACAGGGAAGACACCAGAATCCCACGGCCACCTTTGAGGACGTGCCCCTGAAGACCCCCCCACTAGGCCCTACTTCTTCAAGGGTCAATCACATTCCACATTACCACCCTGGGGACCAATCACTTAATATATGGGCCTTTGAGGGGCTCTTAGGATTCAAACTGTGTTACTTTGCATTAAAGACAACTCAGCCCTGTGAGCTCTGAAATTCTCCCAGGTTCACAGCAGATCTCTCCTCCTTGCTAAAGTGTTTTCTCTGATGCTGCTTTGCCAGTTCATGTTTTCTCTCTATCAGGGTTTGCAAAGTTATGACTGTTCCCATAGTGAATCTAGATAGGGAAGGCCTCGGAACCCATGCTGCCACCTGTACCGGCACCCAGAAACCTAATTTGCCTTGCTCTAGACTGGCCTGACCACCGTCTCTTAACACCACCTCCCGAGGTCCAGCCTCCAGCTTCTAGACAGGTGGTCTGCAAATCCTGCTGGGAAGAGTACTTCGCCCTTTCCCAGGATAATCTTGCTATTTGCACCCTCTCGGGTGATGAATCCTCCTTGGATGAAGCCTGGCTTTTCCTGCTTTCTCTAGACCGTCTCATCCATCCTCTGTATCCATGACAAATGACCTATGTGTGTTTTCTTTTTCTCCTTAGCCTTCTCTTCAGCAGAGAAAGTTTCCCCAGAAATAGAGCTTTGATTGTTCACCACTATCCTTCCACCAGCCTCCGCTAAGCACCCTCTAAATCAGACCCAAGGCTCCAGAGGGAGCAATATCCTTTCCTTCGCAGCTGGTCTGAGTTTGGTCGTCTGGGAGACTGGGCTTAGAACAGCTTGAAGTTAGAAGTGAGGTGAATGAAGCTTTAAATCTCCAGCACTTAACAGCTCTGCTGCAGCCTCAGAGGTAACCGCACTTGCTTCCTTCCTCTCGGCTCTATATATATCCATGTGCTCTCTGCCCCTGGAGCTGGGACTCCAGCCTGTCTGCACTGGCCTGGTCGTACTCAAAGAGGCAAGACTGGGGAAGAAAAAAATTAATAGAACCAACCCATAAAAATAACTGGCTCTCTGGAGTTCAGATGAAGAAATAATTAAACAGATTGAGGCGGGGAGGAGAAAGAGGAGCAGGGAGCCTCGCAGGCCGTGGCTGATGCAGCGCTCTTTCCTTATGAGGGCCTGTAGCTCAGTGGGAAGAGATTTTATACTTTTTCCTTCCGTGGATTCATAGTTATACTGTTAAGTTGCTAAGCTCTTTAAAAGATGAGATGGCACTTTAAATTTCTTTGTATCCCCCAAAGGATCCTCAAATTGTGCAGCACCCTAGTGAGAAAAAGGAATATGATATTTATTGGGGGCTTATGATGTACCAGGTACAATGTTAGCTATTTCACATTCTGGAAGATGATGGATTGAGTGTTTCAAACTTCAGAAATGAATGTGATCTCCTTCCTGTGGCTCAGGATCATCACTGCCCAGCGTGCTTGTGATTCTGAGGCCAAAACACAGCCTTTCAGCTTGAGCCTCTGTTTCCTCCCCATTCTGTCTGCAGAAGCTTTTGCTATGGTGGTGAGAGAAGAAAGGAGGCTGGCATTTAGGGGTAACTTAAGCATACAAAACCCAGCTAGGTCATCGAGCTTCCAGGGAGGCCTGAGAACTGAGGGCGTGGCTGGCTCCTGGCTTTCTCTGGTTATGCCCAGGCCCCCACCTCATTCCTCCAGGAGGACAGTACTGGGCTGTTTCATCAAAACTCTGCTGCTACTGCTTTCTGATTTTTCAGCAATTTGAGGATAGACACTAGAAGGAAAGGTTCAAATTCAAGTGCCCTGCCCAGGGAAGGCAGATCTGCATGAACGCCCCACAGCAGCGGCCAGCTGCAAGGACACAGAGCACGGGGGGCAGACAGACTCGATTCACTACTTCATTTTTTCTCTTCCAGCTGCGGGAATTGGGGCATGGGATATGTTTATCATGTCTTTCATTTCAGTAATATTTTATAATTTTATTATTTTTTGTGTGTGAGGACTCATAAAGAGTCTTACAACTTGTAAGAATTGGTTCTTTCTTCTATCATGGGGTCCTGGGATTTGAACTCGGCTCTCCTGGATTGGCAGCAGATGCCTTTACTCACTGAGCCATCTTGCTAACCCTGTTTTGTAATTTTTTTTTTTTTTTTTTTTTTTTTTTTGAGACAGGGTCTCCCTATAGCACCAGCCATCCTGGAACTCTCTCTGCAGACCAGGCTGGCCTTGAACTCACAAAGATCCTCCTGCCTCTGCCTCTCTGAGTACTAGGATTAAAGGTGTGCACCACCATGCCCAGCTTCTGTTTTGTAATTTTTTTTTTATTAATTTTATTTATTTCTGTATGTGTACGAATGTATTGTCTGCATGCAAGTCTGTGCACCCGTGTCGTGCAATGCCGCGGAGGTCAGAAGTGGGCGTCGGATTCCCCTGGAGCTGGAGTTCTCCTGGAGTTGGAGTTTCAGACGGTTCTCAGCCACCATGTGGGTGCTGGGGATCGAACCCGGGTCCTCTGCAAGAGCGGTCGGCGCTCTTAACCGCTAGGCCATCTCTCCAGCCCTGTTTTGTAATTTTTAATGACGATATCTTATACATCTTTTGTTGTATTTATTCCCACATAAAATGTCTTTATTAGATATTTTTTTTCTGAATACTTAATTTTCTTTTTTCTTTCTATTTTTTTCTTTCTTTCTTTCTTTTTTTTTTTTTTTTTTTTATGAGCACAGGGTTCTCCCTGTAGCCCCAGCTAACCTGGAACTCGCTCTGTAGACCAAGCTGGCCTTGAACTCACAAAGATCCACCTGCCTCTGCCTCCCGAGTGCTGGGATTAAAGGTGTGTGCCACCACGCCTGGCTTAATTTTTCTTTTTTATGGCCACAGAATTCAACCCAGGACCTTGTATATGTGAGGCAAACACTCTGACAGTTAGCTACAGTCTTACATGCATGGTCCTTGAAATTTGATTTTTTCATACTGTTATAAATGGCACAACTTTTTTAAGTGCTAGGGATCAAATCCAGGACCTCGTGCATGCTAGCTAAACACTCTACCACTGAGGTACACCTTCAGTCTTAGATAGAGTATAATTGTGGTGGTTTGAATGAGAATGTCCCCTCCATAGGCTTTAAGTATTCAGACATTTTGTCTCCTGTTGGTGGCACTGTTCTTGGAGGTCTTAGAAGTTGTGGCCATACTGGAGGAAGTATGTCACTGGGGGAGGTCTTAGTGAGTTTAACAAGCCTTGAGGTCTCCAGTCTCTCTCTCTCTCTCTCTGCTTCCTGTGCTCACTGCGAGATGTGACCCTCAATTTGCTGCTCCAGCCCCAGTCACCATGCTTCCCGCCACAATGGACTCTGATTCCCTGGAGCCGTCAATCATAAGCTCAAATAAACTCTTCCTTTTATAAGTTCCCTTGCTCATGGTGGTTTTATCACAGCAACAAAAAAGTGACTAATACAGTTATTTGGTACCAGAGAGTGGGGCTGTTGGCTGTGAAGAACCTGACCATGTGGATGTTTGGGGAAATGTGGAAGACTTTGGAAATTTAGGCTAGAAAAGCTGTTGACTACTGTAAGCAGAGCTTAAGGGGCCATTCTAGTAGAAGCCTGGAAGAAAGCATTGCTGCAAAAAGTGTAGTTCCAGAGGAAAATAAAGACTTAGGCAGCAACTGGGATATTTTGATAAAGAGTCTGGCAGCAGTTTGCCTGCAGCCCAAATGCTTGCCTGATGCTAAGTTGAAAAGCAATGGACTTTGGTGGAGGATATTTCAAGACAGCCTAATGTAGAAATGGTGGCGTGGCTATTAATGGTGAATATTGTACAGATCTACAGTGAATAAGAGCAGATGAGCAGAAGGGGCAGAAAGAAATGCAGAATGTACAGTTTGGATCTGAAAAATGCACTAGGAAGATTAAAGGTGGGGCCAAGGCATGTGAAGGAGAGGTTCCTCTTGATAAGGAGACTAAAGTGATTAAGGAGAGGCCTAGCGGGCTGGAGAGATGGTCTAGCGGTTAAGAGCGCTGACCACTCTTACAGAGGACCCAGGTTCGATCCCCAGCACCCACATGGCGGCCAAGAACCGTCTGAAACTCCAATTCCAGGAGAACTCCAGTTCCAGGGGAATCCGAGACCCTCTTCTGACCTCCGCGGCATTGCACGACATGGGTGCACAAACCTTCATGCAGACAGTACATTGATACACGTACAGAAATAAATAAAATTAAAAAAAAAAAAAAGTAGAGTCCTAGCTAGTTACAAGTAAACAATGGAAAAAGTGAGATTAAAATGATTAAGGAGAGGCCTCGATATTTACAAGTAAGCAACAGAAATAGTACATTCAGGGCAAGACCACACCCAGCTAATCCTCCGACTTTTGGGGGGGGGGTCTTTTCGAGACAGGGTCTCCCTGTAGCCCCAGCTGTCCCAGAACTCACTCTGTAGACCAGGCTGGCCTTGAACTCACAAATATCCACCTGCCTCTGCCTCCCAAGTGCTAGGATTAAAGGTGTGCGCCACCACGCCCGCCTATCTTCCAACTTTTGAAAGGAAAATACTGAAAGGGTTTTCTGCTCCAACGAGTCCAGGGTAGAGAAAAGTTGCAAATGTGGTTGAAATAGCCCAGGGTCCATCCCAAACTTGCAGCCAAACTTGGCAGTTTAATTCACATGGTGCTGGCTTTAGAGGTATGAAGTTTGCAAGAGTGAAGGGGTCATCAGTTCTTCCTCCACGGTTTCAGAGAGCTGCCAAGGTCAGGAAGAGTGCAGCAGGGGTGTCCCTGCATAAAGAAGGCCCTTGCATGACGATAGGCCATTGCATGAAGCTGTGAATGTGAAGTCTGGTTGGCAGCGGAGACCCCAAGAAGACATTTGAGATGCCAGACCTGTGAGATATTTGCCAAGGAGAACAGCATACAGGGAGTGGTACCAGCCTAGGAAAGAGATGTATATTGCAAGCAAAACTGGAAGAGCTGAGCCATCTAAGCCCTTTGGAAGTCAAGTCCCAGAAGTGGCACATGGAGCTACTGGACTTGGTGTTTGCCCTGCTGGTTTTCGGTCTTGTTTTGGTCCAGTATTTCCTCACTATGCCTCTATTCCTCCCTTTTGGAATGGGAATGTGTATTCAGTTCCACTGTATGTTGGGAGTATGTAATTTGCCTTTTGATTTTACAGGAGCTTACAGTTAAGAGATTGGCCTGTGTCTCTGAAGAGATTTTGGACTATAGACTTTTGAATAGAATTGAGACTGGTAAAGACTGTGGGGACTTTTAAGGCTGGACTAAATGCATTTTGCATTTTATATGGTCATGAGCCTATGGGGGCCAGGGAGTAGAATGTGGTGGTTTGAATGAGAATGTCCCATCCATAGGCTTTAAGTAATCAGTCAGACATTTTGTCTCCTGTTGGTGGCACTGTTCTTGGAGGTCTTAGAAGGTGTGGCCATGCTGGAGGAAGTATGTCACTGGGGGCGGGCTTAGTGAGTTTAACAAGCCTTGCGGTCTCCAGTCTCTCTCTCTCTCTGCTTCCTGTGCTCATTTCGAGATGTGACCCTCAACTTGCTGCTCCAGCCCTGGCCACCATGCTTCCCGCCACAATGGACTCTGATTCCCTGGAGCCGTCAATCACAAGCTCAAATAAACTCTTCCTTTCGTAAGTTCCCTTGCTCATGGTGGTTTTATCACAGCAACAGAAAAGTGACTAATACAATAATTATATTTTTTATCTGTTAATTTTTTGCTAGAATATAGAAACATTTTATTTTTGTTGCATATTCCTCTTTATTTACACTGGTTTTTAATTTTTTTAATTTAACATAATTTTGCCAGGTATAGTGGCATACAATTTTAAGCAGCACTAAGGAGGCAGAGGCAGGTGGATCTCTGTGAGATCAAGCCCAGCCTGATCTACAGAGTTCCAGTATAGCTGGGGCTACAGCATCACCCTGTTTCAAAAAGACTCCCCCAAAATTTTAATTTTATTTTATGTGTATGAGTCTTTGGCCTGCATGTGTGCATCCATGTGTGCGTTGTCCACAGTGGCTACAAGAAGGTGTCAGATCTCTCAGAACTGGAGTTACAGGGGGTTGTTACCTGTCATGTGCATACTGGGAACCAAACTTGGGTCCTCTGCAAGAGCAGCCAGTGCTCTTAATCATTAAGCCATCTCTCCAGCCTTTTTAATGACCTTGTTAAATTCACATGTTAATGCTGACTTTATCTGAGGATTCTTTTAAGATTTCCATGTAATCTGTAAGCAATACAAGTTTCATTTCTTCCTTTACAATTCTTTTACCTTTTATTTTTCTTTATGTCCTTTGAAATTGACAATTAATCCTCCAGGCGTGGTGGCGCTCACCTTTAATCCTAGCACTCGGGAGGCAGAGGCAGGTGGATCTTTGTGAGTTCAAGGCCAGCCTGGTCTACAGAGCAAGTTCCAGGCCAGCTGGGGCTACACAGTGAAAATACAACAAAAAAGAAAAAAAAAAAAAAAAAAAAAAGAAAAACAAAGAAATTGACAATTAAAAGAATTGCCTGGCAAACACCTAATATCAATGTATGTATAATTCTAGGTTTATTGACTTGATAATTATGGGATGTTCTCTTTTCTGCCTCCGAAGGAAATTTATAGGGTGGGTGGTGGAGTGGTGGCAGGCTAAACATCCCTACTATTGACCTACAAGAAAGGAGCCTGCAGGCTGAGGGTGGGTCTGGAGAGCAGGGCTCAGAACCTGCCTGTCTAGAGCCCACCTACAATATTCTCTCAGTAAATGGTCAGAAAAACTCTGAAGGCCCCTGGAGAGACTTTACTGGAGGAACCCTGGGCAATCTCTCAAGAGGGACCTTCTCCCCACTCAGGGTGGGCCACATGATATCCAAGACTTACCAGCCCTAGAGGCTGAGTTGGCACAGGCCAGCTCTTCTACACAGCACTAAAAATGACTTCCGTCTATCACAAGGACCTAGGGAGGAGCAGAACAGCCCCCGACCCAATTAGAATGGCTTTAAGAGACACCGTCCCATCAAGCCACTCAGTGTATGTGAGTCCCTGTTTATAAGGCATTTAAAAAAAAAATTTTTTTTTATTATTATTTATTCTTGTATGTGTATGAATGTATTGTTTGCATGCAGGTCTGTGCACCCGTGTTGTGCAATGCCGCGGAGGTCAGAAGAGGGTCTCAGATTCCCCTGGAACTGGAGTTCTCCTGGAATTGGAGTTACAGACGGTTCTTAGCCGCCATGTGGGTGCTGGGGATCGAACCCGGGTCCTCTGCAAGAGCGTCGGTGCTCTTAACCGCTAGGCTCTCTCTCCAGCCCCCTATAAGGCATTTTTAACTACAAAATCTAAAAAAAAAAAACCCATAAAAGACTCAATATAGAGATGAAGAAACTGAGGCTTAGAAAGGCTAACTGGCTTTCCTGGGTCACACTTATGAAAAGGTAAGATAAGAATTCAAGCAAAGTCTTCCAGGAGAAATCTTCCAACCCTGAATGCCAATGCGTCTAGCATGCAGAGTGGGCTGGCCGGACCGGCAGCCGGGCCTCCAGCAGTGAAGGAAGCTTCTCTCAAGCTCTTGTTCTTGTCTAGAGGATGGAACTGGGCTTGCGGCCAGGGCTTTTCCACTCTAGTTCTGCTTTCCTCGGAGTAGCTGGAAGCTGAGTGTGAAAACTGGAAGCATTTCTGTGCTGCTGAGGTGTCTGTTGTCCCCATCAATGACTGTTTCCTTTGTTTCTGAGGCTGGACAAGCAGCCAGCTGCCCAACAAGCCTATCTGTAGGCACCCCTTCCCAGTTGGCAGCAGAACACGGGCACTCCTTGCTCAGGGTGCTAGGCTGTCTGCACAGAAGCATCCGGCTTGAGCTAATGAGCTGTTGGCATAGATGGGCAATTATTTTAGATCTTTAAAATGTGCCAAGCTTGCTTTTATAGCCATGGCATTCCCTTAATGACTCAGGCCTGAAATCAAATCCTCCATCAGAAGGCAAGGGCTACGCCTGAGGAAGCTACCACCCCGCCTGCCTCAAGCTCTGGTCCAAGACTAGAACATGTCTAACTTAGAGAAGCCTTGGCTACATCACCCCCTGAGGTCTTAGAGAACAGAGCTCAGGACCCCTCCCAGCCTCCTATCTAGGCAGCCCCAGGCATTCCTGGGCCAGGGGCTGGACCAAAAGCCAAAACCTCTCACCAGGATCTGCAGTGAACTGACCGAGCTCTGCCTCCAGAATATAAAGGACTTGGCTTCTGGGCCCTAGAGGCCTTCAGGAAGGACATGTTTTGGAATTGGGCTACAAATCCTGATCCAGCTTGGCTCCTGCGGGCACCACACTCTGTTCTGGTCTCAGTCTCCCTGTCCTTATAAGTCACTGCTGTGGTGGCCTTTTCCCCAACCACAAGGTCTTTTCACAAGAGGTTCTGGTATGTCCATGTCCTTAGAGTACTTTTTGTGTGTGTGTGACAAGTTCTCCCTATAGTCCCAGCTGTCCTGGAACTCACTCTGTAGACCAGGCTAGCCTTGAACTCACAGAGATCTGCCCGCCTCTGCCTCCTGAGTGCTAGGATTAAAGATGTGCAGCACCACACCCAGCTTAAAGTTGGTTCTTAGCCGCCATGTGGGTGCTGGGAATAGAACCCTGGGTCCTCTGCTAGAGCAGTACTCTTAACCGCTGAACTATCTCTCCAGCCCCATAGAGTACTTTTTAAAGGTTTTTACAAGCATATGCTAATTATCCATGGGAATGTGTCTCATTGTGACATTTTTCTGTCTCACCCTCTTCCCACTCCTGCTGGTCTCCTTCCTTTTTCCTTTTCCACTTCCATGTTTATATCTTGTTTTTATCAAGTATGGAATTTAATTAGGGTTGTTTGTAGGAACACGGTGTGAGGGGGTATTTATAGGAACCTGGGCAACTTGCAAGTGGCTACACTACTGAAGAAAGTGTTAGAACACTTGTCAAAAGAAGAATGAGAATGACTCCTTAGAGTAGGCAGAAACAATCGCTCCATATGTGCATATTCTACAAAATGGCATCTTTTTACAATTTTCCAAGGTGACAGTAATAGTTTGCTCTCTGTGGTCAACACTGATCAAAGGAACTTGGGGAGGAAAGGATTTATTTCATCAAACATTTTACAGTTCATCCTTGAGAGAAGCTATGGCAGAACTCAAGGCAGGAGCCTGGAGCAGAACCACAGAGGATGGTTGCTGTTAGGTAGCTCCCTAGCTCATGCCTGGCTAGGCTTTTTATATAGCCCAGGCCCCCTGCCTAGGGAAGGTGCCCCCCACAGTGGACTGGGTCCTCCTACCTCAATTAGCAAGTAAGAAAATGCCCCACAGATATGCCTGCAAACTAATCTGTCTGATAGAGGACAATTCTCCAGTTGAGGTGATTCCTTCTTCCTAGGTGTAGCAAGCTGACAATCAAGATTCACCATCATTGTATATTAATTACTTTTCTGTTGACCAAGCAACTTGTGGACAGAGATGTTTACTGGGCTTGCAGTTCCAGACGGGTAAGAGTACACCATGGCAGGGAAGCATGACAGGAAGAGGCAGGAACAGAAAGCTGATTCACTGGAATTGGGGCTAGGCTAAAGTTCCGTCCTGTGATGCACTTCCTCCAGCAAGGTAACACCTCTGAAACCTCCCAAAACAGAGCCACCAACTGCGGACAAAGCATTCGAATGCTTGGAGCCTCTGGGGACATTCTCATTCAAATCACCACACCAGCGACCACCCTGACATGGGGTTGTTGTGATCACACTAAACGCATACCCCACAAGCAGTATAAAGGAAGAACTGTGGGACACAAAGAGATTTACTCTGGATTTGGAGCCGGCTGCCACTCCCAGAAGCCCAGGCTCTGCCCCCAAGCTGGTTCTTCCTAACTTGCCGGCTGTGCAGTGTATCTAAGTTCACAAGATAAAGAATCCTTTTGTGCTTCCCAGGAAAAGTCTCCAAGCCTCTTCTCTTTAAAGGGCAGTGACATAGTCCCAGCATCTTACTGATCACAACTAAACTGCATCCTACCCAACTAAACTGGCACACCTTCAAATGGCCCGAGAAATTGTCTGTCCTCTTCCCCTACTGACTTATTTGTGGGGCTAGGTATGGAACGCAACACCTCTGACTGGACAAGTGCTGTAGCATGAGCTACCCCCAAGCCTCTCCTGCTACTCTTAGTTCATTTTAATTACCACACACTGGGTAATTAATTTTAAAATTTATTTAGCACTAGTCATAGAGTCTGGAAAATCCAAGAGTGTACCATGGGCATCTGCTCACCATCTGCAGCATCAGAAAATGAGGAAAGGCATCACATAGCGAGACAGAGAAAGTGCAGAGGTCCCAACTCCTCCTTTCTGCTAAAGCCACTAACGCCATCGCCATCCTGGGCGACCCACCCTCATGACCTCATCTGATTCTGATTACCTCTCAAAGGCTCTACCTCCAGATACCATTAAAATATGGGGATTAAGTTTCTCCAAAACAACTTTTAAATTAAAGTAAAGTAATATAATATATTAATATATATATATATATAGGTACTAATATTTTTTTTTTGGTCTTTTTGAAATAGGGTCTCCCTGTAGCCCCAGCTGTCCTGGAATTCGCTCTATAGACCAGGCTGGCCTTCAACTCACAAAGATCCACCTGCCTCTGCCTCCCAAATGCTAGGATTAAAGGCAAGTGCCACCATGCCGGGCTAATATTTCTTTTTTTGTGGGAGTATGTATGACATAGCAAGCACATGGAGGTTGGAGGACAACTTCTGGGAGTTGGTTCTCTCCTTCTGTCATGTATGTCCCAGGGACTGAACTCGGGTCATCAGGCTTGGTGGCAAACACCTTTATCCACTGAGTTATTATTTTGGAGAGGAACGGAGCACATGCTATGGCATGCATGTATAGATCAGAGGTTTGCAGGAGTTGGTGTTCTCCTTCTACCAGGGTTGGAACGCAGGCATGGCATTCTACCATGTGGTGCTCCAGCTTGGCAGTGATTTGCTGCCCCAACAACACACGAACACATGAAGGAGACGCATCCAAATCACAGCACCCACTTTGTCCTTCCCCACCCCTCCCCAAGTCACTTCCTCAGTTTTCTCCTCCCCTACCTCCCCTTCTTCATCTCCATCTCCTTTCTCCCTCATTCCCTTTTTCTTTCCTCCCTCTCCCTAATTCTTTTCTCTCCTCTCCCTTCTTTTCTCACTTTCTCTCCTTTTTGGTAAAGAACATTTGTTCTTCATTGTGGAAATTTCTAGAGCTGGAGCTAGGCAAGGCCCCCAGGCATGCCTCCACTTTCCACTGACTTTATATAGCCCACAGCTTGCTCACAACAAGGCCTTACAGCCATGGTTAATAGGCTTGGCTCTAGTGTCTTGCTGGTCCCCTGATTTATTTTTTTAATTTAGTTTTATTTTATATGTATGAGTGTTGTACCTGTATGTATGTATGTATGTGCACCTGTGGCATGCGATACCTGCAGAGGCCAGAAGAGGGCTCTGGATTCCCTGGAACTGAGGTTAAGGATAGTCGTTAGCTACCATGTGGGTGCTGAGATTTGAAACTGGGTCCTCTGCAAGAACAGCCAGTAATCTTATCTGATGAGCCATCTCATCAGCCTGGTCTCCTATTTTATTTATTCTGTCTCTTTGAGACAGGGTCTCCCTATAGCTCCAGCTGGCCTGGAACTTACTATGTAGACCAGGCTGGCCTTGAATTTACAGAGATCCACCTGCCTCTGCTGGGATTAAAGGTGTATGCCACCACACCCAGCAGTCTCCTGTTTTTTTGTTTTGTTTCGTTTTGTTTTCTTATAAGTGTACTGTCTGCATGTAGGTTGGTGCACCTGTGTCATGCAATGCTGCAGAAGTCAGAAGAGGGCGTTGGATTCCCCTGGAACTGGAGTTAAAGACTGCTCTTAGCTGCCATGTGGGTGCTGGGAATCGAACACGGGTCCTCTGCAAGAGCAGTTGGTGCTCTTAACCAATGAGCCATCTCTCCAGCCTCCAGTCTCCTGTTTTAAATAAGAAGTTGAAGAGTAAATGTGACAGTGTATGACAGTAATTCCTCTACTTCCCAAGTAATTCTACTTGGGAAGTAGAGGCAGGAGGATCAGGAATTCAGTACTACCTTTGGCTGTAGTGAGTTCAAGGCCAGCCTGGGCTATATGAAACCTTCTTTCCAAAAACAAACTAGAGGAAGAGGAAGAGAAAGGGGAGAGGGGAGGAGTAGATGGATGTTGAGATTACAAATGGAGATAGATTCATGTGTGGAACTGTTCATCCTAGCAGGTTTCATTTTTCTTTTTTTTTTAGAAGTGTTCCTTTTATTTTTTTTAATTTTTTTTATTAATTTATTTTATTCCTGTATGTGTATGAATGTACTGTCTGCATGCAAGTTTGTGCACCCGTGTCGTGCAATGCCGCAGAGGTCAGAAGAGGGTCTCGGATTCCCCTGGAACTGGAGTTCTCCTGGAATTGGAGTTTCAGACGGTTCTCGGCTGCCATGTGGGTGCTGGGGATCGAACCCGGGTCCTCTCCAAGAGCGGTCAGTGCTCTTAACTGCTAGGCCATCTCTCCAGCCCCTCATTTTTCTAGATCTATCTGTTGAGCATGGCTCCTTGTTAAGACCCAATGATGAGCAGAGGTGGGATGGAGCTGTGGTCACACAGGCTTCTCTATGAATCACCTTCTATCTTGATCACACCAAGTCTACTTGCTCCTTTGTAAAAATCAAACTTCAGTTGGGCATGGTGACAGACACCTTTAATCCCAGCACTTGGTAGGCAGAGGCAGACGGATCTCTGAGTTCAAGGCCAGCCTGGTCTACATAGTGAGTTCCAGGCCAGCTGGGGCTCCTGGGAGACCTGTCTCAAAATGACCAAAAAAAGAAAATCTAACTTCAATCTCATTAAGTGATATTGTGCACTCAGCACAGGTATGGAGTATAGTAAGCTCTCAGTGTTGCTGATGCCGCTGCCAATGATGATGATGATGATGATGATGATGATGATGATGATAGGAGGAGGAGGGAGGGGAGAAGGCAAGTGTGATTTCCCCCAACACCCCTCCTCTGGCAGCTTTTAGTCTGAGAGGTAAGCCAGCAGTTCAAGATAGAGAACATCAGGAAGGCACCAATGAAGCTCTCCAAGGGTGGGAGAGGGATGACTCTGAGAGGAACGGACCTGTGGCGGAGCATTTGTGGGCAAGAGAAGCACCGTGGAGGAAGGACCTTCTTGGTTAATGAGGCTCTGTAAGGTCTAGACACAGAAGACTGGCCTTCCATGCAGGGCAGACCTGCGTGTCTCTAAAAGTAGCATGTAGAGAAGGGAGAGTCTCGCTAGACTGTCTACTGTTACTGGGACCTTCGTCAGAGCCAGACTGGCCTTACATTTGTGCTCCAGCTCACATCCCTCTGGCCTACTCAAGGCTATACCTCTGGGATTTCCCCCTTCTCCTGTATCATTAATGTTTTTCCTTCCTAGGACATTCCTGTCAACGTATTAGTGGAGCATTACTTCACCTAGCTGCAGATACACGTTCAAGAGCCTTGCTGGCCTTGGAATACCTCCTGCACTTGCTTCCCAGACACTACACTCTCCCAGCTCACTCTCTGTCCACTAGCTGCTCCCCGTCACCAGCCTTTGCTGCTTCCCCTCGGAGTACCCCAGGGATCCACTGGGAACTTTTTGTGTTTTTATTTTTAATCTCACTTTCCATTTCTCTAGCATTTAATTTGGAGGGGGTCTTTTTGAGACAGGGTCTCCCTGTAGCCCCAGCTGTCCTGGAACTTGCTATGTAGACCAAACTGTCCTGGAACTCACAGAGATCCACCTGCCTCTGCCTCTGAAGTGCTAGGATTAAAGGCATGTGCCATCATGCCCGGCACATTTAATTTTTTAATCATGAAAAAATATATGTAACAAAATTTACTATTTTAGGACTAGGATCAGCTCATTGGTAAAGCCCTTGCCTATCATGTCCTGGGTTTGATACCCAGTACCTTAAATAAATAATGAGTAAACAAACATAATTTTTTTGAGACAGGGTCTCCCTGTAACCCTGGCTGATCTAGAACTCACTATGTAGACCAGGGTGGCCTTGAACTCAACAGAGATCTTCTGCCTCTGCCTCCCAAATGCTGGGATTTAAAGGTGTGTGCCACCATGCCCAGCTTACAATTTTTTAAAAATCCATCTATTGAAGTATAGAGATCAAGAATGTTAAATAAAATAAAAATAAAAGGCCAGGCATGGTGACACATGCCTTTAATCCCAGCACTCAGAAGGCAGATGCTAGCAGATCTTTGTGAGATTAAGGCCAGGTTTGTCTTCTTAGTGAGTTCCAGGCCAGCTGGAGCTACAGGAAGACCTTATTTTAAAAAGACTGATGATAATGATGTTGATGATGATGTTAAGTACATTTGTTTTTAGTTTGTTTTGTTTTGAGACAGGATCTCTTCCTATAGCCCAGGCTGTCCTTAAATTCTTGATCTTCCTGCCTCAGCCTCCTAAGTGCTAGGATTACAGACCTGTGACAAGATGCTCAGTTTTCACATTATTTTGAAACAGATCCCCAGAACACTTTTCATTTTAGAAAACTGAAATCCGAGTCACACCACCTGATCCAGTCATACCACTCCTGGGCATGTAACCACAAGACTCATCCACCGTAAAGGTAAAGATACATGCACAGCTATGTTTATTGCATCTCTCTTCACAATAGCAAAGAGCTGGAACCAACCCAAATGCCCCTCAACTGACTGAGTGGATGACAAAAATATGGTACATCTACACAATGAAGTTTTTTTTTTTCACAATGAAGTTCTATGCAGGGGTAAAGAAAGATGACATAGAGGTAGGCATGGTAGCACAGGCCTTTAATCCTAGCACTTGGGAGGCTGAGGCAGGCGGATCTTTGTGAGTTCAAGGCCAGCCTGGTCTACAGAGTGAGTTCCAGGAAAAAAACGACAAAATAAAAGATGACATCATGAACTTTGCACATAGCTGGAACTCAAAACCATTATGTTAAGTAACACAGTCCCATGACAAATGTTTTCCCTCATTTGTGGATGCTAGCACCAAAGGCAAGCTGAGGGGCTAGAGAGATAGCTCAGTGGTTGGGAGCACCGACTACTCTTGCAGAGGACCCAGGTTCGATTCCCAGCACCCACATGGTGGCTAAGAACCGCCTTTAAGCCGGGTGGCTGATGCCTTTAATCCTAGCACTCAAGAGGCAGAGGCAGAGGCAGAGGCAGGCAGATCTCTGTGAGTTCAAGGCCAGCCTGGTCTACAGAGTGAGTTCCAGGCCGGCTGGGCTATAGGGAGACCCTGTCTCAACAACGACCAAAAATAAATAAATAAACGAGTAAATAAATAAAATGTTTAAAAAAAGAATATTAAAAAAAAAAGAAAGGCAAGCTGAGCAACATTAGTGTCATAGTTCTTTTTATCTGAAAGCAACTCTGCTGTTATAATGAGAATCCCTTAACGGGCTCTAGAATTAACTTACCATTTATTTCCAGACTTTGTAATTTCAGTATATGAGTTGAAGGTATGTATTCATATTTTAGAGCAATATAAAATTAAAGGGAAAATGTGAATTCCTAAACATATTTTGGAATTAATATACAGTTTATTTTCAGAGGTTATAATTTTGGTATATATGTGATGTTTATATAGGCATATTTTGGAATTACAAATGGGAGGGAACAATAACATAAGGACTAGGTCAAAGTACTGACTGAAACAGTTAACTTCTCTCCAAACAATAAACCTCTGCAGAGAAAAACTTTAAAAAGACTAAGAAAATGTCATGTATGGCAGAATGCCTGAACTGGGGTGGGGTGGGGTGGGGGGCATGCAAAGGGAAACATGTCTAAATTGGATTGAAAAATGATGTATGAAGTACACAAAACATCAATAAAAGTATCTAAAAAACAAGATTAAAAAAGAGTAATACAGCCGGGCGTGGTGGCGCACGCCTTTAATCCTAGCACTTGGAAGGCAGAGGCAGGCGGATCTTTGTGAGTTCAAGGTCAGCCTGGTTCACAGAGAGAATTCCAGGCTAGCTGGGGCTACAGGGAGACCCTGTCTCGAAAAGACCAAAAAAAAAAAAAAAAAAAAAAAAAAAAAAAAAGAGTAATACATAACAAAAAGAAAACTGAAATCCATTAACTGACAATTCTCCATTCCTCTCTTTCCTGTGCTCCTGTCAGAAGCCTTTCTTTTTCCTGCTTCTGTTAATTTGAGCAGTTTTGTTACCTCATGCAAGGTTCGTCTGTTGTGTCTAGAACAGTTCACCTAGCAAATGGTTCCTGGTCTTCTCCCAGTTCTCTCCATCTCATTTGGTGGTGACCGCATCCCCCCACTTGTTCCACTGCAACACTCAGAGTCATCTTCAAGTCTCCTTTAATCTAACCTGTCAGGAAGTCCTCTCGGCTCTGCTTCAGAACATGTTCAGAGTTTGTGGATCACTTCCATCCTTCCTCCACACCCCAGGGATCATCTCTCCCGTGGATCACTGCAGCAACTAACAGGCTAATGCTTGTGCCAAAATAGGCACAAGCCTATGGTTGCCTCTCCAGGCTATAACCAAAACTTTTTTTTTTTTTTTTTTTTGGTCTTTTCAAGACAGGGTCTCCCTGTAGCCCCAGCTGTCCTGGAACTCACTCTGTAGACCAGGCTGGCCTTGAACTCACAAAGATCCGCCTGCCTCCGCCTCCCAAGTGCTAGGATTAAAGGCGTGTGCCAAAACTCTTTTTAAAGGTTTTTAAGTCAGAAAAAAAAAAGTTTTTTAAGTCAGATTGTGTCTTTCCTCTCCTCTAATCCCTACAATGGTTTCCCACTTATACCAGGGAAATGCCAAAGAACGTTAATAACAATTCTATACAAAATGGCTCCCATTAGCTGTGTGATCTCATCAGTACTCACCCCGTGTACCAGGTATCTATGACTGCATAGCAATTATTCCAAAACTTGCTGACTGAGAACAATAAACAATTATCTCACAGTGTCCAGGCAGGAGGTAGGAGTGGTCTGCTAGGTCATCTGGCTTGGAGCCCTTCTCAGGCTACAATTAAAATGTCAGCAGTAACTGTGGTCATCTCAAATAGCTTACCAGGCAGTGAATCTCCTGTCATTTAACAAACTGTTGGCAAGACTTGGTTCCCTGTGGACTCTAGGCCTGAGGGCCTCAGTTGTCCACTGGTGACTGGCCCTAGCCTCCATTGGTCTCTTGTTATGTGGGTGTGTCCGTGGTGTGACTCACCACATGGCAGGTGGCTTCCTTTGAGTGGGCAACTGGGGAGAAGAAGGCAGGCAAGATGGAAGCTGGTCTTTTGGAACAGATGCTTATGATTATCTGTCATATTCTGTTGCTGAAGCATGCTGTACTTGAAGGCACAGTGACACAGAAGCATGGCCCCATAGCGGTTTCAGTGGGAATGTCCTCCATAGGTTCCAAGTATTTGAACACTTGGTCTCCAGCTCTTGGCACTGTTTGCGGAGCGTCATGGAACCATAGGAGGTGTGGCCAGGCTGGTGGAAGCTCGGCAGCACTGAGGCCAGGCTTTGAGAGTTCATAAGCCTCAGGCCGCATTCCTACTGCCTGTTTGTTTCTCTACTTCCTGTACCTGTTTGAAGGTGTAAGTGCTCAGCTTTCTGCTCCGGCGGCCTCTACTACCATGCCTCCCCGCCATGACTACCATGCCTCCCGGCCATGACTACCATGCCTCCCGGCCATGACTACCATGCCTCCCCGCCATCACTACCAAGCCTTCCCGCCATCACTACCAAGCCTTCCCGCCATGACTACCAAGCCTTCCCACCATGACTACCATGCCTTCCCGCCATGACTACCAAGCCTTCCCGCCATGACTACCAAGCCTTCCCGCCATGACTACCATTGCCTTCCCACCATGACTACCAAGCCTTCCCGCCATGACTACCAAGCCTTCCGGCCATGACTACCATGCCTTCCCGCCATGACGTAGTCCTCCCACTGGACCATCAGCCAAATAAACTCTTCCTTCTATAAGTTGCCTTAGTCATGGTGTTTTACCACAGCAACAAAGAAGCTAGCACAGACCCTAAGGGGAGAGGGACGATGAAACCATTAGAAGCTCCTCTGTTGCAGAGGCTTCCTTGTTCCTTGAACCTACCAGATATGCGCTACCTCAGGATCTTCACTCAGCAGGTCCTCACTTGGAACACCTCCCACAAAGCTTGCTCCCCTCATTTTAGTCTTTGCTCAAATGGCCCCTTTTGGTGAGGATGTCTCTGATTACCTCATGTAATATCCCGCCCTGTTTTCTGTTTTCTCCAAAGCACAATGATCTTCTAGCATCCTACTATTTGCTTGTCCCTTCCCATTAGAGGACAAGGGTTTGGTGTTTCACCGCTGGACCCCCAGTACCTAGAACAATGTCTGGTGGATTGTACATGCTCAATGAATACTGTAAGCAAGATTTCAACTTTAAACATACATAACTATATATGCTTTAGATACATAGATAGTAAAGAACAAGACAGATAAAAGCTCCTCTGTTAGAAATGAAAGTAGGATCTCAAAGTCCTGCTTCATCTACTAGCCTATGCCTTTCTGAGGGGACTCCCACAGCTGTGTGCTGTTCTGGTTTAGGTAGGAGAAAAGATCTCTCTGTCCCAGGACCCTGCGTGTGCGTGGGATCCCACAAGGAACAGCCCTGGTATTTTGGGCATAGAAAGGAACACCTATTCTGCTCCTATCCCTACCACCACAGCCTGGACACTTCATATGTTAAAACCAGCCCTCTCCCATTCAAAACGTTATTCCATTCCTGGCCTCTGGAAAGCGAGACTCCCCCAGAGTCACTCTTGCAAAATCTCATTCTGAGATTACTTCATGTACTCTCTGCTCTGCGGTTTTCAACCACTGAGTCATTCAGTCTTGAACCCCTGCTACATACACAGTGGCAGGCACTTATACTGACAGGAAAACCCGAATTCCTATCTCCTGAAGCACACGAGGGAGATAGTGACTACTAAGCCATCCTTAAACAGTTCAGTGCTGGTTGGCTCAGTACTTTCCCAAGGCCATTATCCCGCCAAAGACACCAACAACAGAACTATTCTTTTTGTAAAGCAGAGCCTGTTGACTTACAACTTCCGCCTTTGGTCTTAATTTTACCCTCTGGCTCTATACCGAATAAATCTATCGCTTTTCCAAATGACAGCCTTTTAAGTATCTGAAAACAGTAATCATGTCCCACAGAGAGCTCTCTATAGACTTGTGGCCGCCTTTGGGGGGGCCCACGGTTGGCAGCTGCGCCGAGCGGCTCGAGATCCGGAGCCAGCCCCACGCCGCGGGAGGGCGTTCCCTGGCTTGGCTCCGCTGGGGAGTTGCGGGGGCTCGGCTGGGTTAGTCTGGGCTCGGAGCCGCTCCCTCCTGCCCCACCCCCGCCCCCCACGCAGGGCCGACTCCAGAGCAGCCACGGGGAGCGAGGATCAGCGGCCCAGGCGCGGGCGACCCGGGGATGCACAGCTGCAATCAGGAGGCGGGAGGCGAGGAGTTAACCGGGTTTTTGTATGTTCTTTGTTTCAAGCAAAAGCAGTTTTCCAAGTAATTGCTTGGCTGACGCAATAGGCCCTACTAGGCCTACCGCGCCGCGTAAATCTTCGCGACCAGGGGCCAGTTTTCAGCTTTTTTTCAGCGCAGCCCGAGCCCAGCTCCTTCTTGTGGCCAGCCCAGCGGTCTTGAATTCATTAAAGTTTGGGCCATTTGGCCGAGCTGTCTCCTGCGCTTCTGCCAACGCTGTGGGCTGCTGGGCACAGGCCTGGCTGCCCCTTTCTACAGGAGACACTGCCCAGAAGGAGGAAGAGGAGAGGAAGGGAGGAGTAGCACAATCTTCGATTTTTGCTGGCTCGCTGGACAGCCTCGGAAAGGATAGCCCGAGCCACAAAAAAGCCACAAAAAGCCCATTCCCAGGATATGGGAGTAACATTCGGGCCTGCCCTGAGCAGCTGTACATGGAAGCTTGTTCTCAAAAAGTATTTTGAGCCGGGTGTGGTGGTGCATGCCTTTAAACCTAGCACGCGGGAGGCAGAGGCAGGAAGATCTCTGTGAGCTCAAGGCCAGCCTGGTCTACAGAGTGAGCTCTAGGCCAGCTGGGACTAAAGGGAGACCCTGTCTCAAAAATACCAACCCCCCCCCCAAAAAAAAAGTATTTTGGTTCCTGCTGCAGGGAGAGTAGAGAGAATTAAAGGCTCATTTTCAAGTACTGGAAAATTTTCTGTTCTTTCTTTTTCTCTGTGCACTTATTTCCATTTAAAGTGTAAAGAAACAGGTTTTTTTGTTTGTTTGTTTTGTTTTTTTCAAAAACTCTTTGGTTTCCTCCCTGCATCCTACGCCCTACAGGCTCCATCCCACTTTTCCACCTGGCTCAAATTCCACCCCAGGCCCCTGCTTCCATGCCCACAAGTGCAGGAATACAAGTTGCCTGCTCACATCCCCTCAGGCAGCGCCTTCCTGCCCAATACTAAGCATGAGTCTGCTTAGGCACCTTAAATGAGCAGAGGAGACAGAGGTTTGTCTTTAAAAGTTCATCAGAATGCCAGTCTCCCCGAGGACAAGACTAATCAGAATTCAACATTCAGCATGTACGTGGCATTAACTGGGCCCTTTGATCCTGTCTACCCACCCGTTGTTTCTGATAGAAAGGGTCCTTCAAGGCCAGATATGGTGGTACTTGCCTGTGATACCAGCATCCAAGCTACTGGAGCAAGAGGCCTGGACTACAAAGTAAGACCTGGTCTGAGAAAGGAAGAAAGGAAAAAAAAGGGGGTGGGGGAGGAGGGCGGAAGGGGAAGGTTGAGTTATAAGGGGTCACTCATCCTTGTCCCCAAAGAAACGTTCTATAGGCAGCTTGGACTACTGCTTCCTCCCTCTGGGATTATCCATAAAACATTTAAAAGCTATCTTGGGGGATAGCTCAACAGTTAAAAGCCAGTACTGCTCTTCCAGAGGACCAGAGTTTGGTTCCCAGTACCCTCATCCGGCTGCTCACAACCATTTGTAACTTCACATATCCACACTCAGATCCACACATAATTGAAAATAATAAAAATTAAACCCCTTGGGGCTGGAGAGATGGCTCTGCAGTTAAGAGCACCTGCCTACATGTGGATCACAACTGTCTGTAGCTGCAGTTCCAGGGGAACAGAGAGCTCTCCTCTGGCCTACCCTGTCACCAGCCACCCACAAGGCACACATCCACACATGGACAAAAAAATCGATATACAATAAATAAAATAATCGATAACAATAAATAAATCTTAAGCCAGGTATAGTAGCTCATTCCTTTAATCTCGGCACTAGGGAAGCAAAGGCAGGCAGAGATTTCTGGGAAATAGATGCCAGCCTGGTCTACATAGAGAGTTCCAGGCCAACTGTGGATGCAGGAAGACCCTGTCTCCAATCAATCAATCAATCAATCAATCAATCAATCAATCAATCTTTGGAGAAAGGGTGGGAAAGCCACCCACTGCTGCTGAAGGAAAGTACCCTGTCATCTTCCCAAACCCTTAAAGGTCTGTATGAGAGCGCTCACTCTGCATAGACTGTCTTAGACTTATTCCTAGCTGGATAGAGAATCCTAGGTCAGGTGTCTTGGGAGCCTTGACTCGGGGAGTCTCTGTGGGCCCATCCAGCGGTTTCTACTCAAGCTGGAGAAAGGCAGGTAGCTCCGCCCTTCCCAGAATCCAACTTGGAGCGCAGCTGCTATGTGCTTAGCCTGGCAGGAGGCGGTTTGTCTTGGGCTTTAATGTGCATCTGCCTTGTTACCACTCTTCTCACCATCCAATGTCATTTTCCAGGATAGGCCGGTTAAGCTGGGTCGTTTTCCACCAGCATTGGAGACTTTGTCTTCAAGACCTCCTGAAGCTGTGTTCCACCAGCTTCTTCACACTGAGAGCCTCTAAAGTGGAGGGCAAGCAAGCTTATCTTCTCTCGATCCCAAGCATAGGTCTTTGGGGGCCCTGGCAGAGGCTGAGGCAGAACCTGATCTGAGTTGGTTGGTGGTCTCTGCCCCAGAGCTAATGAGCTGCAAATACTCTCTTCAAAGGCTTTCCAAAGTCTGCACAGAGCCACCCAGAATACGGCAGAATACCACAGCCTCCAGTGCAAAACTTACCAACTAGCAGGACCCTCAGAATTCCTTGAGGGGGAATCAGAGTGTGTCCCTGGTGGAAAGCAGGACCAAGCCAGCCTCTGCTTCACCCAGCCTGGGCCTCCTTGCTAAAAGAGAGGAACTGTTTGGGTTCCCTACATTTTGTACGTCTTGGGAAGAGCTTAAAAGGCACACACTGTCTGTCGAGCAATGGTCGGACCTCGGCCCCAGCACACTGGATCTCCCTCAATCCTCTCATAAGCCCTCTTTTCAAGACTTAGAAGAGCAGAGTTCTGCAATTAGACCAGAACATCTAGCTGAGAGATCCAGGGCTCCGCAGTCTAACTGACTTCCAAGACCACTATTTCAACATATGGCACACTGATTTTAATCTATAAAACCTTCAAATAAGCTTTGATCTACATGTGAGGTGGACCCCATGGGCTTAGAGCCAAGTAGAAATTCACTGGTGTCTAAAATCAGTCACACTACAGGACCACTGAGGATCTCTAAGAGAATTAGGAAAGTTCTCTCTCTCATTGGGCTGTCCTTGAAGTTCTCCAGCTGTCTGTTTGGTGGGGATATTTCTGAGTATGAGCCCTGTCAAGGCCTACGGAAATAAAGACCAGTAAGGACAGTGGGTGGCTTTGGAGCTTCCAGATAAGACTTTTGCTTCCTAATGCTTTCTGAGATCTGGCTGCAAGTTCCCTCCTTCATTCCTGCACAGGTGCAGCCCGAGTGTCAAGCCTAGAAGGTGAACAGTAAATAGAATGAAAGAGAAGCGGGTTACGGCAGAAGACTAAGAGCACGATGACACTAAGTCCAGACTGAGTATGTAAATGCTTTAAACTCACAGTGGAGAGATCAAGAGAGGAAGGGAGGGAGGGAGATAGGAAGGAAAGGAAAGCGGGAAGAAGGGAGGGAAGGAGAGATGGAGAATATGAATGTTAGTCCATTTTTGTTACTGAAACAAAACACCTGAAGCTGAATATATTATAAGCAAAAGAAGTTAACTGCCAGTTTGTGAGGTTCAAGAGCTTGATGCTAGTTTGCTGGCTTGATGAAGGCCTTCTGACCACATCACAGGAGGTGCCTTAATGGTGGGAACATGTGTGAAAGGTCACATGGTGACACAGGAAGCCACAGAGATTTGGGGCTGAGGTTGCTCTTTAATAATAACCCATTCTCACAGGAACTAACTGGGGTCCTTCGAGAACTACTTTAATCCTTTCCGAGGCCACACCCCTAGTGACTTAATTACCTTCTACTAGGTCACACTTAAAACATCCTTCACTTCCCAGCTTCACTCTGTGGAAGACAAAGCTTTCAGCCATGAACCTTGTGGGGGTGGGGGGGGGTGCATGCTCAGATGGTGACTAAACCACAGCAGTGCATACGTGTATGTGTGCTGGAGCAAGGAGGTTGAGGATAAACAAAACATCCTCAAGGCCCTAGTTGAGAAGAGACCAATGTCATCTATAAAATAGCAGCCAAATAGTTTGCACCATTCTGCACTTAGGTGCTGCATTGTCTAATGCAGATGGTCCAGATCCGTGGGACTGGAGCAGTAAGAGGAGCTTCGCGCAGTGGGACGGGCACTCTTGTTGGCCCTTGAGAATTGAGTGCAATGTGATCTGTGATCGGTCACCAGGAAGAGACTGGGCTTATGTGCTGAGGAGCATGCATAGGAAGACTACAAATAAAACACAAATCAAATCTGCACTGTGCTTAAAATCACAAACAGTTAGGGCTCAAAGGATACTGGGGCCCATGTAGCCCGGCCCTTCACTTTGCAGACAGGAAGACAGAGGCCTAAAGAAATGAAGTTGCAACGGATAAGCTGCTTAGCCTCTCTGGCTTAGTGGCTATTTGTCTCCATGGAACTGGGATTGCTTTGTAGACAAGATCACAGTTAACCTAATAACATCCTTGGGAACCTGCCAGCAGACAGAACTGGTGACAGGATCAGCAGTAGGGACTTGGCCCTTCATGTTGTGGTGACTTGGAAAGGGACCAGGTTCTTCCAGTTGGGTCTTGTGAGGCTCTCCAGCTGCAAAGCAATGGGAAGGGAGTACTGTCTGAAAAGCGGGAGAGACCGCGACCTCCAGCTGGATCTCCACATCATTCATCCTTGCTTCCTTCCCATCTCTGCAACATGCTGCAACTGAGCGTAGCTTTGTAACACAAAATTCACCCATTCTGAGTGTAGTATTTGATGAAACTTTAGCAACACACACCAACCTATAAGCATGCACACCGTGAAGATACAGACACCCATAATTACCATAAATTTTTTAAGATTTTATTTATTTTTGTATGTGTATGAGTGTACTGTCTGCATGCAGGTCTGTGCACCCATGTTGTCCAATGCCTTGGAGGTCAGAAGAGGGTCTCGGATTCCCCTGGAACTGGAGTTCTCCTGGAATTGGAGTTACAGATGGTTCTTAGCCGCCATGTGGGTGCTGAGGATCGAACCTGGGTCTTCTGCAAGAGCAGTCGGCACTCTTAACTGCTAGGCTATCTCTCCAGCCCTACCATAAATTTTTTTTGTGATTTTATTTTATGTGTGTTAATGTTTTGCCTGCATTTTTGTAAGTGCATTTGTGTATGTAATGCCTATGGAGGCCAGAAGAGGGTGTCAGACCCCCCCCCCTTGCCGGAACTGGAGTTTTGGAGTTGTGAGCCACCATGTGGATGCTGGGATGGGAACCTGGGTCCTCTGCAAGAGCAATCAGTGGTCTAAACTGCTGAGCCATCTCTCCACCCCACCATAAAAGTTTTTCATACGGGCAACACCATAGGCACTCCCCCCGCCCCCAACTATCCCAGGCAGCCACTATCCGTCCTCTGTCACTTTCTAAAACTGTATAACTAGATTCAGACAGTATAGAAACTTTTCTGATTTCAATCATTTAGTAGGCTGTTCTGATATCCTGCTGCCTGTATTGCTATTTCCTTCCTTCATGTTGATGAGCCTCAGTCCATTCATCCACTCAGCAGTACCATATACACATTTGGGCTCTTCCTGGTCCTGGTTCTGAGCTATTTAGAGCAAGCTCATTCTCCTGGTCTCTGTGACTTGTAATGGAAACCAGCCCCGAGTTGTTCCCTTGTATGTCAGGTTTTTGTTTTGTTTTGTTTTGTTTTGCTACCTTCCAGATTTTTTTCTCTGTGACCTTCCTCAGTGTTATGGTTTGGATTTGAAATGCAGTGATGTTACCAGGTGAGAGGTGCTAGATCAGGAGGACTCTGATCTCATCAGTGGATTGATACCCCTGTGCGTTCACAGTTGAATCGAGTGTAGGGAGGTGGACTAAACCCTGGACAGCTGTAATTGTTGAAGGCGGTATGTCCCTGGGGGAATGCTTGGAAGTGTTCGTGTTGTCCCCAACTTTCCTTCTCACACTCTGCTTCCTGGCTTCTATGAGAAGAGCAGCCTCGCTCCACCACATGCTTCCTGCCATGATGTTTTTGTCTTGCCACCTGTGCAGAGGAATGAGACTAAGCAACCATGAACTGAAACTCCTGGACCTATGGGTGAAGACAATCCTCTCTTCCTTTCAAGGTGTTGGCTCAGGTATCTCGTCACAGCAACAGAGTGACTCCCATGCGACTTGGCACTATGCATCCTTCACCAGGATAATCTCCAGTTCTCTTTTCCAACTTCACTTGTCATTTCTTTCCTCCGTTGTCTCCACTGGCTGTTAACTCCAGCCAGCAAGATGATTTCTGACACTGTACTTTTCAATTCCAAATTACCCATTTAATTCTTTTAAAACATTATTTTTCTTTCTCTGCTTAAATTTCTTACTTTTCATTTGTTTGAATATGTTTGTTTTGTTTACTTCACTGAGGATTATCACATTGTTTTGATATCTAGATCCAAATGGTGCACATCCTTCAAGGACAGCAAAATTCCCAACTTCCACACCAAAGCTTCTGGGAAGAAGTCTGCAGTTGCTGGTCCTTGGAAAAGAATGACTGCACTTCCGGCTCTGGATCCAAATATTTAAGTGTACAGTTAGGAAATTTGGACTCGGACCCTTTGAAGTTTCTGTGCTGGTCAGTTTTTCCATCACAATGACAAAATACTTGAGATAAGCAACGTAAAACATGGAAGGGTGGAGCGGAGCCAGCAGGATGATTCGCGGGCGAAGACGCTTGCTGCCCATCCTGACAGCCTGAGTTCAGTCCCCAGAGCCCACACGCCACCGTTTGCGAGTCCACACGCACACACAGTCAATCAATTAATAAATGTAAAAAACCTTTTTGGAAGAAGGTTTTATTTGGGGTCATGGCTTCAGAAGTTTCGTCCCAGAGTCACTTGGCTTCATCACTTTGCACCTGCATGGGGCAAGGCATCATTTGATTTGCTCGTGATTCCATGAGTTGGGCTGGGTTAGGTAGACGGTCCTGCTGGTCCCGCCGATGCTCATGCCTGTAGCTGCGGTCCACTGGCTGTTAGCTGGAAGCTGGTACAGAGGCCCTTCCCTACTTCATGAAGTCTCAACTTCTATGGCTAATTCAGACTCCTTCATCTGCTGGCTGAAGAGTTCCCAGAAATAGAAGGCAAAGCACTTTTCAAGCCTATCATTGCCTCGCAATAGCTAATATCCCTCTGGCCAAAGCAAATCAAAAGGCCAAATCCAGAATCATTGCTGAAGGGGTACGCAAGGCATAGATACAGGAAGAATGACTCACTGTGGACCACAACTGCAACAATCTGCCCTATCTGTTTACTTCAGAGCTAAGGTGACAAACCAGTGAGATGGTGTGTGCACATGATGCAAGTTATTTTCTCAGTATATGTAAGCTTATCACTTTACTTATATGTTAAATATATTTGGATTCATTCAGTGTTCTTTATTACATTTGGAATAAAGTCACACGTTGACCTACAGCCCCCCCAAAGGATATGCTGGGTGCTGGAGAGATGCCTGTCAATAAAGTGCTTGCTTTGCAAGCACAAGGACCTGAATTCAATCCCTAGAACCCAAATGAAAGAAGCCAGACATAGCCGGGCGTGGGGGCACGCACCTTTAATCCCAGCACTCGGGAGGCAGAGGCAGGTGGATCTCTGTGAGTTCAAGGCCAGCCTGGTCTACATAGTGAGCTCCAGCCAGCTGGGACTAAAGGGAGACCCTGTCTCAAAAATACCAAAAAAAAATGAAAAAAAACTAAGAAGCCAAACACAGTTGTACACTCTTGTAATCCCAGTGCTGGGAAAGCAGGGTCTGGCAGATCTCTGGGGCTCACTGGCCAGCCAGCTTAGTCTAATTGATGAGTCAATGAGAGACAAACAAAGGAGGAGGTGGTAAAGAGATAGCTCAGCAGTTAAGAGCACTGGGTGCTCTTGCAAAGGACCTGGTCTGTTTCCCAGCATCTATAGGGGGCTCACAACCATCCATAACTCCAGTCTATAGGATCTGACACCCTCTTCTGGTCTCTGCAGGCATTGCACACATAAATATACTCACATATATGCAGGCAAAACACTCAGACACATAATTTTTTTTAATTAAAAATGGCAAAAAACAAAAAAAGGAAGGTAGGAACCAGGCATGGTATCACATACCCTTAATCCAAATACTCAGAGACAGAGGCAGGTGGATGTCTGTGAGATCAAGGCTAGCCTGGTCTATATAGCAAGTTCCAGGCCAGCTGGGATTACAGGTAGACCCTAACTCAAAAACAAACAAAACCAAGGTGTGAGTTGGGGAGATGGTTTAGTTGGTGAAGTGCTTGCTAAGCATGAGGAACTGAGTTTGATCTCCAGCACCCACATTAAAAAAAAAAAAAAAAAAAGAACACTAGATGTGATTGCATGTACCTGTAATCCCACCCAGCACTGGGAAGGCAGAGACAGGAGGATCCCCTGGGGCTTGCTGGGCAGCCAGTCCAGCTGAATTAGTGAGTTCCAGGTCAGGAAAAGACACTGTCTCAAGCAAGAAAGTGCAAAGTGATAAAGGAAAACATCTGACATTGACCTCTGGCTTCCACATGTGCACACACACACACACACACACACACAGGAAGAGTCACACATATGCACACACACACAGGAACAGTGACATACACACAAGAATAGCAACACACACACACAAACACAAAAAAACAAATGAACAAGGTGGATGACTCCTGAAAAACCACACCCATGGCTATCCTCTAACACACATACACACACACACAAATACACACATGCATGCATACAAAAATATGTTTAACTTCTATCCCCCAATTAGCCTATCTGTAAAAAGTAAAGGGTAATTGCGGCTATAACTAGATGCATTAGTTAATATGAGTTCATACTACATAATAAAATGGGTCTTTAACTCAGTATGGCTGATGTCCTAAGAAGATGACCATGACTCAGAAATCCAGGGAAAGCTGGGTGTGGTGGCGTATGTCTTTAATCCTAGTACTTGGAAGGCAGAGGATCTTTGTGAGTTCAAGGCCAGCCTGGTCTGCAGAGTGAGTTCCAGAACAGCTGGGGCTAGAGGGAGACCCTGTCTTGAAAAGAACAAAAAATAATTAAATAAATAAATCCAGGAAATAGCACTACTAAACCCAGAGACAGAGACTGAAATTATGCTACAACAAGCTAGGGAACATCTAGAGCTACCAGAGATGGAAAGGAATGGAAAGACCCTGGTGGAAGAGGCGACAGCAGAGGTCCATGACCTGGCCAGCTTCTTGATTTGGGGGTTACTGCCTTTTAGAATTTTGAGAAAAAAAACCTGATCCATTACTACTGCAGCCTGCGAAGCTGGCGTAGACAGCTGGTACCTTCAACTCCTGTGATCTTCATCTGAAGAGGCTGTGGAGAATAAAACAAACTGGGCTGAGTCTCATCCAGAGCTGGTGTAGCAGCCCCCAGCTGGTAATTCCAGCACTTGGGAAGCTAAAGCTGGAGGATCATAAGTTCAAGGGCAGCCTGGGCTCCACTCCAAGGCCCTGTCTCAACCTCCTCCTACGTAAACAAAGGAAAACAGTGCAGGTTACTTACTACGTGTGGAACTTGGGCAAGTCATCTTCTCATGGCTTCCTTATCTGCTTAGAGACAAGGTTTTGTAAATGTAAAATGTTTCAGAAGTAACAAATGTGTGTACCAAGATAAGGCACTAAAAGTGACTTGACACAGGTATATAGGCAAACCTGTTTACTTTTTTTTTTTTTTTTTTTTGGTCTTTTTGAGACAGGGTCTCCCTGTAGGTCTGGCTGTCCTGTAGCTCACTATGTAGACCAGGCCTGCCTCTGCCTCCCAAGTGCTGGGATTAAAGGCATGCACCACTAAACTCAGCATGTTTAAATTTTAATGTTTACTGTTAATCATGGTTATCTTTTTTTTTTCTTCTTTTTATGGTCTTTTTGAGACAGGGTCTCCCTTTAGTCTCAGGTGGCCTTGAACTCACAAAATCTGCCTGCCTCTGCCTCCCAAGTGCTAGGATTAAAGGCATGTGTCACCACGCCTGGCAATCATGGTTATCTTAAATGTGCAGCAAGTGGGGCTGGTTTTCTGTCTATGTCGTGATATGAAAATGTGCAGCATCTTGAGAAGTCTTAGTTGAAACAGAACTATGAGTAAATAATAGAACAGTTGGCATATGCAGATGGTGAAAACTGTGAAAGTAGATGTGAAAGACTGACATTCATGTAAACACTGAACTATATATTCTACAGAAAAGTTCTTCCAGATTAGAAATACTTGAATTCTGTGGCTACATAAAGATATCCACTAGAATGCACACAGTTGGGCCCTGCAAGAGAATCAGGAGCAGTTTATTGAAATGGGAGAGAAGCATGGCTGCTGTGGGTAGCCAGAAGGGGCAGCAGCTTTGCCACCTTGGGGACACGTCCTCTGATTCAGTAGTGGTCTGCTCTGCACCTACCACACAGCCTTACCTCCATCAGCCACCATCTTACTAGTTTGGGCCAGGATATGTCTTACCCTAGTTCAGCTTCCATGGTGATAGCTCGGTTCTTAGACCCACACCACCTTCCTGTCAAACTGAGAAGCTGGATAATCCTACTGCTGAACTTGCTTCATGCTGTCTTCCAATTTTTATACTAGGGTATAAAAGAAGGTCACCTTTGACCATAGTGTCTAATGGGTGGCTACAAAGAAGATAGGGAGCATAAAGATGCCTGGTTCATAGTCTCATGCTATCCCCTTAGTGTTGAGAAGACCCAGAGTTCACCTCCAGGGCATACATTGGATAGCTTCCAGCTCCTGTGGAAACAAGTGCTCTGGTGAGACAAACCTTCCAATATCAAATAACTCTAAAGACCATAACATCCATCCCTGTGATGAGCTGCAGACTCCCTCCTTGGAACTGAGGATCTTTGACCTTCAAGCCATCATTTGCTTTGGCCTTTGCTTTCCAACTGTTCAAGTGTACCCACATTTGTCATAGAAAAAAACTGAAACCCAGAAAGATTAATTGGCTGAAAGAAGACACCCATCATCCAGGTCAATAACTTTCCACTGCTCTGTAGCATTTCATACACATTATGATTGACCTTTCAGAGCTGAAGAAACCAAAAGTCCACCAGTCCTTCCTTCTAGTGCAGACATCTCTTCCGTAGCATGTGTGTAGGTCAGCTTTCTGAGACTATAACAAATACTGGGAATAAATCAAGTTATAGAAAGAGAAGGTTTATTTTGCTTGGCAGTGATGGGAGTCCATGAATAGGCAGATATATTGCACATCTTAGAATGAGGGTGGGAGGCCTCATGGACAGAGTACACAACAGAGCAAAGCCACTCATGTCCAGGAAGCAAGAGAGAAAGAGGAAAGATTGGGGTGCTACAGTCCCTTTTGAGGGCATGCCCTCACCAGGCTCCACTTCTTACAGTTTCTAGCACATTTCAACACAAGTTGGAGACCATGTCTATAACACAGGAGTCTTTAGGGGATTTTTCAGGACCAAAAGGTAGTATCAGGTTTAATATGTGACTTTATCTATCACCTTCCAACCCAGAGCACGTGGCTGCATGTAGCCAGGAGAGCGAGGACTGTGGTCCAATGCAAAATCTT
This sequence comes from Rhizomys pruinosus, assembly GCA_009823505.1. NCBI lineage: Eukaryota > Metazoa > Chordata > Mammalia > Rodentia > Spalacidae > Rhizomys > Rhizomys pruinosus. The sequence goes on along the minus strand of VZQC01014390.1, from coordinate 2,357,578 downwards.
AAACTTATTTAAAGCTTGAGGGTTTTTGTTTGGTTGGTTGTTTGTTTTGTATGTGTGTGAGAGAGAGACTCTAATTGCACAGTTCTTGAACATGAACATAGTAGATGACAACACCTTGTTGCAGTGTCAAAAGGTTGGACACACTTATTTGTGTGGTCTCACTGTCCCCTACTAATCCCAGAGAAAGCCTAGTCACCAAGCATCCCCTAAGCTTCTGACCCACTGTCAGCTCTGGCATGATAGTCTCCCCCATTGCTTGTTGCTCTGCATCCAGGAGCTCTGCCCCAGCCTTCCTCATCTTACTCACAGGCATACAAATCTTTGCTTCTCTAGACTAAGTGCTGCCAGTTCCCTCTGCTGCTCCCCACGAACATGGCTTCCAAGCCACCACCAAACCACCACTGCTCTCCTCCGAAGTGGTGTCATGTGGCATTCAAAACTAAATACAGCTGACTGTGGTGGTGCATGCCTTTGATCCCAGCACTCAGGAGGCAGAAGCAGGGGGATCTCTTTGAGTTCAAGGCCAGCCTGCTCTACATATCAAGTTCCAGGCCAGCTGAGGCTACAGGGGAACCCTGTCTCAAAAAGACAAAACAAAAAACAAACAAAAAACCTGAATATAAGTCTTGATACAGCGCTGATGTATAGCAGTACCACGTCTATACAATAGTCTAGCTGTGCTTCTGTTAATGCAGCACTAAGTCTTTCAATAGGGCATTCAAGACTTTTGGTAAACTTACAGTCAACTACATTCCTAAGTTAATGAACTTCAGTTTTTCTACCTTTTACCTGTACAAGGGACGATTTTTTTTTTTGTACGTGTATGAGTGTGCTGTCTGCATGTAGGTTTGTGCACCCATGTCGTGCAATGCCACAGAGGTCAGAAGAGGGTCTCGGATTCCCCTAGAACTGGAGTTCTCCTGGATTTGCAGCTACAGACAGTTCTTAGGTGCCATGTAGGTGCTGGGGATCGAACCCAGGTCCTCTGCAAGAGCAGTCAGTGCTCTTAACTGCTAGGCTATCTCTCCAGCCCCAAGGGGATGATTCTTAACCTAATATTTTAATTCTCAGCTCTTATTGTGTGTTACCTGCTCACCTCCTTCAGGCCTTTCCCCAAATACCTCCTGGCAAGGTCTTCTGGACAAACCACTAGGAAGCTTTGCTTAAAGTCTCTTCTCTAGCACTCCCTAGCCTCTTCTTGGCCTTACTGTTCTTTATAGCACCATTAGACACTGCATATTATTTTACCTATTTATCCTTTTAAAACTCTGTCTTCCCCCACTAGATTATAAACTCATTTAAGGAAGGATCTTTTATGAATTTATTTACACATGTAAGCATTTCTATTTACACATGTATATATATATATATAATATATATATATATTGATAACCAGTATTCTTTAATTTTTAATTATTTTTATTTTAATTATTTTTATTGTGTGTATGTTTTTGCCTACATGTATGTAAGTGCATGAAATGCATGCAATGCCTGCAGAGGCAGAAGAGGGTGTGGGATCCACTTGAAACTGGAGTTATAGCTCAGGTGGTAGACCAGTGTGGGTCTGGAATCGAAACCCAGGCCTCTGCAGAGCAGCCAGTGTCTGAACCTCTGAGCCATCTCTCCAGCTCTTTTTTTTTTTTTTTTTTTATTTTCTGTGTATTGATGTACTGTCTGCATGCAGGATTTGTCACCTGTGCTCCGCAATGCGTCGGAGGTCAGAAGAGGTGTCGGATTCCCTGGAACTGGGTTCTCCTGGAATGGCATTACAAGCGGTTCTCGGCTGCCATGTGGGAGCTGGGGATCGGACCAGATCCTCTGCAAGAGCAGTCGGCGCTCTTAACCGCTAGGCTATCCAGCTTCTTAATTGATGGGTTGTTTTGTTTTTGTTTTGTCTTTTTGAGGACAGGGTCTCACCTATATACTCCTCTGGCCTGTACACTCACTACGTGTAGACAGGCTTGCCTTTGAACTCACAGAGATCTGCTATCCTGCCTCCCGTGAGTGCTAAGGAATAAAGACGTGTGCTACCAAGCCTGGCTCAAAGACATTCTTTTTTTTTAATTTGATTTATTTATTCTATTTTTTTATGGTCTTTTGAGGACACGGATCTCCCTATAGCCCCAGCTGTCCTGGAACCACTCTGTAGCCAGGCTGCCTTAGCAACTCACAAAGAATCTGTCTGTCTCTGCCTCACAAGTGCTAGGACTAAAAGGCAGTGCGGCCACCCACGCCGTTTTTTTTTCTATTTTTGTTTTTTTGTGTGTCTATGATGTCTCGTCTGCATGTAAGTTTGTGCACCCCAGTGTCGATGCATTGCGTGCATGAGTGTACAGCAAAAGGGTGTTGTATTCCCTGGAAACTGGAGTTAAAGACGGTTCTCAGCTGTTGCCCCATTGTGGGTGCTGGGAGTCGAAACCACCTTTGTTTGCGAGAGCCGTCCAGTTCTCTATCAACCGCTGAGCTCATCTCTCCAGCCCCTTTTTGAGATGGCTCTCAGTAAAACACCCACCAGGCTCAAACTCTGATCCTCCTCTCTCAGTCTCCTGATTAGCTAGGATGACCCAGTATCACCACCCCGGGATCTTTTACTGCTATTATAACTGGAGTCTATACAAGATTTTCTAGCTTATAGTAACCACTGGATAAATATTTGTTGAGTCCATCAGTGAATAAAGTGTAGGTATTCTAGTTAACTCGGCCTGCCTATAACAACAACCAAAGACAGGGGACCTAAACAACAGAAATTTATTTTCTTATAATTCTGGATGCTGGAAAGTACAAAACTCAAACTCCAGTAGGGTGTGGCTTTGGCAAGGCTCCTCATCTGGCTTGCAGATGGATGGACGTCTTCTCAGCATGTACTCACGCACGTGTCCTTTCCTTGGTAAGTGTGCTTGGAGAGAGAGCCAAAGATAGATTTCTCATGAGGCCACCAAGTCTATAAAAGCAGCTTTTAAACACTTGTCTCTAATTGTCACCATGCTAATGTACATTAGCCTGCTTTCTGCTACTATGACAAAATACCTGATGGCTATATTAGGGAGAAGGAAGATGGTGAACACCTGAATAGAGGAGATTGTCCATATAGTGTCAGAAGTCTATGGTCTCCTGATCTGTTACTTTGGGCCTTTTTGGTGGCATCGTGGTGGATCTGTGTAGTGAAGGAGGTCTGTTCATCACATAGCAGTGAGAAACAGAGAAGGGCCTGGGGCATGACCTAGTGACTTCCAAGGTTACTTCTGAGGTCACCTTCTGGTAGACCTCATCTCTTACAGGCTGCAAGTCTACAAGCTGGAGACCAAGGCTTTGTAACCTGGTCCTTTGGGAAACATTCAAAGACAGCAGCCAAGCACTAGAGCTTCAGCTATGAACTTGGGTGGGACACAAGTCCACGAAGCAGCAGACAGGACGCTGGGGATCACGGACTCAACCATTCATACCGAGCCTGGCACCGAGGCAACTCCCTNAAAGAAGGATGAACATAGAAACATCCACAATTTCCAGCTTGAGAAAATAGATAGGGTATATTATGACTTTAGAAGGGCTTCTTCCTGTGACAAGCCTATTACTGTGGCTTCTATCTATTCTTTGCCTTTCCTCATTAGAGACAAAGAAGCAAGATGAGTTTGATGTGTGAGGGGGAGTGGGTCATATCTGGAAAACCAAGGGCCTTGTGTTGGTAATTACACTGAATGAATTTCAAGAGACTGATTTTTGAAAGGCTAGGTCAACCTTTCTGCAGAGGACTTAGAATTCATTAGTGGAATTATGGACACTATTGACAAAGCAACACATGAACTGTTGCCAGTCCTTTGAGTTTTGGAGAAACAAAGGTCATTTTATTGCAAGACCCCACTTTCATGGCCTTGAATGTTCTGTTTTAAGTTACAATTAAAAAACTGAACTAAGCCGGGCATGGTGGCGCTTGCCTTTAATCCTAGCACTCGGGAGGCAGAGGCAGGCGGATCTTTGTCAGTTCAAGGCCAGCCCGGTCTACATAGCAAGTTCCAGGACAGCTGGGGCTACAGGGAGACGCTGTCACAAAAAAAAGACTAAAAACAAAAACAAAAACAAAATCCAAAAAAACTGAACTAAGCAAAGGTTCCCAGGGAAAACCTGGGCAAAGTTAAATGAAGAGAAAAATAGTTAAACTAAACTGTTCCCTTGGGGACAAAGGCTTCTTGCATTAACCCCTCTACCTGCAATCTGGTTTCATACATACAACCAGGTCACATTTCAGAGACTGCAAGGTCTAGCCCTGGTACTGAACTGAATATGGAGATATAGAGGAAAGAATAATACAGAAAAATTCCATAATTTCCAGCTGGAGCCAGTTTGTAGGTTACACTATGACTTGGAAGGGGAAGAAAATCCCTCTTCCTGTGACAAACCTATTAGTGCATTCTATCCATTCTTTTTTTAAAAAAATTTTTATTTATTTCTGTATGTATGAATGTACTGTCTGCATGCAGGTTTGTGCACCTGTGTCACGCAATGCCGTGGAGGTCAGAAGAGGGTGTCGGATTCCCCTGGAACTGGAGTTCTCCTGGAATGGCATTACAGACGGTTCTCGGCTGCCATGTGGGTGCTGGGGATCGGACCCAGATCCTCTGCAAGAGCAGTCGGCGCTCTTAACCGCTAGGCTATCCAGCTTCTTAATTGATGGGTTTTTTGTTTTTTGTTTTGTCTTTTTGAGACAGGGTCTCCCTATATCCTCAGCTGGCCTGTAACTCACTCTGTAGACCAGGCTGCCTTTGAACTCACAGAGATCTGCTTATCTCTGCCTCCCGAGTGCTAGGAATAAAGACGTGTGCTACCAAGCCTGGCTCAAAGACATTTCTTTTTTTTTTTAATTTATTTATTTATTTATTTTTTGGTCTTTTTGAGACAGGATCTCCCTATAGCCCCAGCTGTCCTGGAACTCACTCTGTAGCCCAGGCTGGCCTTGAACTCACAAAGATCTGTCTGTCTCTGCCTCCCAAGTGCTAGGATTAAAGGCATGCGCCACCACGCCCGGCTAATTTATTATTTTTTGTGTGTATGAATGTACTGTCTGCATGTAAGTTGGTGCACCCATGTCGTGCAATGCTGCAGAGGTCAGAAAAGGGTGTTGTATTCCCTTGGAACTGGAGTTAAAGACGGTTCTCAGCTGCCATGTGGGTGCTGGGAGTCGAACCCTGGTCCTTTGCGAGAGCAGTCAGTGCTCTTACCCGCTGAGCCATCTCTCCAGCCCCTTTTGAGATGAGCTCTCAGTAAACTACCCACCCAGGCCTCAAACTCATGATCCTCCTCTCTCAGTCTCCTGATTAGCTAGGATGACCCAGTATCACCACCCCGGGATCTTTTACTGCTATTATAACTGGAGTCTATACAAGATTTTCTAGCTTATAGTAACCACTGGATAAATATTTGTTGAGTCCATCAGTGAATAAAGTGTAGGTATTCTAGTTAACTCGGCCTGCCTATAACAACAACCAAAGACAGGGAGACCTAAACAACAGAAATTTATTTTCTTATAATTCTGGATGCTGGAAAGTACAAAACTCAAACTCCAGTAGGGTGTGGCTTTGGCAAGGCTCCTCATCTGGCTTGCAGATGGATGGACGTCTTCTCAGCATGTACTCACGCACGTGTCCTTTCCTTGGTAAGTGTGCTTGGAGAGAGAGCCAAAGATAGATTTCTCATGAGGCCACCAAGTCTATAAAAGCAGCTTTTAAACACTTGTCTCTAATTGTCACCATGCTAATGTACATTAGCCTGCTTTCTGCTACTATGACAGAAATACCTGAGCTAATTAGTGGAAGAAGGGAAAAGGTTTTGTTTGCACAATATAAAGAGTGGTTTCAGAAGTCTATGGTCTCCTGATCTGTTACTTTGGGCCTTTTTGGTGGCATCGTGGTGGATCTGTGTAGTGAAGGAGGTCTGTTCATCACATAGCAGTGAGAAACAGAGAAGGGCCTGGGGCATGACCTAGTGACTTCCAAGGTTACTTCTGAGGTCACCTTCTGGTAGACCTCATCTCTTACAGGCTGCAAGTCTACAAGCTGGAGACCAAGGCTTTGTAACCTGGTCCTTTGGGAAACATTCAAAGACAGCAGCCAAGCACTAGAGCTTCAGCTATGAACTTGGGTGGGACACAAGTCCACGAAGCAGCAGACAGGACGCTGGGGATCACGGACTCAACCATTCATACCGAGCCTGGCACCGAGGCAACTCCCTGTCCACACACCTACAAGTGAGCTTCGTGTCACAGTTGTCAATCACACCCTGGGAGGGGGGTGGGGCTATGTGACTCCCCCAGTCTGGACTCCATGCAGAAAGCACATATCCATCATTTCAGCTCTTCTTCCTGTTGGGTCTCACCTCCGAACTTCAGAATCAAAGACCCTCCTTCCAGTTAGCCCACTTGTCTAGCAGTCCCTGGAAAATAGACATAGTGGCTAATCCTCAGGTGCCAGAAGAACTTGCCATCTTGGTAGGAATCCATCGTCAATCTCTCTTACTAAGCTCACCTAGTGTGCACCCAGGCTGTGCTCCTCAAGGTTTGACAATGGGAGTACTCCAGGATGACACAAGTTCCAAGAAGAGGGAAATCAGACTTGGGTCAGGTCTAGAAGGAGTGTGGAGTAGACAAGCAGAGGGGTGGAAGGAGGTCATTGCAGATTAGGACAAGAGACAAGGAACCGGGGTGGCGACAGCACACTGAACAAAGTACACCCCCAAGTGATCCCATGCCCTTCAGAGTCACAGAGCTTTTCTTGGCTCTGTTGTGCTTAGCTTGAGAGGGACCCGGAAACTTAGCAGCCACTAAACCCACCTCGATCTAGAGGCTTTCAGTTTCTTGTCCCAAGAATTTGAAGAATGAGATTCACAGATCACAGAGGGTGAGTTTCAGAAAGGATTTTTATTATAGGGATCTGCAGAGAGAGAAAGCAGGCAGAGCTCCCGTAGAGCAGGAGGGCTCCGGGGACTGAGGGAGCCTTGGGCCTCAGTCCCCTTGCGTTAATAAGACTCTAGGAGAGCCGGGTGTGGTGGCACACGCCTTTAATCCTAGCACTCGGGAGGCGGAGGCAGGCTGACGTTTGTCAGTTCAAGGCCAGCCTGATCTACAGAATGAGTTCCAGGACAGCTGGGGCTACAGGGAGACCCTGTCTCGAAAAGACAAAAAAAAAAAAAAAAAAAAAA
>VZQC01014390.1:2323570-2349416 GCA_009823505.1 Rhizomys pruinosus | reverse complement strand
CAATCCTATAGAACACTTTTTTTTTTTTTTTTTTTTTTAGCTAGGGTCTCTCTATAGTCCCAGCTGGCCTGGTACTCACCACATACACCAGGGTGGCCTTAAACTCACAAAGATCCACCTCCTGAGTGCTGGGATTAAAGGTATGTATCACCATGCTCAGCCCTCCTACTGAGCACTTTGCAACTGAACTGGATTCGGGGAACGACATGAAAATGGAAACCCAAGCCTGGACCCAACTGTGGTAAGGGAAGCTGTGACAAGGACTGGAGGTCCTATGGACAGGGAAGCAGTGTGATGACAGTGACACTTTTGTTGACACAATTTCAGGCAAAACGCCCCCATCCCTACCGTCCTCTGCCACATCCCACACATTGTCAACTGGCTATGGAGAGTAGACACAAATGAACACCAATGGAGGTATAGCCCAGTTGGCAGAGTGCTTGCCTAGTGTGAGCAAAGCCCTGGGTTTGATCCCCAGCACTGCATAAACCAAGGTGTGGTCACACTTGTAACCTCAGCACTTGAGAAATGGAGGTAAGAAGACCTGAAGTCCAAGATCATCCTCAGCTGCATAATGAATTAAAAGCCAACCTCGGAGACATGAGACACTGTCTCCAAAAAAATAACTAAAAAACAAAGGACAGGAAGTGCCAAACGGACGCTCAGTGGGAGGCAGGAGGAGCAAGCGGAGTTTAGGGGGCGTCTCCTGCTGACAACCTCCCACCTTATTTAGTGTGCACAGGGCAACTATTTCTCCTCCCTGGGCTTTCTCTTAGCTCACATGATCTTACCCATCTCTCCAGCACATATGTCCACTTGGCACTCAGCTGGGTACTACCAGGCACCCAGCTGTGATCCTTCAGAGAGAGCTGGATGAGGGGATTCCCCGCCTTGAGTCTCCTGGATCCCTGAGCACCTAAAACAACTTCGTTTATTGTGAGGAAAAAAGATGAGCATAGAAATACAGAAAATAGGGGCTGGGGGTATGGATCAGTGGTTAAAAGCTGTGGTGGTTTGAATGTGTGTCCCCCATAGGCTCTAGGTATTCAGACGTTTGTCTCCAGTTGGTGGCGCTGTTTTTGGAGGTCTTGGGGTGTGTGGCCATGCTGGAGGAAGTATGTCACTGGGGGCAGGCATAGTGAGTTTTAACAAGCCTCGTGGTCTCCAGTCGCCCTCTCTCTGCTTCCTCTGCTCATTGCGAGATGTGACCCTCGGCTTGCTGCTCCAGCCGCCATGCCTCTACAGCCGCTACGCCTCCTGCCACAATGGACTCTAATTCCCTGGAACCATCAATCGTAAGCTCGAATAAACTCTTCCTTTTATAAGTTCCTTTGGTCATGGTGTTTTATCACAGCAACAGAAAAGTGACTAATACAAAAGCACCTACTGCTCTTGCAGAGGACCCGGGTTCCATTCCCAGTACCCACATGACAGCTAAGAACCATCTTTAAGCTGGACTTGGTGGTGCACGCCTTTAATCCTAGCACTCGGGAGGCAGAGGCAGGCGGATCTCTGTGAATTCAAGGCCAGCCTGGTCTGCAGAGTGAGTTCCTGGCCAGCTGGGGCTACAGGGAGACCCTGTCTCGAAAAGACCAAAACAAAACAAAACACAGAGAATAGCACCAAACAGCAGGCCAAGCCCCGGAAGGCTTGAGACCATCAAAGGCATTTCTTAAACACTTGAATCAAAGCTCAGAACACATCTCAAGGACCCATCCTGGGCCCAGACCTCCCCAAGTCTCTCACAAAGAAAGCAGGGGACCTGTGTCTCCATTCACTTCGGGTGGCATTAAAGGGTGAGGCCTCAGAAGGCAGGGTCTGCTGCTGAACTGTTTGTAAGTGAGACCTGGGAGTCCACATTTAATTAGAATTCCTGCCTAAGATGAAGGCTTTCAGCTGCCAGCCCAGGCCTTGAGCCATTGGTCATGGTCCATAAAGGCCACACACGAGTCACAGAGTAAAGGCAGGGCCTACTTCTTTGTGTAGAAGTCTCAGAAGCCTCTGTGATCCATGTCAGCAGCCCGGGACTCCCCAGGACTCTACCAAAAGCCCCTCTCTGTGGGCCACAGGTGTCCCTAGGGAGGCACTCTGTCCCCCCCCCCCCAACCTTTGATCTCAGCTGCTGGACTGCCGTTCAAATGTGCACATGTCCATTGGCGACATGGGGTTGGTAGAAGGAATGAGCCAACCTGTCCTACAAGCTCATAGATGGGAAAGATTTGTATCAAACAAGGGTTTTTGTTTTTTTTTTTAAAAAAAGACTGGCTACGTGTGGTGGCACACACCTTTAATCCCAGCACTCGGGAGGCAGAGGCAGCCAGATCTCTGCTGGTCTGCAGAGAGAGTTCCAGGCTGGCTGGGGCTATCCTTGTCTCAAACACACACACACACACACACACACACACACACACACACACACACACAAAACCCCTTAGCCTGTATTGTAAAGTGCATACCAGGTTTTCTAATGACGGAGCTGCTGGGGAAGGCAGCTGTCTGAAGGCTCCCTGACGGCTCCAACAAAGAAAGAACAAGACGGGTAGATAGAGTTGGGAGGGCTGAGGTTCCAGCAGCTTGGGGATCTCAGAGGCCATGCACCCAGATGCAAACACACTTGATTGTCTGCTGTGTGACCTTGAAGCCACCGAATACCTTGCCACTGACACCTAGAACTTGGCCAGAGGCTACACCTCTGATGCTGCATCCCCTTAGTTTATTTTTCTGTATCCTGCTGGTATGTTTTTCCAGTGAAGTCAGCTTTTAAGGAATTAGCATTCCTTTACACTTCCATGTGAATACAGGATATAAGACTAGATAGATTCAGATACCTAGGAGGCATGAATTTAGGCACCAGTGTTCCGAGGGACTAGGAAAGCAGCAGGTAAGAAGGAACAAGGCTCTGAGCTAAGCCAAAAGCAAATGAAATCAGAAGTTTGACTGACTCATCTACAACAAAGTACTTATGGTAAAGGCAGGTTGTTAGGGAGGGGTGGCCAGAGTTTGCAACCCAAAGCTACCACTTACTACCCATAACTGGATTAGCAAGTTAGTTAGCAGCTCAGTCTCCTCAACTGTAAAAGAAGGAAATGCTTAACACTTTCTCTAAGGCCTCGGTAAGGACCGTACAATGTTGCTGTTATAGCCTGCAGCGTGAGGGGGCGACCAGCAGGCCTGCTATTCCACTGATAACAGGATGTGGCCTCCTCTGAGAGAGGTCTCCTCACGGGAGGCAAGCACCTCAAAGGTTCCTGGAGTCTGCAGGCAACTAGTGTTCAAAGACATCCCTGGAAGCCTCCATTCCTCTGCCTGCAGAAAGCCACTAGGCATGGTTACCAAAATTCTGCTCTGCATGCAAATGAGGTGCCCCGCTAATAAATCAATTCTTGGGCACTGCAAGTTTATACTAATCCCTCTCACTTTCCCTTCAAGTCTGTTGTGCACAGTACCTAATTAACTAATAGGTGAGATTTGGGTCTTCCATCTCCTGGGAGGCTCCTCCAAATCCCTTCGGGGGGAGGGAGGTACTTTCCTAGTTTTCTTGCTGATAGAATCTGACGGGGTGGATTGACCTGGCCAGGAAATGGTCAAGCAATTAGAATGTGGAAATAGGAGTCACTATGCTAATGGAAATGGGTGATAAATAAATACATTCAATTTAATTAACTGAAACAGTCCATCATCCCTCAGCCTTAATGTCACCCTATCAGGTCTAATGTTAATGCTGCTATTAAGAAAGACCACTACATTGTACTGTTAGTCAAGGAGGGAGGCTCTCTAGGCCCCCACTTACATAGTTAAAACACTCATATTATTCAAGATACAACCCTAACTCACTCACTTCTTATTCATGTATGCCACAAAATCATTTATTGAACATATGCTGCATATAAAATACAGAGCTAGACTAGGGGATCATGGTCTCCAAAAGTGGGCACATACCCTAGGAGAGGCAGCAGATAACCTGCTAGAAGTCAGTAAGAAAATGGTGACAGTTCTGCTTCTTTTTAATTTTTTATTAAATTTATTTATGTATGTGTGTGCATGTGTGAGTGCAGGCATGAGCCTGCTTGGAGGTCAGAGGACAATGTAGAGAAGTCTGTTCTCGGGCTGGAGAGATGACTCAGCAGTTAAGAGCAGCAACTGCTCTTGCAGAGGACCCATGTTTGATTCCCAGCACCCACATGGCAGCTAAGAACTGTCTTTAACTCCAGTTCCAGGGGAATCCGACACCCTCTTCTCACTTCTGCAGCTTTGCACAACACGAGTGCACCTACTTACACGCAGACAGTACACTCATACACATAAAAAATAATAAATAAAAATTAAAAAAATAAGAGAGAGAGAGAGAGAGAGAGAGAGAGAGAGAGAGAGAGAGATCTGTTCTCTCCTTCTGTTGTGTGGGTCCTGAGGCTCAAACTCAGATTGTTGGACTTGGCAGCAAGTGCTTCTACCTTTATGAATACAGAAGTACATAGATGTTGTTTTAAAATAAATACCAAAATATTGAGGATATACAACTTTTAGTTTTTTACCTTTTTTTTTTTTGGTATTTTTTTTTTATTATTATTTATTTATTTTTGTATGTGTATGAATGTAGTGTCTGCATGCAGGTCTGTGCACCCATGTCGTGCAATGCCGCGGAGGTCAGAAGAGGGTCTCGGATTCCCCTGGAACTGGAGTTCTCCTGGAATTGGAGTCACAGACGGTCCTAGCCGCCATGTGGGTGCTGGGGATCGAACCCGGGTCCTCTGCAAGAGCGTCGGTGCTCTTAACCGCTAGGCTATCTCTCCAGCCCCTTTTTTTTGGTATTTTTGAGGCAGGGTCTCTCTTTAGTCCCAGCCGTCCTGGAGCTTGCTCTGTAGACCAGGCTGGCTTTGAGCTCACAGAGATCTGCCTGCCTCTACCTCCCAAGTGCTGGGATTAAAGACGCGCACCACCACGCCTGGCTGAGGATATACAACTTTTAAAAAAGTATAGACAGTTATAGTGTGCACACTGTAATCCCAGCACTCAGGACACAGAGTCAAGATGATCAAGAATTTGAAGCTAGCCTGGGCTATATAGAAAGACCTGTCTCAAAACTAAATATATCCACAGAGTGCCTGATTGAAAAGCTGAGAGACCATTGCATTTGTTGGAGGGGAATTTCCTGGTGAACTGTCTGAAATGACATTGCCAGTCTGTAAGAATCCTGCCAAAAGGTGGAACTGATTCAAATTTTTTAAAAACTTCAGGTATTGGTGATAACTAATCCTACTCTCTAACTTTTGAAAGCCCTCAGACCCTTCCTCCATTGCACTATCGTGTCCTGGGAACAGGGTAGCTGTCAGAGTCTAGATACACAATTCAGGGCTTGTTACACCTGCCTTCATTATTTGGTTCTTTAGCAGTGACTGAAGTGCCCATTACACTGGAAGCTTCTTCTGGACAGATTTTCCTTCTCTCTCCTGAGCATCTAAGCTGTACCCATGCCAGCACCTCCTCAATGCCTACGTTGATCTATATCCCAGCTTCTTAAACTGTGGGTCACAACCTTATATGAATGTGGGGTTTGGGGGAAATTTGGCAACATTATAAGGTTTCTGGACCTAAATGACCAAAACCAAATTCAAAATCAAATGCATAATGAATCCAAAGTATTTCTGACAGTACACCCTGGTATTGCATCATGAGACTTCACGGGAGGATATACATCAGTACCAGAGCATCGGACTAGCATGTAAGAAACATGCTCTTGGGCACTCAAGGGGACCTGGACACGTGCATGAAGGAAACGGGGATCCAGATGTATGCCTTGATACCAGGCTCAGTGATAGCAGGCTCATGAGGGTGTCTGGGCCAAACGAACAAGTGATGCCTCACACCACATTCTTATGGGGTTCCCAGAACACCTAGTGAGAAAGGAGAATTGTGATGATTGGTGTCAATGTGACAGAATCTAGACTCCGCTGGGAGATAGGCCTCTGAGCATGCTTGTGGGAGAGTATCTAGATTAGGTTAATTTAGACGGGAACTCACAGGCACTGTGGGTGGCACTGTTCCCTGGCTGGTATTCTGGACTGTGTAACTAGAGAAAGAGAGCTAAGCAGTGCATGCACTCATTACTCTCTGCTCCTGGCTGTGGTTGAGTTGTGGCCAGCTGCCTCAAGCCTGGCTGTCAAGCCTTCCCTGCTGTGATAGACAGTATCTGAACTGTGAGCCAGGACAAAGCCTTTCTCTCTTGAGTTGCTTTTGTCTGAGTATTTTATTTTCTTTTATCTTTTATTAAAAATTTTTTTTATGTGTATGAATACACTGTCTGCATGTAGGTTTCTGCACCCATGTCATGTTGTGCAATGCCTCGGAGATCAGAAGAGGGTGTCAGATTCCCCTGGAACTGGAGTTGAAGATGGTTCTCAGCTGTCATGTGGGTGCTGGGGATTGAACCCGGGTCCTTTGCTCCAGCCCCTGTCTGAGTATTTTATCATAGCAACAAGAAAAAGAATCAAAGACAATTCATAGACACACTCTTTTCTTTGGAAAAGATTCTTTCAGAAATCCAGACCATCAATGCAGTGAGAAATAACTGTAGATTGTCAAATACAATTATAAAATTACAAAACTGCCAGGCGTGGTGGTGCACACCTTTAATCCTAGCACTTGGGAGGCAGAGGCAGATGGATCTTTGTGAGTTCAAGGCCAGCCTGGTCTACAGAGTGAGTTCCAGGACAGCTGGGGCTACAGGGAGACCCTGTCTTGAAAAGAACAGCAACAAAAAAAAAATTAACAAAACAATGAATAAGCTAAACTGCTTACCTCTGCTTTTTGGCTTCCTATAACTTCTCTTGTACCAGGGAAATTTACACTGAGGAAAAGTATAAGTGTAGTCACCCAGAGGGCTGGTCTAAGAAGGGAAGGAATAAGTGAGGAGAAGTAGAAGTTTCACCCCAAAGCAAACCCTTGGGCTACAGTGGTCGGGGGAAGCTGCTAAGCCCACCCGCCTTGGTCCAGAGCTGGCTAGTAATTGGACCAGAATTGATCTAGGGGCATGTGACCCTAGGGCATTCCACCATAGGCCTGCGGGGACCCCTTGAGGTGGCCTGGAATGAAGAATTCTATTAATTGGACCCGAGTTGATCTAGGGGCATGTGACCCCAGGGCATTCCACCATAGGCCTGTGGGGACCGAAGAATTCTACCCATCTGACTAGCTTCCTCCATGTTTGGTGAAGACAAAAAGGGCAGATTGGGAAGCTAGTCACAAATGAGACCTACCAAGCCTGTCCAGGCAGGGACATGAGGAAGCCCAAGTTCAGAAAGAGGAGCCAGTTCCTGGAGGCTCCTTATCAGTGAGCAATGGTGATTCTAGTTCTGAGGTTCCTTAAGCCTCCGTGTTGTCCAAGTGGTCTGGGAAAACAAGTGACAGAGCCAAGCAAAGCCAAAGCTAACTACATTGACTGCTCTTCATGAAGAGCTTACAGACACAATGGGGAGCAGACATGCAGGTGAGGCCACCTCAGATCTTAGCACCCCATAGGAAACCAGCTATTTGTCCCAAGGACTGTGAGGATCACCTGGACAAGACAGCTACCCAAGGTCTAGCCAACTACTAGAGACAAGAACAAGGTGGAGGGACCCAAGTAATGTGTTAGTTCTCTTTGTGTCACTATAACAGAATACTTGAGCAAGATCAACTTAAGTGTCCATAGAGATTTAATAAACATTTAACTTTGGAGTTTGAGTTTTTTGCATTTATTATTTATTTCGTGTGTGTGCACTCATGCATATGCACTTACCATGGTGCGCATGTGGTGTTCAGAGCACAACTTGCCGAAGTCAGTTCTCTCCTTCCACCAAATGGATTCCAGAGATCAAACTCTGGCTGTCAGGCTAGGCAGCAAGCACCTTACCCACTGAACCATCTCACCAGCCCTTGGCAGGGTAGTTTTAATCCTTTGAAGGGCAGAACATCATGGTGGAAACATAGTATAGGAAAGCTTCTCACCTCATGGTGACCAGGGAAGGAGAGAGGGAAGGAGGAAGGGGATGGAAGGGAGGGAAATAGGGTCCCAATATCCCTTTCAAGGCCGTTCCCCAATGACTACTTCCTCTAACTAGTCTCCACCTCCTTTTGCCAATAGCACCATCAGTCAGAAACCAGACTTTCAACACATGAGCTTTTTTTTTTAAAGGGTGGGGTGGGATCAGTTCATTTATTTTATTTATTTATTTATTTATTTATTTATTTATTTATTTATTTATATGAATGTACTGTCTGCGTGCAGGTCTGTGCACCTATGCAATGCCGCGGAGGTCAGAAGAGGGCGTCAGATTCCCCTGAACTGGAGTCAAAGACGGCTCTCGGCCGCCATGTGGGTGCAGGGGATGGAACCCGAGTCCTCTGCAAGAGCAGTCAGCACTCTTAACCGCTAGGCCATCTCTCCAGCCTCCTCATCACATGAGCTTTTGAGAGGACGTTTAAAGATTCAAACCAGGGCTAAGAATGTAGTTTAGTTAGTAGAGTACCTGCCTAGTGCGTAGGAAGCTCTGGGTTCAGTCTTCAGCACTTCATAATCCCGGCATACGGTACACACCTGCAATCCCATTCCTCAGAAGGTAGAGGCAGGAGGATCAGAAGTTCAAGGTCATCCTCAGTTATGTAGCAAGTTCAAGCCCAGCGGGGATACATGAAAGCTTTTCTAAAAATAAATTTAAAATAAAGGGATCTGAGCTATTAATAGGTAGAAAACTGTGATTCCATTTGCACGTCTTCTTCCCCTCTCTAGAACCAGGCAAGGCTTGAGGCTGCCTCTGCTGGTCTCTACATGCACCCCAGGCTTCATGCCCGTTTGTGACCCTTGCCACTTTCGGTTCTTCCAGAGATGTTCTCAAAGTCAAGATTCTACCTCTCCCCTATAAAAAAAAATTACTTGTTCTGGTAGAGGAACCACTGAGAGTCCCAGCTCTGATCTCCTGCCTCTCGGGGTTGCCCAGCCCTCACCAGAGCAAGGGCTGGTGAGCTGCTTTCTGAGGATCTTGGGAACCTGCATCTCTCAAAGGGGGAGTGTTCTAGTTTGTCTTCCATTGCTGTGACAAAACACTCTGACCGACACCAACTTGGGAAGGAAAGGGTTTATTCAGCTTACATTTCCCGGGTCACAGTTCATCACTTAGGGAGCCCAAAGCAGGAACTCAAGGCAGGAACATGGAGACAGGAGCTGAAGCACAGGCCATGGAGGAATGCTGTTCACTGGCTTGCTCTCCTGACCCATGCCCAGCCTGCCTTCTTATGCGGTACACAACAACCTACCCAGGGTGGCACCACTCATTGTGGCCTGGGCCCTCCCACACTGCTCGACAATCAGACAGTACTCCAAAGATGTGGCCACAGGCCAATCCAATGGAGCCAATTCCCCAGTTGAGGCTCCCTCAACCCAGGTGTGTCAAGTTGACACTAAAGCTATCCAGCACAGGGAGTCTGGCTCTGCCCTCTGTTCTCTCAACTTTGAGATCCAGAAGCAGTTGCCGCCTATGGGAGCCCACCTGGGCTATTTTGGTAAAGCAGGTCTACCCTGAAGAGAACCAGGTATTGAAAGGGGATCTTGTACTTACCCAGAATCATGGGCAGGACCCCAGATGGGTGCAAGAAAGGCATAGGACATTTAGGATCTCTGATGTTACATCTGTGAATTACCAACCAAGTCATACAGGGCAAGCTGAAAGGAGCCAGAATTGGCTGACACCGCTACAGCCTCCACCAGCTCATGAAAGGAGAGTCATCAGAATAATAGTGACATGAGGGCTCTTCCTGACCCCAAATAGGAGGGGCTCTCTAACAGACTGTTCTAGGTTTAAAATGCCCGAAGGAAGGGAAGACTGGCCTTCCTTCCTCCAAACAGTGACTAAACTGCAGAGCCACTGAGTAGAAGGTGTGAGAGATGCTCTAGAGATGGTTCTCATATTCTAGGTACATGATGCATGGTGTTTCAATCTCTCTCTGAAGCAGAAAGATGCCACATTATGGCAGTGCCGGAAAAAAGACAGCCTGACCCTTTGGCATCTGTTGGAATCAAGAGTAAGCCTAGGCCGGGCGTGGTGGCCACGCCTGTAATCCCAGCACTCAGGAGGCAGAGGCAGGTGGATCTCTGTGAGTTCAAGGCCAGCTTGGTCTACGTAGCAAGCTCCAGGCCAGCTGGGACTAAAGGGAGACCCTGTGTCAAAAAGACCCCCCCCAAAAAAAAAGAGTGAGCCTAATCCATTCTAAGAATTTGTTCCTTCTAAGTTCTCTTGGAACTGTTCTTTGGGACAAAAGC
This sequence comes from Rhizomys pruinosus, assembly GCA_009823505.1. Taxonomy (NCBI): domain Eukaryota; kingdom Metazoa; phylum Chordata; class Mammalia; order Rodentia; family Spalacidae; genus Rhizomys; species Rhizomys pruinosus. Next base: position 2,339,125 of record VZQC01014390.1, on the reverse strand, counting down.
ACTTGCTATTTTTATTGAAATAGTACATCCAGCATCACACGGGAAAAGGAGAATTTGTCTTATCAGAAGATGTTGCCCCTTCTGACCCCCAGTTACCCAGTACAGTACACACAACCAGATGTTACCAGTTTAATCCTGCTGTTGTTTATAACCCAAGCACAATAATTCATTGCTTCCTGTGATGTTCACTGCCTCCAGTGCTTGATATTTTCACAACATACACAGAAACACATACATTGTTCTGGGCCAAAGGCAAGGAAGAGTCATGAGGGATTAAAGCTATATGTTTAGCTTACGAAAGGAGTCCAAGGCCTAGTAAGCTGTTTATATTGTAAACCAACTGAGATAGTGTTCCGGAAGAATCGTTCCCATAACCCTCGACTTTCGAGACCAAATAAGGGGTGCTTGATATGTGCTCCTTTATACTTGATCACAGGCAAACAGAGGTACTATGCTAGTTTCCCAGGGTTTCAGCAATTATGGTGCTACGTACTGAGGGACTTGATGTACTAGAAACACAGCCTGAGATCAAGGTGATGGCAGTCATGCCCCCTCGGGAACATGGAAAGAGAATCCTTCAGTGCTTCTGCCCAACTTCTCATGGTTTGCCAGATATCTTTGGGGTTTCTTTGTCTGCAGAGCAGTCACTCCAATCTATATCCCATCATCATGCAGCCATTTGTCTGTGTGTCTGGATCTCTTCTCATTATAAGACCATCACTCATATAATTAAATATGCTGTTTCCAGCTGGGAGTGGTGGTGCATATCTTTAGTCCTAGCACTTGGGAGGCAGAGGCAGGCGGATCTCTGTGAGTTCAAGGCCAGCCTGGTCTATATAGTGAGCTCCAGGCCAGCTGGGACTAAAAAGGGAGACCCTGTCTAAAAAAGACCAATAAATAAATAAATAAATAAATAAATAAATAAATAAATATGCTGTTTCCAAGTAAAGTCACACTCTAAGATACTAAGAGCACTGATATACACACTGGACAGGGGTGGGGCAAAGCCTACTAGACAGCCAGTGTCAGTTGGGCTTGAAGGGGTCAGAACATCAAGTGCCTGAACTACACCTCATTCCAGTTGTCTATGGCTTCTAGAGGCTATCAGGTCCCCGAGGCATCTTGTAGTTGTGCATGAAGAAATATGTGATTATCAGAAGGACCAGAGCCAAGGACTGAGACAGCCATAGACCAGGTGGTAGGATACCCAGAGCAGAAGGAGCGTTTGAATCTGTTTTGTGTTGATATAACAAAATACCTGAGGCTGATGACCACTAAAGATGTTTGTCATGATTAAGGTCGCTAGATGATCCAAATAGTATGGTGCCAGCATCCTAGCCAGAATCTAGCTGTATTATTCCATGAAAGAAGAGTGGAAAGGGAACCAGCTACATGCAGAAAGGGCTAAAGCATGGTGCCCTTGTCTTATAACAGCCCACTCTTTTATTGGGGGGGATATTTTTGAGACAGGGTCTCCCTGTAGCTCCAGCTGGCCTGGAGCTCGCTCTGTAGACCAGGCTGGCCTTGAACTCACAGAGATCCACCTGCCTCTGTCTCCTGAGTGCTGGGATTAAAGGCACGCCCCCCCCCTTTTTTTTGAACAGCCCACTCTTTTTTTTTAATTTATTTTTTTATTTTTCTCTATGTGTATGAATGTTCTGTCTGCATGCAGGTCTGTGCACCCGTGTCGTGCAATGCCGCGGAGGTCAGAAGAGGGGTTGGATTCCCCTGGAACTGGAGTTCTCCTGGAATTGGAGTTTCAGGCGGTTCTCAGCCGCCATGTGGATGCTGGGGATCGAACCCGGGTCCTCTGCAAGAGCAGTCAGCACTCTTAACCACTAGGCCATCTCTACAGCCCCAGCCCACTCTTGAATACATTCATGAGACTGGAGAAAACTCATCCAATTACCTTCTGTTCCCCTACCCCCACATCAAAGGTGACATCCAGTCACCACCACAACAGTAGGGATCAAACTTCTAGCACATGAGCCTTTGGGAGGCACACTGTATCCAAACACAGTAGGCAAATGTATCCAAGAAAAACTGCTACCCCGGAAGCTTCCTGCTTTGGAGGAAGCAGGGAAAAGACTGAACAGTGTTTCCAAGAAGGCCCCAAACCCTCTGCACTGACAGAGGCCGGTCAAGTGAGGAAACCTCTCCTCCTCCTCCTCTCTTCCCTCCAGCTCCTTCTAGGAGAAAGAGAAGAGGGGGGCGTCTCCATGGAGCTGGGAGGCACGGCTCGTCTGAGTTCAGCAGGAGGAAGGAAACAAGCCTTTCAGTGGGCTTAAGGCTGAAGTTTTGAAATGTGAACAGGGCTGAGTGTAAAGGGCTGGGATAAGCGTTTACAAGTGATTAAAAGCAACAGGAAAGACTCAGCACCTGTGCAGGGAGTCATTAAGGGATGCTCTAGCCAGCAGGACAGAGCGGCTGAACGTATAAATAAAAGCAGCCATTGCCGGGGAAATCATGCTGTTTCCAAATCACACTCCAATGAATTGAGACCCTCCATCTACAGCTACAATGAGCTTCTCTGTACCTGATTTGTTAATGTGTCACATGCATGCCACTGCCTCCCAACAGGCAGTGCCCTTTATCATGTGCTTGGGGGCCCAGCTCAGACAGCTGTCTTCCTGAGCTGTGATGCACCCAGGTAAGAACAGGTCGCAGACCTCATCACTCCAAAGCTGACACTGAGTGACGCTAGCAGCAGTCCAAAGGGCTCTTTGTAGGCATCTGTCTTTAGAGAGTCAAAGCCCCTCCTTTCAGATTGCAAGTGTCAAAAATCAGAGAACTTTCTCCAAGACAGCAGAGCTAAGGGAAGGGCTGGCAGGCTAATAAGAAGCAAGTCCTGCTAGTGTTTCCCAGGACCAAGCTTTCTAGAGTGATATGGATGAGAAAGCAAAATGCTCTGCATAATTACGTGGCCTCTGAGCTTACCGTGGCTCTAGAGCTTGCATTCTGATAGATCCTGCCCCATGAATATGAGCAGGAAGAGTGTGTACTTTATTGATAGTCAACAACAGCAAAGTAAACTTTGCTGGAATGTAGAGTCAAGTGACTCATTTAGAAACAATTTATTGGATTTGTATAGAGACCCCAGTACTGTAGGGCACAGAGTTAGACACTGTTAGTTAGACACTGAATATGAAGATACTGAATTTGAAGATAAGTAGGGTGGGGTGTATTTAAAAGGAACTGAGAGTTTGTTGTTTGCTTATTTGTCTGTTTGTTCTTGGCAGTACTGGGAATTGAACCCAGAGCCTCCCATATACTAAGCAAGTATCTACCACTGAGCTACATCCTCAGTACTTTTTAATTTTTATTTTGAGACAGTATCTCACTCTGTATTCCAAGCCACCCTCAAACTCTCAATACCCCAGTTTTAGCCTCTCAAGAATCCTGGATTACAGGCATGGGCTATTATGCCCAGCCTGAGATTTTTACTTTTATTCAGAAATTGTGAGACCAACAGATCAGGAGACAATTGCCGTTAAAAAGATAGTTCATCACCTCCATTTCCTCAGAGGAGTCACTATACAGGGCCACATAGGAAGCACCGAGGCCCAGCAGGGGGGTCAGGGCAACAGTCTTCACAGTGGTTTTCTTGGGAAGAAATGTATGAGGCACAGTTAGTGCCTAAGCAGGTTTAGGGTTGACCATTGGGTTGATTTTGGAAAGTTCTATTCTCTAGTTGTCCAGTTCCTGACCCTTGGGTGATTTAGGCCATGGATTTGGGACTGGCTGATTTGCATATCAAAGATATGCTTGTAGGTAAGTCAAGTTCTTTGCTACCTCCAAGGAGTTGAACCCTGGGAGAGACAGTCCTTTCTGAGCCCAAGATACTAAGGCATCATAAAACATAGAAAACGGGCTGGAGAGATGGCCTAGAGGTTAAGAGCGCCGACTGCTCTTGCAGAGGACCTGGGTTCGATCCCCAGCACCCACATGGCAGCTGAGAACCATCTTTAACTCCAGTTCCAGGGGAATCTGACACCCTCTTCTGACCGCAGCATTGCAGGACATGGGAGCGCAAACCTACATGCAGACAGTACATTCATATACATAGAAAAAAAAAAAATAGAAAACAAGAAACATGACTAATACAGGTTCCATTCTCATGCTTGAAATCCAGGAGGAAGAAAGTCCACAAGTGGGGCTGGAGAGCTAGCAGTTAAGAGCGCCGACTGCTCTTACAGAGGACCAGGGTTCAATCCCCAGCACCCACATGGTGACTGAGAACCATCTGTAACTCCAATTCCAGGAGAACTCCAGTTCCATGGGAATCCAACACCCTCTTCTGACGTCCGCGGCATTGCACGACATGGGTGCACAGACCTGCATGCAGACGGTACATTCATATAAATAAATAAATAAATAAATAAATAAATAAATAAATAAGATTAAAAAAAAAAAAAAGAAAGTCCACAAGTAGCCATAAAACAAGACAATAGCTGGGCGTGGTGGCATACCCCTTTAATCCTAGCACTCGGGAGGCAGAGGCAGGCGGATCACTGTGAGTTCAAGGCCAGCCTGGTCTACATAGAAAGCTTCAGGCCAGCTGGAACTAAAGGGAGACCCTGTCTCAAAAATACAAAAACAAAAACAAAAACAAGAGAATATAGCTGGGCATGTTAGGCAGGTAATCCCAGTACCAGGGAGGCTAAAGTAAGATGATCTTGAGTTCTAAGCTAGCCTAGGCTACATAGTTAGAGTCTGTGATGGTAATCTAAGTTATAAACTTGAAATCTAGAATTACTTGGGAGGTAAGCCTCAGGGCATACCTATGGGGGATTATCACTGTGGTAGCACTATTTCCTGGGATAGGATCCTGGATGGTATAAAAAGGACAAAGTGAGCTGAGGAGAAACAGTCACCACCCTCTGCTTTTGACCTGTGGATACAATGTGACCAGCTGCCTCCAGCTCCTTTAAACTGATTTTGTTGGAATATTTTACCACAGCAACAGGAAAATTTCCTAAGACAGAAAGTTGGTACCAAGAAGTGGGGATATTGCTGTGATAAACCTCCCCTTGTGATTCTTAGGCCTTTAGAGATAGCTGGTAGGAGGAATGTAAGAGAATTGGAACTTTTTACTAGAAAAGCCTTTGAAACTGCATGCAGAGCTTAATGGGCCATTCTAGTGGGAACTTGGAAGACAAGAACGCTGAGAGAAATGGGGGTAGTAGAAGCTCAGCTCATGAGTTTTTAGACAGGAAAGGGCTCTATCAGGAATTGGAATAGGGGCCATTCATGTGATGATTTGTCGAAGAATCTGGATTCATTTCGCTCACTGTCCTGAGAACTTGAGTGAAGTTGAGCTTAAAGGTAATTAATTTGTTTGAATTAATTTCAAGGCAGATTCAGGCTCTGTCTGAGAAAGCAGCTGTAATTATGAGATCAGCACTACTGAAGAGAACCCTCTTACAGTCCAATGGGGATGATAGGAAAGGTCCAACAAGCAAAACCACACCCATCAGAGGCTCCAACTTGTGAAGATACACATTCATTTATGAAGAATGCCTAAACTGAAGGAGTTTCTTGCTCTTTAACAGCAACTACCTACAGAAGTGTTCCCCCAGGGTCAGTACATGGAAACTGATATAGCTAGCTAGCTATGTTCCAAAGCAGCAAGGCTCCATCCAGAACTGGCAACAGAACCTGGCAGCATCATCTACATGGAACTGGTTTTACAGGCATGGAGGATACAAGACTGAGGTGGTCATGGAGTCCTGCTCCACAGAGCAGCTAAAACCAGGCAATGTGTAGCAGGGCCAGAATCCCTTCACAGAGCCGCTTAAAGGCCTGTGTAAAGCTCTAGAGGTAAAACCTAAGTTGCAATGGAGATTTCAGAATGTTGGAGATGCTAGGACCTGCTTTTCTTGGGATGTTGCTGCAGGCATGGAGTGGAGCTGACCTAAGAGAAAAGCTATTTGTGCTGCAGATGGCAGAGCTGCAGAGACTGGGGGCTGCTTAAGCCACTTGGAGCCCAGCCAATTTCATCATGACTCCAGATGCTGGACATGGAGCTGCAGGAATTGGTTTTTGCCTTGCCAGTTTTTTTTTATTTATTTATTTATTTTTTATGTGTATGAATGTACTGTCTGCATGTAGGTTTGTGCACCCGTGTCGTGCAATGCCACAGAGGTCAGAAGAGGTTGTTGGATTCCCCTGGAACTGGAGTTAAATGGGTGCTGGGGATTGAACCCGGGTCCTCTGCAAGAGCAGTCAGCACTCTTACCTGCTAGGCCATCTCTCTGGCCCAGCCTTGCCAGTTTTTAGCCTTGCTTTGATTCAATCATTTCTTACTGTGTCCTGATTCTTCAATTTTAGAATGAGAATATTTTATTTTGTGATATGGTATGTTGGAAGAATGTAACTTTGTTTTGATTTGGGTCTCAGATGAGACATGCTTTTTGGACTTTAATTGTATTTTAACATTTTTATTTTTATTTTTATTTATTTATTTATTTATTTTTTTTGGTCTTTTCGAGACAGGGTCTCCCTGTAGACCCAGCTGTCCTGGAACTTACTCTGTAGACCAGGCTGACCTTGAACTTACAAAGATCTGCCTGCCTCTGCCTCCCAAGTAACATTTTTAATTTTTTAATTTATGTTTATTTTATTTTATTTATTTAATTCTTTTTTTTTTTTTATCTTTTCGAGACAGGGTCTCCCTGCAGCCCCAGCTGTCCTGGAACTCACTCTGACGACCAGGCTGGCCTTGAACTCACAAAGATCTACCGGCCTCTGCCTCCCAAGTGCTAGGATTAAAGGCATGCGCCACCACGCCTGGCAATTTATGTTTATTTTATGTGTATGATTGTCTTGCCTACATGTATGTAAGTGCACCTATGGATGCAAAGATTGTGGAGGCCAGAAAGAGGGTGTCGGATCCCCTGGAACTAGAGTTATGGACAGTTGTTAGCCACCATGTGGGTGCTGGGAATTGAACCCAGGTCCTCTGGAAGAGCAGCCAGTGGTCTTAACCACTGAGCCACTTCTTCACTCCCTGCCTTTGGATTTTTATTTTTGTTTTATTTTCGTTCTTTTTTTTTTTACTTTTTTTTTACTTTTTTTGAGACAGGGTCTCCCTGTAGCCCCTGGTGAGCCTGGAACTCACTATCTAGACCAGGCTGGCCTTGAACTCACAGATCCTACCTGCCTCTGCCTCCCGAGTGCTAGAATTAAAGGCATGTGCCACCACACCCAACTTCCTTTAGACTTTTATTTTAAACTGTTGGAATTGTTAAAGACTATGGGAACTTTTGAAATGTAATTTCATTTTCCATAATGAGATGAACATGAGACTTTGGGGACAAGGAGTGGAAGGTTATGGCTTAAAGTGATGTGTTTCGTAGTGGAGAGATGGCTCTGAGGGGAAAGGCACAAGCCTGATGACCTGCATTCAATCTCCAGATCCCATGGTGGAAGGAGGGAACCAACTCTTGAACACTGCCCCCTGAACTTTACACTCGTGCCATGCGACATGTGCACCCATGCTCATATACATAAACACATCACATATACACGCAAAACAATAATAAGTAAAAATATTAAACTAAAGTGATGTGGTTAGGTGACAAGTTGATAAAGGCTGGAGTTCTGATGGTTAACCTCAGTTGTCAACTTGATGAGAAACACCTGGGATTTGGGCCTCTGAGCATGCTAATGGGAAGATAATCTTGATTAGCTTAATTCAAGTTGGAGACTCACCCACTGTGGGTTGTTCCATTCTCTGGGCTGGGATTCTGGACTGTAGAAGGAGAAAGTGAGGTGAGCACAAACATTCACTGCTTTCTGCTTCCTGACTAAGGATGCAATATGACCAGGTAGCTTGAACCCTACAACTATGACTTCCCTACCAGGACAGCTGCAACCTCCAACTGTGAGTCAAAAACAAACTTCCCCCTAAGCTGCTTTTGTCTGATATTGTATCACAGCAAAAGGGAAAGTAAGGAAGACAGAGACCCTGTCTCAAAAACTAACGGCTTGGGGATGCAACTGAACGGCAGAATGCTTATCTGGCATCCACAAAACTGTTTTTCATTCTCAGCACTGCAGAAACACACATACAACTTATTTTTCCATCTAACTGAAACTTGGTACACTGTGGGATTTATCAAGCCCAGGCTGACTTGAAGTCCCTATGGAGCTGTGTAACCCAGGCTGACTTGAAGTCCCTATGTAGCCGTGTAACCCAGGTTGACTTCAGACTCGCAATCTTCCTGCTTCAGCCTCCCAAGTGCTGGGATTACAGGTATGTGTCACCTGCTCGGATCCTCTTTCAGCTTGATACTTGTCTTTTAAATTCCCGCAGCACATTGTCTAATTCTTTCCGTGACAGTGCTAATATTTCTCATCTTTGTTCTGAGAATGTCTTGATTTCATCCTCACACATGAATGATAGTTTAACCAGGTAGAAAATGCTTAGTCAGCATTTTACACTTTTTACTGCATGACGTCCAGGCTTTTATTATCACTGATAAGAAGGCTAATAATAGTCCATTGTTGTTCCCTTATAGATAACTCTGATTTAAAACTTCCTTTTAGCTAAGAGGGTCTGTACTCTTACTACAATGTATCTAGTTTGGGATTTAGTTTAATTTATTCTACCTGGGATTCCTATGACACATGCTTCCCATCAACTCTTGAAAATTATCAGCGTTTATCGCTTCATCATTTTAGTCTATCCCCCATGTCTCTTAACATCTTTTAAATACTTTAGATCAGGGGCTAGAGAAATGGCTCAGCAGTTAAGAACACTGGCTGCTTTTGTACAGGACCTAGGTTTGGTTCCCAGCACCCACGTGGTGGATTCAATGCCCTCTTCTGGCCTTGGTGGGCAGTTTTCTGGGGCAAGTGCCTTTATCCATTGAGCTGTCTCACCGGCCCTGAGCATGCCTTCTTAAGAATCTTCCTTTCTGAAGCTTAGTCATGTCCTCAGACACGTGTTTATGGTGGATTGCTGCCTGTAACTTTAACTGAGCGGACTCCAACTATAGGAATCCTGTAGAAACAGGACCAGGGTATAATCTTCTAAGGGGACTCTGTGCTTGCTCCTGCCAGTCTACCCAGCCACCAGGGTCATCAGCCTCCATCCACTTTGCTGTAAATGTCTAGTCTGAGGACTCCTGGGCCACCTGGGCAGCATAAATTCGAACCAAGCTCAGATACCACACAGGCAAGGGACTACAAATTCCTAGAGCTATTTTTTTTTCCCTATTCAGACCAAACTCAAAGCAGACAAGTGTTTCTGCTCCCTCCTTCTGCTCATGCGGGTTTGCATTGGTTATTTTACTGATCATGTAGCACAGAAATGATCCTAGCCTTATGCAAGATCCTCTATTCCAAGCCCTGTGCCCAAGGCCATGTCTTCACAGAAGGAGAGACCCAACCTCCTCTCTTTACTACACGGGATCACCAGCTGTCCCACTGCCATAGTTACCTCAATCTCATGTTACTAATCTGATTTTCAGTTCACTCCTTCATTTTGGCCCTGGGGATTTCTTTAACTGTTTTGTAAGCTAAGTTGTTGTTTAAGGGTATATTCGATGTAATGCCCAGAATGTCTACCAATTCAGTGCATTAACAAATTAGTCCAATCCTCCCCGTGGACATTGTTTTCTCCCAGTTTGTTCAGACACTTCATAAGTATGTTAATAATTTTATTCCCTCTCTGGGAAAATATCAGTCTCAACTCCTGCCTACTAAGTAGTTGACCTCCTGACTTTCCAAAATCCATGTCCCCAAAATGTTCATGTTAGGCTTGGTCCCCAGGGAGATGTTGAGAATTTTAGGAAGTGGGGCCTAATGGGAAGTACTTAGGTCACTGACGATGCACTGTTGAGGGGCACTGTAGGATCCTGGCCCATCCTCATCCCTTTGCTTCTTGACTGACACAGTAATTTTATTCTGTCACATTTGTCTACCATGTGGGCCTCACTAGAGGCTCAAAGCTGTGGGGCCAATTGATTATGGACTGGAACCTCCAAACTGAGCCCAAGTAAACCTTTCTTCATAAGTGTCTCAGGTCTAGTGTATCTTTGTCATAACTATATTTTTATTTCCTTGGAAGGACACAGAGGGTACTGCCAGAAGCATTTCCAACACAGCCTTCTTCCCAGCACCAGCAGAACAAGATGCCATCCTGACTGAGACAGCCTATGACATGTGACAAAAATGAACAAACAGCTGGTGAACAGCCCAGAGCCAATTGTGAGGGTTGATATAGGGTTCAACTTGAAGGACAGCTCTGCCCAGAGCCAACTGTGAGGATTGATATAGGGTTCAACTTGAAGGACAGGTCTAATGAATTGCTGGTCAACATTTTTGTCAATGGTTTAGACATAGAGATCAAAGGGAGGTTATAAACCTGATGCCCGACACAAAGCTGAAAGGGATAGAGAACACATTCCAGAAAAGAGGTTCAAATGGTTTCAGCTGATTAGCATAAATAAGATTAAATTTAAACAGGATTAGGCAAAGCCCTATAGTTAGGTACCAATTGTGAAGTACAAGATTGCCATACCCTTACTTGGGAGCAATTCATAGACCAAAGACCTAGGGTTGGGGGTTGGGGGGCAAACTTTAATTCGCCCTGATTAGCCCTGCTCACACCAACCCAAGTCCTTTCAGCTTGAGAATTCTCCACTGGCCTCTCATCCCATCCTCCCTACCTCAGATCCTAAATGACTTTATTTTGTCACTCACTGACCTCACACTGAATTCTGTTCTTATTCTTCCCTGCCTCATTTAGGCCCTCTAACAAGAAGCACAATTTGGTTTCCTGGGCACTTTTCCTTCCCTCCCTTTTTTCTTTTTTTTTGTTATTTGTTTGTGTGTGTGAGTACATTTATGCATGTTGTGTGTATGTGAGTACATATATGCATGTTGTGTGTGAGTACATATATGCATGTCGTGTGTATGTGAACACATATGCATGTGCGTCTCCAGCACACACTCAGGCCAGCTGGTCCTTTGACTTCCAGGCAGCTCTCCTGTCTCCACTTCCTGTAGTAACCTCCTCCAGGCCAGCCGGAGGGGTTCTAGGTCCTGACCAAGGAGGGGGCCAGTACTCGGCAAAGTCAACACCACAGACTCCAGGAGTCGGGTGAAAAGCAGGGAAAATGCGAGCTCCTGCAAAACTTGTTTAATATGGGAAAGATAAGGATTTATATATGATCATCTTCTGCTTCTTCTGGGAATGTATCAGGTGCTGATTATTGGCTCAAACCACTGACTCAGCTGTTGCTTCCGAGCACAGGTTAAGTCTCTGTTCGGTAGACAAAGAGGTAAGCTGTGTAGATATGTAACACTACAACTTCCCATTTTACTGTAAGAGTGCTGGGATTGCAGCTATGAGCTACTGCTTCTAAAGAGGAAAATTGAAAAGCTCTAAGCCAGGCATGGTGGCACTCGGGAGGCAGAGGCAGGCAGATCTTTGTGAGTTCAAGGCCAGCCTGGTCTACAGAGTGAGATCCAGGACAGCTGGGGCTACAGGGAGACCCTGTCTTGAAAAAACAAAAAAAAAAAAAAAAAAAGCTCTAATGGCTGTTAAGCATAAGCCACTGTGGTGACTTTCCTAAAAATTGAATGCACCCAGTCTAGTCTAGCCATAGGGTTGATGGATCCCTGATTACCTGTTGAGAATGCAGCAAAGCAGATTGCTGCATTCATTACTTAAAAGGACTAGGCTGCTGGGCATGGTGGCACTCTCCTTTAATCCCAGCACTCAGGAGGCAGAGGCAGACAGATCTCTGTGACTTCAAGGCCAGCCTGGTCTACACAGTGAGTTCCAAGACAGTTGGGGCTGCAGGGAGACTGTACTAGATAGCTTTAGTGTCAACTTGACACACCTGGGTTGAGGGAACCTCAGTTGGGGAACGGGCTCCATTGGACTGGCCTGTGGCCACGTCTGCGGAGTATTGTCTTGATTGTTGGGCAATGTGGGAGGGCCCAGCCCACTAGGGTGGTGCCATCCTGGGCAGGTTGTTGTGTACGGTATAAGAGGGCAGGCTGGGCATGAGCCACGGGAGCAAGCCAGTAAACAGCATTCCTCCATGGCCTGTGCTTCAGCTCCTGCCTCCAGGTTCCTGCCCTGAGTTCCTGCCTTGGGCTCCCTGAGTGATGAACTGTGACCCAGGAGATGTGAGCTGAATAAACCCTTTCCTCCCCAGGTTGGTGTTGGTCAGAGTGTTTTGTCACAGTAATCGAAAAGGAAACTAGAACAGAGACCCTGTTTCAAAAAAAAAAAAAAAAAAAAAAAAAAAAAAAAAAAAGGACTAGGCTGTCCTATGGCAAATCCTGGTTTCACATTGTCATGTCTAAGCCAAGCCAGCTCTTGGAAAGATATAAAACTAATCCTCAGCAGTACAGAAGTGACAGACCATGAGTTGTCATTCAAAGGAGTCAGGGCGACTCCCAATCACTCAGACACTTCTTTTTTGCTTTGCTTCTGGCCCTTTAACCTGCCCAGCCTGCTCGCAGGTTGCACCTACGGGAGATAAAGGCTGAAAATAGCCCCGGAGTTGAGAACACTTCCTAGAACCTCTATTCTCTGACTTGGCTTCAGTTCCTCCTACTTGGCTGGCTCCTGGCTCTGATGTCACCATGGCTATTTGAACCTTGGCTTTGCTAATCCAATAGGCCAGGGAGGTTTTCAAACATAAGAGAAGGTCGCAGTCATCTACAGGACTTCCCATAGCATGACTGCTGGTGCCTAGGTCCAGAGTTTTTAACTAAGTTAGTCTGCGGTTTACCCAAGAATTCGTATCTCTGACTCCTTCCCTGGTGATGCTGGCCTGGGGACCACACGGGGCGCAGCTCTGCTCTTGAGGAGATGTTCCAGGCTAACTTAGCCCCATGGCATCTCACTTTCATCTCCCAGCCAGTCTCCCTGCCCCCACAACATCCAGGGGTGTCTTTGGATGCTAGCAAAAGCAGGCCCAAAGTTCCCCAACACTTTATTCTTGGAACCCACAATTTCTTGCTTTATTAAAATACAAGTGCCTCAGAAGTATTAGCCTATGGTTTTATGGGATAAGTAATTTGAAATAATCTAGGAATGGTGTTCCTTCATTAAAAGGCAATGTGCTAAAAATAAAAACAAAGGAAATACCCCACTGTATCAGTCACTTTTCTGCTGCTGTGATAGAAACACTACAAGCAAAGGAACTTATGAAAGGAAGGGTTTGTTGAATTTATGGAGCCCAGAGATCAAGAGATCAACATGGAGTGTCTTTTTTTTTTTTTAATGACAACACCCAGCTGACATTCAACTTGGGAGGAGTGTGGCCTTGTTTGTTTTTTTGAGACAGGGTCTCCCTGTAGTTCCAGCTGTCCTGGAACTCATTATGTAGATCAGGCTGGCCTTGAACTCATAGACGTCCACCTGCCTCTGCCTCCCAAGTGCTGGGATTAAAGGCGTGCACCACCTCACCTGGCTCAGAGTGTCTTTCTTAATCACTGGCCACATTTTTTTTTTTTATTTTTTTGTTCATTTATTTATTTTTATGGGTATGAATGGGTACTGTCTGCACATAGGTTTGTGCATCCATGTTGTGCAATGCCATGAAGGTCAGAAGAGGGTGTCAGATTCCCCTGGAACTGGAGTTAAAGACGGTTCTCAGCCGCCATGTGGGTGCTGGGGATCAAACCCAGGTCCTCTGCAAGAGCAGTCAGCACTCTTAACCGCTAGGCCATCTCTCCAGCCCCCCCCCTTATTTTTTTAGATAGGGTCACTCACTGAGTCTGGAGCTCATTAATTGGAGTAGACTGCCTAGACAGCTCCCACTAGAAATCCTCCTGTCCCCACCTCCCCAGTGATGGAATTATAGGTGCATGCCGTCATGTCTAACTTGTTCTCATGGGTTCTCTCTGGAGCTCACGTTCAGGTGTTCATAGTGCATGGCAAGCACTGCACTGACTGGGCCACCCCCCAGCTCCAAGAATGCTGTATACTTATTTGCTGATTTTGGTAATACTGCATCAAAGCAATCCAATTAAATAAGAGTTACCAACAAATACAAGCATCCAACTGGCTGGGCTTCTCCTGGGTCTGGTCTGTGGGTAGGAAGTGATGGACATACGATTGTCTAATCATTAGATCACAAATGACCCAGTGTCAAGGAGCAGGTAGCTTCCCCAAAAGCCGTCCCAATGCTACTCAATAATTAAATAAATGAAATGAAAAGTAGAACACAGTCGAAAGGTAACAAGGTCTATCAAAGATGGCATGTACTCTTTTACATGGATGATGCTGGATGGATAGTGAAAAGTGTAGAACAGGAAAGACACCATAACTTTACACAAAGACACAATAACTTTACCAAAGACACTTTCCTAAAAGCAAAGGGAAAGTCAGGAGACCCTGATCACTGTACTTGAAGGAGAAGTTCTTCAGAGCAACCTTCTCCCAGTGTCCACATTTTGCCTAGATGCAAAAATAAGATGTCTTCTTCACAAAAGATACCAGACAGCCAAAACAGCCCAAAGAGCAATGCTGGGGGATTACTATACCAGATTTCAAACTATATTACAGAGCTATATTCATAAAACCAGTATGGTACCAGCACAAAAATAGCCCTGGAGATCAATGCAACATAAGCCCTGGAGATCAATGCAACATAATTGAAGACCCAAACTTGAGTACACATAATTTCAGCCACCTGATATTTGACAAAGAGGCCAAAAATACTAAATGAAGGAAAGATAGCATCTTCATCAAATGGTGCTGGCAAAACTGGATCACCACCAGTAGAAGAATGAAACTAAACCCTTATTATTTAGCTTGCACAAAGTCAACTCCAAATGGATCAAAGACCTCAATGTGAAACCTAAAACTCTGAAACTGTTAGAAGAAAACATTGGCAGTAATCCCCACAAGATATAGGTGTAGGAAAGGACTTTATAAATCAGATATTCGTTGCTTAGGAATTAAGGTCAACAATCAACAAGTGGGACCTCATTAAACTAAAAAGGTTTCTGTACAGCAAAAGAAACAACCAAACAAGTGAAGAGAAAACCCAGAGAGTGGGAGAAAATCTTCACCAGCAACACATCTGGCAGAGGTTTAACGTCCAGAATATATAAAGAACTCAAAAAAAAAAATCAAGAAAACAAGTGACCCAAATAAAAGATGCTCTAAGGATCTGAACAGAGAGTTCTCAAAAAGAAAGAAAGAAAGAAAGAAAGACTAAGAAACATCTTAAAAAGTGCTCAGCATCCTTAGTAGTTAGGGAAATGCAAATTAAAACCACTTTAAGATTTCATCTTATCTCAGTAAGAATGGCTAAGATCAAGAGAACAAATGATACCAAATGCTGGAGAGGTTGTGGGGAAAGGGGAATACCCCTCATTCACTGCTGGTGGGATTGCAAGCTTGTGCAATCCCTATGGAAGGCAATGTGGAGAACTCTTAAAAAACTAAAAATGATCCTACCATTTGACCCAGTCATACCACTCTTTGGCATATATCCAAAGAATTCATCCTATTGCAGAGATATTGCACACTTGCACAACCATGGTTCTTGCTTTTTTTTTTTTTTTTTTTTTTTT